>JANIJI010000061.1:4562500-4900000 GCA_024500535.1 Leptonema lineaticorne
AAATGAAAATAATTGATCAAAATTTAATATTATTTTATTTGATAACGGATAAAAAAAATTCGAAAGCAATTTGTAAGCAATTCATGATTGATGAATCGACTGAAAGACCATGACTCAATTTAAAAAAAACGAGCCACAGGTGCAAAGTACACTTTGGCGTGGATTTAATTTTTTTTTTGCTCTAATTTCGTAAAGTTGAGCAAACTTATATATTTCTTTTTATACATTGATTTTTATATGAAAAAGATTTTATTTTAATATCGCTGATATATATTTCGATAATATCTGAATTGTTTATGTTAAGAAATTGTCAAAATATTTATGGTGGTTGATTTATATAAGAGGTGGTCAACATATGGCGTATCACACGATTGCGAGTGGCGCAATATACTCCAGAGTAGGAGAAGGGAATCTTTGTTAGTAAAGGTCATTTTTCGACGATGTTTTTTCTCATGAAGGTCGTATTAAACAAAAAAAAATGAAATCAGGTAAATGAAAAGTCGAAAATATATAGATATTTCAACTTAAAAATTAGACCGTAAATATATTGACTTTTAAAGAAAAGATCACTTTGCAAAATGACAGAAGGCAACAAATTTCTACATTAGCGTAATAAAAAACATTTTATATATAATATACATAAAAAAATACACCATATAAAGACATTAAAGGCCGCACTTGTTGGTTCAAAAGGCCATATGCTACTTTAAGGCTGCAGGTTTCCCATTCCTGCTCCAGACATAATAGTAATATGCAACAGAAATCTTTTATTTTTGAGAAAGAAGACCTTCCAAATATACATCCAAACTAAAAATTTGAAAGGAAATTTTGTGATGCACCTGAATTCAAAGTCAAAGAAATTGACTCATAGTAATCAAAAGATTGGCTATACTTAATTTATGTATATGTTTATAAAATAGTGGTTTTTAAATACTTTCTAAGTAATTCTTATTACACACTTTTATTTAACTTTCAGTGTTTGTAATTTTATCGTAGTGGATTCTTGTGATTGATTTTTCGACAACTTTCCAATAACCAATTAAGTTGAAATTTTGCATAATTGCTCATTCTCAATAACAATACACGAATCAATTAAGATTAGTGCCACCTTTTTGATGCGATAGTTTCCTATTTCCCCGAGTACATATTGTATAAGGTATCATAAAATGAGTATTTTATGGTACGTTAATATAGGTGTTTTTTTTTTTTAAATGTTGTTTTTTTAATAAATCAGATGTAAAAATATAATATATAAAGATATAGTCTCACCTCTTCTTCAGTGGTTGCTGTGTTAACGGAGTCCATGCTTTGGCAGAGTTGAAGTTCCATGTTAGGGTCTGGGGCGAGGGCGTGGGCAAGGGCGGGGGCCGGGGCCTGGGCTGGTCCTGGAGACAGCCTCTGTCTCTTGGCAGCGGGTCGCACCGCCGCTAGCTGCGCCCTCTTATTCCCTTGACCGGGGTTGTCCACGGCTGGCCGAAGGCACCCACGATCGAAGCGCGGGCACCGGCACAAACTACTCTCTTACTCCACTCGTTCGCCACCCAGAACCACTGGGTTACGACACTTACTCCAATACAAAACTTCAGAGAGACCTATTTTTTATTATTTCCAATTATCTCTCCTCCCAATATCAATATATATATATGTGTGTGTAATCTATATATATGTATATCCTTTCCAAATATAATTATTTTACAATATTCGTATATATTATTTATGTACAAAATGTAATCCAAATTCTTCTCAGTCTCAACTATTCCGATGTACAACCAGGATCGGTTTAACAGGACCGATCAGTTAATTTTTGTTTTCTCTTTTCATACAAATTTGGGCGACCGCGAAATTACGGGCGGGACGGTTGTTGTCCGTTCTCTTCTTCGAATCGTTGAAAATCGTTTCGAAAATTTTACATAAAATATCTCTCTTTTTCACCCTTTTTTTTCCCCACCGATAAAACTTATGTATATATATATAATTTATATAAATTCAATACAACAAATCGAAAAAATAAACTATAGAAGCTTTCGAAAATTGATCAAATTATACGTATAAAAAAGAAATACGTGCGTATAACGAGTTGAGATTAAAAAACATAATTTAATTATATATAAAAAAAAATCTACGACCTTGCTTTACGTAAATATTCTACGTTTTTTTCTTTTTATTTAACTATAAAACAACGTCTATGATATTATTTAAACCTAAAGTTAGAGTTTTTGAGACGGCTGGGCATTCGATTAACTGTTGTTTAGCAAAAAGCGAATATGATTACATTGATTACTTTAAAAAAAACAAGCACTTTCTTTTTTTCTATATTTATATATATGTACACCAGCTACAAAATAAACGCGAACCCCCTTCTATAAAGGTCCAGTCACTTGTTCAATATCTTCAATTTGGAAATTTTACAGCATCTGAAAATGAAAAAAAATAATTTAAATTAATTATGATCCTTAAAAAATATAATATACACAATTAAGATAAAAATAAATATAATTAAATTTATATTTATCTACAGTTTTTTTTTATATTTTTCATTTAATACGAGGAGTTCAGTTCACACGTTTTTTTCTATTCTCTCACACAATTGCTTAACCGAAGTAGCAATGGAATAAGAATTTTCTAAAAGAGTGTCACGATTTGTAGGAAATCTCGACGTTTTTATTTCAAAGTGTAATAAAAACTGCACTCGATCCAGTTAAAGTGTGCTGAGTTGGCATCGAGATACAAAACATAATACGGAAAAAACTTTTTTTTTCTATCAAAAATAAATACCTCTGAATATTCAATTCTATCAAAAATTATAGAATTCGATTTACAAATAAAATGATCTAATTTGTATGAATTGTAATTTTCAGTTCATCTAATTGCCGATTATATTATAAAAAGTGGGTAAACACCATTTTAATAATAATAAAAAAATGAAGCCTAAATTTTTCAAATATATACCGAAAACCGCACCGTATTTATACATGTTACGAATACCGTTCTTTTTGTTATGGTTAAATATACGTTTCGACCTCTATTATAACTCTTCCTCTTTCTGGTTGGGCATAAAAGAAGTTCGCTCAGTTTATATACACGGTTTGGTACGAAAACACGACTAAACACTAAAAAAGAACTAGGCATGCTTGAAAAGAAAACTGGTACAATGTAGAGCGTGACTCTGACTCAAACGTATTGTTGTTGTTTCTTCTTTTTTTTATATATGTATGTATGTGTGTATTAAGCCATTATGTCTGTCTGACTGCCCAAAAATTCGTATATTTGTTTATATTTGTGTGTATGTATATTCGGTAATTTTCAAATATTCATGTGCGCGAATGTATATGAGACTCGGTGAACAAATGACGTTTCGACATTGAACAATGGATATTACGAAGAATGAAATTACAATGTACATACACACGCATATACTTATTTTTCAATGGTCGTTCTATTTGTGTGTAAAATAAAATATTAAAAAAAATGTGAAAAAAAAATCCGCGTTAAATTCGAAGTAGTCAGAATTATCCAAATTTCGGTTCGGAAATATTTATTTGTGTTTGAGTTTTTATTTTATAGCAATAATGTCGAATATAATGTGGGCGTTCTGAAACAAGAATGCCTTGAAAAGACGTTTACAATTATATTGTTGTACATATTTTTTTTTCATCGATAAAAACTACGAAACCCCTGGAAATAATCTAATTTTGAAGATTACCTAAGAAAGTTTTAAATGCGATAAAAATACTTTGCACAAAACATATAATAATAAAACGTACTAAGATATCATTTCTTTTCGCGTAATCGACTTGTTTTAAATAATCGATCCTCAGATATAATTTCGAATAAAAAAAACTTATATTTATATTTTCAATAACATGGACTTTCGTAAAAAAATATATCTACAGTTCAGCACTAATTATTTTTTAATTAAACGATTGAAAATTCCAAACACGTATTGAAATAATTAAATACAATTATATGGTTAGACTTCATTCTCATATAAAATTAATAAATGCCTTTTGAAAAAAAGAGAGAAATATAAAATTTTTACGTGCCGAAATTAGAGCAATACGTATTAGTTAATTACGTCCAATTAATATTTTGTAAATTGAAAGAGTTAATTGCGTTAATTGTCAAAATTTAGACAGTTAGCAGAATGAATAATATGACGTTCGAATATTTAATAAGTATATCTAACTGCATATGTCAGGATCGTAATTATCAAACTTGAAATTATATATGTCGTGAAAATTTCCACATATCAAATTAAATTAAAAACGAATCATTCGTACATTTTGTAAGGTCGCAAGGGTCAAAATCGTGTGATCATATATGCATCAGTTAATTCGTTTTGATTTCGAAAGTTCCATTGAAAATCACGGGTGGTCGGAATCATGTCTCAATAATTGAAAATATATGTAGTAAGTCATAATATCTGTTCAGTTTCGTGACTGACTTAAAATTACTAATATTCTATATAAAATTTTAGATTAATTATGGATAATTTGTATTAAAAATATAATGGAGAGAATCAGTTTGTATCGCGTTCATATTATGAACAATTCATAGTGTAATAGGAATTAATAATCAAGAATATTATTCGGGAATCCTTAGATAGAATCAAATTAACATTCGACAAAATACGAAACCGTCATTTTAGATTTTACACAATGCAAATCGTAAACGATACAAATATATATATATATATGTATAATATAAAGCGTCGTATTTCCGACGATATTAATATTAAATGAAACGAATCAATTTTGTGCCGAATGAAAATTTAATTACATCGAGAAATATTGCGGAAATGGAATAAAACGAAGCCAGACCATATCAATTGGACGTAAATTTTTGATTAAGCGTTTTCGGGGAGCGAAAATATTCCACCTACAAAACTGAGTGCGCCTTTCTCGCTTTTTGCGCCCAAAAACCGCCCTCTCGATACATAAACGGCGCAAATATTGCCGCCCTTTCAGCTCTCGGCCGAAGGATTTTAACGCGTTTGCTTATAATTAGAATTTGAATTGATTTGCGATCGGTATTATAGATTTATTTCTAAGGATGGTGGTTACTTGATTTGATTGTTTTGCGGTGATTTGTGATTTATGACGATAAAATAATGCCGTATTCAAAACCGATATTTATATATTAACTGTGTTCATTTATATAAATATTGGTTTCATTTTACTATTGCTAAATCATTTAAACATTGAGTACGTCGATATATATTTTCTAAAATATTTTCATAATTATATGATCACTATTTTAGTATTTTAGTGAACGTTCGATTTTTGTACTATTGAAAAAAAAAGAAAAATAAATATACCACTCTTTGATCGAATGTTTACACGAAAATCGGAGGAAGACGTGAAAATTTTCGATCAGCTCTTCGATAATATAAACCATAAATAAGTGCTCAAAAGTCAATCGATATAACTAATAAATTCGATACAAAATTAAACTCGACGAATTTTGATTAAGTCGATAATCGTGTAATTGACAATAAAGATATTCAACATATATAATAATATACGATCTAATTTATAAACGCGATACGTAAACCGCATTCAATATTAAGAACACGATAATATTACATGGAATAATCAAGATCAATTTATTTTATACAAATTAATAATTATTATTAACATTTAACGTGTATTATAAAATTATGTCTAATATGATATATACAATTTATATTGAGATCGCTGAAAATATGGACGTCATCGTTTCAGAACGGACGTCTTCTTATGCACGTAGGTTTTTTTTTGCATTTTTTCAGAATGAAAAAATGCAAAAATTGATCTGGAAAAAAAATCGCGACGAAACTTCTACGAATAGCATCGTCTGGCTCCGTTGACTGATATGTTTTCGACGTATGTCAGATCAAGAGGCGATTGTGTATCGAAACATACAACATTTCGATGTTATGCCACACAACACCTGACGTCGATGATGGAGCGTTAACAGATTTTCGAATAAGACACCGAGGTGAAAAAATAATATATATATATATATATATATATATATATATATATATATATATATATATATATATAATATGTATAAAAATATTAGAAAAATGCGGGAATTATGAAAGAGAAAAAAATGGACGAGAGCACTTTTACTGAGGCATATAGCCAGTTGTATACGAGACAACATCTTCAAAAAGGTCCGTCTTTTTTTTTGTCTAATGTAAATAAATATTCTTTATTCTTTCATCGAAATCGACGTATGAAACGTAAATTGAGCATATTTTCGTATTATATTATTATTATTATTATTATGAACTGTCAATTTTTTTGAGATTTATTTATATATGTATGCAATAATAGATCGAAGACGATAATTCAAAAAGAGATGAAAGAAGTATAAATTTATTATAATGTAATTTAATTATTACATATAATAATGATTCAATAACAAAAAATATTTTTTTTATAATACATTGATAAATTGAATATAAATATTGTAAAAAGTTAAATATTTATTTAATAAAATTAAAATATTCTTCAATAATAACTTTTAATGTGAAAAAATAAACCCACTCATATTTATTATGTAAATAACATAAAAGAAAACAATAAATGACAGTAAATTGAATGAATTTTAACACTTTTTACCTATTTATCATTGATAAAATTTATGAATACAACATAAAACAAAAATCATGTTTTTAGCATTTCCAATCGAAAAAATATGACATTGAACTTTTTTTACTATATATATAATTACTAATTTTTAATATTTTCGAAAAATTTTATTTTGATAATTTAGAAAAAAAATATAATTTGCTACACTGAAAAAAAGATCGAAATATCAACCTTTATAAAATAATTACGATAGAATTAGTGTTACAAATTAAAACGTAATTTTATTATTATTTTATATTTATCGTTGTGATATATATACATATTTGGATATATTAAAAAATATTTTTAATATTTTAATATAAATCACTTAAACATATAATCTCAACTTTTTAACAGATGATTATCTTTCATAACTCAAACTAACAAATTTCCGGTTCAATATCACGAATAACAGCTTAAATGTTAATTTTCAGCTCAAGTTGAGCAGTTTTAGAACTATTAGCATAGATTCTGTCTTCTGTATTCCCACAGGAAAAAGTCCAACAGCATCAAATTACACGATCAAGGTAACCAATGAAATTATACGGCTTATAATACTGTCTTGTTAGAGACAAAGGTCGTTTGAATGCAAAACTATTAATTTAGACTACAACGTTTTCAAAATTAATACTATTTTAGTGACGTATATTTATAAAAAAAAATCCCATATTATATATAGACACATTGTATTTAAATTATTCAGCATTAAAAACGTAATATAATAATATATTGCAGAATGGAAAAATTACGCAATACACCGTTTGATTTATTAAAATTTTTATTACATCATACTTATTCGCCATGAGATTACGATTAATAAAAAATATATATAATATACAATAAGTCATAAGACAAACGATGGACTCATTTTTCGAATCGTACAATACAATATAAATGTCTATGGAACACTTCTCATTTTGTCACATATAAAATGCGAATTTATTCTGTCGTTCATATTTATGATACTTCGAGAAGGAAAAATATCGCAGAAAAATTGAAGAATAAAAAAAAAACAAGCGACCATTGTTCCAAAACGGCAATAAGATATTCCGTCATTATTGTTTTTTTTTATACTTTTTTTTCATCGTCTGATAATCGACATTTTATCATCGTTTTACTTTTAAAACGACGATTCGTCACACCGGGTGAGTCGTTTAATAACCCGCATATTATTAACGGAATTATTTATTTCGACCCCCTGAAGCAGTTTGAACGAAACACCCGTATGATGAATACCTTTTTAAAAAATAGTAAATATCATCGAACTCGAATCAATTATAATAATGATGATGATGATGGATATATTTATTATCGAATTTAAACAAAAAAATATATATATATGTATATATATATTATAAAATATTTTAATTAGTTTCTAAATAAAAATATCGATCGTAAATATTTTAAATACGATGCTAAATTAAAATTTGCATAATAATAATGATTATTTTGATTGTGCATTATTGAAATTTTCATTTTACTTTTAAATTCGTCGCTATTATCCGTTGTACGTACATATTTGCCGCAATGAAAGTGCGCGCGATTCGATCTTTAAACGTCAAAAATATTCAAATTAAACATGATTAAAATCCGTATTAAATATTCAACGAACAAAAAAAAGTAACCGTTTATATGCAAGAAAAAAAAGTACGATTAAAAATTTTTATTTCGCTGTAAAAAAAATGTAATCGCAGTCGAAATATTAACCCATTTTATAAATAGTAAATACTGTCGTATTTACAAAATAATTATGTACGAATTATAAAGATAAAGAAGCAACTATTAGAAAAATATTAATTATTTTTAATATTGCATGACATTGTTAAATGTGTTGTTAATGATTTTTCTCTCTCATAAATAATAAAATTAATTATAAAATAATTAATTACTTTAATATGATGAGCAATTAATAAAAATTTAACCTTCAAGTATCATTGAAAATATATACGGTTTAATTTAAGAATTTATTGAAATATATTATATTAAGAAATATAAATGCTAATTAATACATGTGGAACAAAATAGGACATATTATCGATAATAAAGACGATAATGTATGCCTTATGACGAATAACGCATAACGACGTTAAATACAAGAAAAGAAAAATTAACGACGTAACATTCGAGAAGCTCAATGGCGACCATAAAACGACCGCCATATTGGTAATTATGGCGGCAAATGCGTTTTCCACACCGGATACGAACCGATTGCATATAAAACGGTAATCGTTTCAGGGGGAGGGGTGGGCTAAGGGGAAGGGGGAAAAATCGATCAGAATTAAATAAACGAAAGGGAAAAACATTGAAAACATATTGGGAAGCGCTGTGTTGCGCGTACACGACTGACAATTAGTTTCAGTCATTATCGTTAGAATCATCCGCAGACCAGATATTCATCATCATTATCATTATCACGCTCATCTGGCCGTTAATCCCACGCTCTCTTTCCGTATTCGACGTATTAGGATCGTCGATAAATCTCGATCGAGACTATTTTTTTTATTGTTGTTCTTATTCTTTTAATATATATAGTTTATATATATATATATATATATATATATATATATATATATATATATTATCGTAAATTCTGATAATGTAAAATAAATTAGCTAATCTTATTCATAAATAATTAAATAAAAATAACTTTTAATTTATATTTTTTTTTCATTTAAAATATAAAAAATAAAAAAAGTTAATTGTAAAAAGGAAAACTAATATTTATATAAGAAATCTTAATTAACCTATTAAACTGTAAATTAATATTTATATCTATATTTAGGTCATTTTTTTCAAGTATGAAATTTTTTCTTATCTCTATAAATAAAAATTTAATTCGCATTGAATGAAATCGCGGAATAATAAATTATTTTTATATAAAACATATTTTTTTAATTATGAAAAATACTTTTTATATTACACAAATACAATTATATTTTTTATGATATTTGTATTGGACATATATATAATACATTGTAGCAAAAATTTAATAGATTATACGATTAAATTGCACTAAACCTATAAGTTTTATTTTATTTTTTCATAATCTAGAATTCTCGTATTTTGTACTTCGAAATATTTTATACTTTAAATCTTAATAATATACATCAAATATACAACATTACATATGTAAATAATTCAGTATATGTATATATATATATATATATATATATATATATATATATATCGCAATAAATTTTATAATATTTTTTTAACGAAAGTCAAGTTTTAACCAATTTTTATATATTCGCAATATTGTAATATTTTATATTTTAGATCTATTTCCAAAAACCGACTTTCATTACGTATTTGCAAATTGTCAAAAATATGACTTCACATTTTGTCGAATGTTAAAAATGTGTCTATATTAAAAAAAACATTTTTCTTTCGCTTTTCAAATTTATTGCCATACTTTCGTGACAGACATATTTTTTTCTTTCATTTGCCCTACTTTGGTATTCCACAACGTACATATTTTACAAAACGAATATATATATGTATATATATATATATATATATATATATATATATATAAATATATATATACATTAAAGAAATAAAATAAAACAAAACTAAATAAATTGGTTTCTATCGAATATGCATATTTATAATTTTATACGAAATATTTCAACCATCGAAAAAGTACTATCGGATATAAATCTGCAATATATCATATAAACGATGATTTATCGTTTTTAAAGGATCATTAATCCGAACGCCGCGGTGCAAAAAAAAAGGAAATATAAATAGTTTGAAATGAACTTTAATCTTATGAATAATTTAAATATATTATAGAATTATTTCAGAATCATATTTGCCTAAAATATAAGCATTATCATATGGGTAAGATTTTTGACATCAAAGAAAATTATAAAATAAAAATAATTATTCACGAAAGAAACAATAATACTACATAAGATTAAAAAAAACTATGCATCATCATACAAGATAACAATAGTAAAGATTAATGAATTTTAAACACTCATTAGTGATAACTATGTTGGTTTATATTATGTAAACAAGAAAAGAATGAATTTCAAACAGTTAAGTACAATATTTTTATGATAAAAAGTTTTCAAATATTAGTAATATACAAATAGACGAATCTTGTAACTTTTGAAAAAAGAAATGGTTAATTAATTTTAATAGATTTTTTTTATATTATATGATACATACGATAGTTGAAAATAATTTTAAGTATCATTATCACATTTTTATTGCTAAAAAAATGATATCCAAAATAATCTCCCAAAAATTATTATACAGTATTACCTGTGATTTTGTGTAACGGTGTGTATGTAGAAAGAAAAAAAAATCACAATATACGTAAAACACGTGTAACGTTTACGTTAACGTAGCAGAAAAAAATAATAATTGAAAAACACAATGCGTATTTCACAAAACGAAACGAAACAAAGCAAGTACAAAAAAAAATGTACATACTGTGGAAAAAAAACTTTTCAATGCAATTATTACGAATTTCACAATGCAATTTTCACTTTGGAGCAAAATGGCGGACGAGAAAAAAATCATATATATAAATAGCAAATACTACCAACGATAATACGTAATAATATTTTCCGGCACATTATTATGACTATGTTGTCGTGGAAAGTTTACGGTTTTATATTCAACAGTTTATTTCTTTTTTTTTGTCGTTTTCGGTGGATTTTCAATTAAGAGCAGTTGCATTTTCGGAAAAGCCATATGCAATTTGCGTTAAGTACAATTATATGTTAGTGCCGCTGTACAAATTGCATTACCAACGAAATATTCTAATTACTCTCAGGTTTATTTATTGCACAGGATAGTTCAGAAATTCTATACAAATCTTGCCTGGTTTAAAGGATATATACATTTGAGAAATTGTGAAACGACGGTAAAAGTGTTTGAACTAAATTGCTTTTTGTTTTTAGTGACTTAGTTTATTTTACGTAAATATGATTTAATGGAAAATTAACGTTATAACATAATCGATAAGGATAAAATTATAATTTAGTTATGAATTGCACAAAAATATCAAATTTTATTTACACAGCATTATTACGTATTTATGTTACATTTTCTATTTTTATATTAGTCATGATTTTTTTTCTTGTACATTAAAAAAGTAATATTAATCAAAAAAAATATATTACATATTCTAAAATAGCATTTCATGGCAATTTGTATAATTTTCTTTTTGCACATTATGCGACTAGTGAAAGTGAAAATCTAAAAATTGATAACAATTACAATGATAATAGAAAATAGTTGAAACGCGCAATACATAATAATACTAGAAAATAAATCATATTACACAAAAACAAAAAGTTTCAAAATTCACGTAAAAAATAATGAAAGTATAAAAAAACACATGATTTTCTTTTAAAATGTCCACCCGTTATATACATGTATTTTCGACTATTACATGACGAGAATCGATTTCAAAAATATAATTAATATCACAAAAAAAATACAAATTACTAAAATTACACAAAACAATCGAAATACTGGTTTTTTGCTTTAATTTACGATTTTTTTTCCTACAAAATTACGCTTCGTAATTTTATTTACAACGGCAAAATTTATTTTATAACATTTATTATACTAATAATATAAATCTTCACAAGTCTGAAGTGCAAAGTATAGACATTCTTAGGGTTTTATTATTATTGTTATTTTTTGATAAAATTGAAAATATCAAATCTTCAAGTTTCAATTTTTACACAAACATAAACAATCATAATATTTTCAAAAATAGTTTCGTTTTTTCCAAATTAGAAATTGAAAAGTGAGAAAAAAATTGAAAACTTTTTCGCATTATTGATAAGAATTTTATTTTTTTTTCTAAATACATTTTTTCAATTAAATTATATATAAGTTTTTCATTTCAAACTTAAAAAAAACATTTTTAAATATAATAAAAAAAATATATAAATGTTACATGATAAATAATTAACATGCAGAACAAACCTGAAAAATGTATTTTAGAAAAAAAATCTAAAATTTTCTAAAGATTTAAATATAGTATATATATATAAAAGTACTTTAAATTATTTAAACAACATAAAATCTGTACTTTATTTATTTTAATGAATTTATATATCTGAAATATAAAATTTCATTAAAATCAAATTACAAAAAAGTTTTCATTAAAAAGAAATAAGAAAAGAAAGATAACACACTTTGATAACTAACTTAAAAGTTTACGAATTTCGTACAGTTTTAACGAATAAAAGTTAACAATATTTTCGTAGGTTTTCCACTTTCGATCGCACTTTCTTCAACTATATATAAATATATAAATTAATATTTAATATATGATAATCTTATAATATTGAAAATATAGAAATAGGATTTGATAATATGTATATTATTATTGATTTTAATAATATGTATATAGTACATAATTTTTTACAGAGATTTCGTATATTGTATATATTTTATATATATAAAAGAAAAAAGAGCAAACGATTTTCGTGGCGATTTTCACAAAAAAAAATCAATAATATATATATATAATATTTTATTATAAAACGATTAAACGGCGATATTGTTATATATATAATATATATAAAAATATTAGATTTTCGACGTACTGTATACGGTTTTTTTTTTTTGTTATTTTTTTATATAAATATTGTACGTGCGTGAAGACGGTGTTAGATGTTCGCGCAATAATATAAAGATGGTCGGCGAAAACAAAAAAAAAATAAAAACGTTTATGCGTGAAAACGCGTGCGAGTCGAACGCGCGCGCGCGCACAACGATAACGTGAACGATGCGTCCGCACGCCGCGACGGCCTGCACCAAACTGACGCGCCACCGGCACGTAAACGTCTACGACGAGAGTGCGAAAGAGGCGTACGATCAAAGCGAACGGACGCGCGACGGGCGAGAGCGAGAGGGGAACAGGTGTCGTTGTTGCGTCCGTGCAGAGGGCGATCTAATCTGCACACACACGGGAAAAACGTGTAGACGGGGGCGAGAGTGGAAGAAGCCGGGAACGCGCGACGATCGGGCGTGAAAATTGCGCAATATTCCGCGCGCATCCCGTTTCATTTTATTTATTTGTTTGTTTGTTTTGTTATTTATATATATATTATATATATATATATAATATATAAAAATATACTTTTTTATATTTATTTATTGACGGATGAGTTTGCGTAAATTTAAATTAAAAATCTATTTCTTTTATATCAGAACGTTGACGATTTTATATATTTGATATTTTACAATAGTGTTGTAGTGTAAGTGAGCGTTAGAATTTCAATAAAAAAAAATCAACACTGCAATTGTCCTATATAAAAATAATTTATTGCAAATTTCCTTTTCATTAATTTATTTATTATATATCAGAATGTCGACGATTATATTATATGAAATTTTGCAATAGTGTTGTAGTGTAAATGAGCTTTGTTCAAAAATCGCATCAATATATTGATGAATTTTCAAAAAAAAAAAAAAAATAAATCTAAAGTATAAATCATATGTATCAAGTTTAATAATATTATTTGGTTAAAATTTTCATTATAATTTATTTGTAACGCATCAATTTATAATATAAAAAACTATTTTCTTCGTTTAGAAACATTTTTCAGAAATATTTTTATAACGAAACCCTCAAAAATAAATAATAAGTCTGAAGAAAAATAAAACGATATCCCTAAATTGGAAAGAAAAACCTTGACCTATATAAAATTGTCGTTTTTTATTTTTTAAACAAAACAAATTTATTATTATATAAAACCTTTATAAACTTTAAAATTATATAAGCTTTTAATTTTATTTCGTTGAATAATTTAATATGTCACATACTAAAAATACTTTATTGATTCTAAATTATATATAAAAGTGATATAATTAAATTAAAATAATTTATAAACACGTAGCAAACGTACTTTAAATTAAAGTATTCCACATACATTGTACAATAATTGGTAAAAGTATCTTTTCAACATTATATTTTTTTCTAATTAAAAATTAATTTAACGAGATTTAATGAAATTGCAATTTTTATTGCATTAAAATTATTTTTTATTTTATATTAAAAAAAACAATATATTTCTTTAATCGTATTTGTCTATAGATATTTTTATATTCTAATTTTAATAGAAAATCACAAATTCTTTATCAAAATATAAATCGCATATTTTATTTTAAAAAATTCATCGTAGAATAAATCTCAAGAGAAAAAAATCAGTTAAACAGCATAGAAAATATTAACATGTAACGTATAATAAACATAAAAAAATAAATAACAAACAGTTATGCGGAAAATTATATTTTATTACTTTATACTGATGTCATTTTCTTTTCCACATCATCATACACATTCTCTAATTTGGACTAAAAAAATACGATATTCGTTGTGAAAGTTTTATTCGAAATTTCATTTTTGTATTCCGACAATATCATTTATACGACAAGTAATTAAATTTTAATTTTATAGAGCGACAAAAATATAATTTTTAAAATTCCACACTCGTTTCGAATATATAAATAAATTTACTTTTACAAATTACAACAATTTCCACGTTTAATATCATTAATAATGTCATAATAAAAAAATCTTCAATTACACAGATCGATATCAATCGAATGAAAAATGCGAATAGGAATAAATTTAAAGCAATTTTAGCAAAATAATTCACAACTTTCGCAATTTAAAAGATAGAAAATTGGTATCAAAGTTCGCCCGGAGGCTTTTAAATGTGAGCAACGAACAGTAATCGTCGATAATATCGATGCAAGCGGTGAAATTGAAATAATTTCCACGCTAGAAACCGTTATAAAAACGATTTTCCTTCTGCGTTTTGAACCTTACAAAAAAAAAAAAAAATACGAAAAATAATTCAATATTCATGCAACGAATTTACTAGCGCGTAATTAGACACATTTTAAACGAACGAAGAATAAACAAGATTAATTTCGTTATTAAGTTAATTGGCACTTAAAATATTTGAAACGCAACAATGGCAAACGCATAAAATACGTATAAAATTTTATTAACGATCATTTCGCCAATTCTCTAACGGTCTACTGCCACGGAATTGACCAATTTCTCTTCCAACAATACCATTATAAAATATAATATTATTTTAATGGTTTTCATATTTATTAAACGTTCGAATATTGTGGACATATTTTAAAATTTCACGATATAAAAATATTAATCATATATATATATATATAAAGTGCTAGCGCCAACGAGCGCCAATGGTGTCACACACGAATGCTACCTTATTTGTACGATTTAATATTAAATGATCTTTACAACTCAAAATATAAATCATCGTCATGTCGACCTTCGATTTATTACTATATATTTTCGTATAAAATATTTCAGCATTTACGATCCAATTTTACTTCGATTTCCTTCGATTTTGACAGATACGACTATAAACGCGAACATCGTACTTTTCGTTATTGCGATTTTTCAATTTAATATTTTTTTTCTATAATCACGCATAAATTAATTAGTATTTGTTATTTATCATTTTTTTAATTTTAAAGTATTTTTTTTATTTTTAAATTCATTTCGATAAAAATCTGATATATTTATTTTTATGCCAAAAACATTAAATAAAATTTATGCGTTTATATTTATTAAAAATTTATTTAAAATTTAAAAAAAATACGATACTATTTATTTTACATTACGTTTATTATGTTTTTTTATTTATATACTATTTTAGTTACATATATGAATACTAAATATACCTTCGTTGATATCTTTCGATATAATAAATTACTTAGTGCGTAACAGTATGGCCGTTAAATATGTTGTTATATATGATACTTTCGATCATTATTATGTTACTTTTATAATATTTACAATTTAAAAAGGGAGGGGAGTATTTCTAATAACCTAACACACACTGCGTAATTAATAAAAAATTTTTTTTTTAATTTTTGCAATAATATAATCTTTTTTTTAAATAAAGTTTTGCGTATAATATTGAAATATTGCGCAAATAGTAATCAATAATATTGTGCAATAATATTGCGCGTGTATGCGGCATGCGCGCGGAACTGATCAAACTCACCTACAACCGTATGTTCTGGCGTTTCCTTTTCCTATGAAACTCTCCCTTCTCGCTCTGGCTGCATATGCGCATCTCGCTCTCTCATATCCGCGGATTACCTTCTTATGTTTCTTCAACTATACAGCTAGTTAAATAATATATATATATATATATATATATATATATATATATATATATATATATATATATATATATATATATATATATATATATATATATATATATGATATATATATATATATATTCACTTTTTTAATTATAATTAAAATATGGTGTGATTTAAAAAATAATAATTTATGAAAATATTTCAATCATAATCGAGTAGCAAATCTTCAGATTTCTTATTTTAATAACGGAAAAGTGTTTAATATTCACCATTTTTATTGTATTTTTTAAAATTAAAATATAGATCACTTCAATATTTTGAAATAACCATTAACCATAACCATTTAGTCATAAAAAATATAATAAATATTAAACGGTTTAAATTATATATTATATACAGGTTTATGTCATGATTAAATGTGACTGCTTTTTTTTATCAAATTTTGTTTTAATCACAAAATTTTTGGTATTTGTCGAAAAAAATATGAAAGTTAAATAACAATATTTTTGCTTTCTCATATTTTTTTTAATTGATTAATTAATTCTATTTAATTTTTTTTCGCCTTATTTTTTTTCACGCAAAAAATATTCGTGTATTTACTCGCTCTTGTAACGTATTTATATCTTTATTTTATTAATAATACAAAAAGCTAATAAATGAAATATTTATACGCAATATTTTTTAAAATCATAGGAATATATTAAAAAATATTAATATTTTTTTAATACGTACTATAATATTTTTTAAATTTATTAAAAGAAATATTTCACATGCAATATCTAAATAAAAACTTGAAATAAAGTATACATATGGTATAAAAACATAAGTATACTTGTTTTACAGGAAAAAAACGTTAAAAGGGGACCATCCCTCGATTTATATCCAAACGAGTAATGTTGCGAGATTCGTAGATATCAGAAAGTGATTAGTTTACCAATTCTACAGGAACGCATTAAAAACCCTATATCTTTTTTCGACCTCACCGGAACTACCGTACAACCAATTTATGGCTTCTTAACGCAACAACATATAAAATATGAACAAAATGTAAAGGCCGACAATTGAATCGAGATTACAATTTAACGTTTATATATTAAATATATTTTTATTACAAATTTCGAAACGACAAAATTCGTTACGAATATATTAAATTCATAATTCAACTAGTGTGTTCGCATACATACAAAAACACTTTCATATCCTGCACAAATATAATATAATGCCGCGTATATTAAAAGTAATTAGTCGGCCGTCGGAAATGTTGAGAAACTGTGCGCGTTCAGCAGGTGTCATATCCGTGTATGAAATATCGCGGCCGTGTATTTGTGTGTGCGTGCATTTGTGTGCGCTTGTGTGTGTGTGTGTGTGTGTTCGCGTTCAAATTCAAAACATCGCCGAACACTTGTATTCGTCCCTTTTGTTCGCGATACGTTTGTCACTTTCGCACTCGTTACGAATATTTCAAACATCTATAGTGTTAGAACTAATTAATTATTTAGAATTGAAAAATGGACAAATAAAAAGAGCACAATTATTATTATTATTATTAAAATTTTTATAATATTTTTACTATTTATTTATTTGCGTGCGTTTTTGTTTTTTTTTTTTCAATATTCGATACATCGGCGTATTATCGTCGCTTTTTTTTTCGCAAAGCTTTTCATATTGTACACATTTTTATTTGGTTATTTATATTTGTTTATTTATTTATTTGTTTATTTTGCCTTTTTAATCCGCTATTTAAACGTCACGCTCGGTTAATTGCGAATATATGCGGACTCGAACGGAGCAATTTTGTATTCGGATGCGTCGTTTATTCGCGTTAATTCCGAAAAAAAAACAAAAAAAACAGTTATATGCTCGGTATTTTGTGTGTGTGTGTGTGTGTGTATTTGTGTGTAAGAGACAAAAAGAGAATGAATGTGCTGCTAGAATGAGATATAATCTTGGAAAGACAGAGATAAAATGAGTGGA
This sequence comes from Leptonema lineaticorne, assembly GCA_024500535.1. NCBI lineage: Eukaryota > Metazoa > Arthropoda > Insecta > Trichoptera > Hydropsychidae > Leptonema > Leptonema lineaticorne. The sequence goes on from JANIJI010000061.1 coordinate 4,581,235, forward strand.
AATGCAATTATCCAGGTAATTTCCAGAGCTTCGAATTAAACATCTTACTTATTGGAATATAGTTACGTTTTTCTTTATTTTATTTTTGTTCATTTTTCATATTTTCTATTACAATCAAATTAATAATTAATCATATTATCATTTCAATATAATATTTAAATGTTTTGTATGACGCTTTAAACATTAATTATTTTAAATTGCTAATGCAAATAAAATGAGTATTACAAATCCGTTTCATCATCTTAAAAAATAAATAAATATGATTTATCATCCACATTGTTTTCTAAGAATTTATGAAGTTCATCATTCGTTTTATTTCCAGTTGTTAGAATAAATGATTCTATATTAAATTGAGTAATTATCTAAAATATTTTTAATATTTCATAAAACAATATTACTAATTTTCAAAAAAAATATTAAAGCTATCCTGAATTTTCTGAAATAAAAATATTTATGAAATAATTTATAAAAAAATAATATTGAACAAAAATACACCCAATAATCTTTTTAAACTTTTTTATAGAACAAAATAACATTTGTGAAAGTATATTGCAGATATTTTTACATTTTAATTAACACTATTAATATTTTATTTAAATTTAAATTAATGCTTGATATTATTTCTGAATCGTATTAAATAGTAAAAAAATGTATGTAAATTTTTTATTGATTGAAAAAAAAAAACTTTTTTTCAATATTAAACCAAACATCATACTTTCACAAATTAAACCACTTTGAAATAATAAATATGCACTTATAATACTTTTATTGACACAAATTCAATTCGATCTATAAGTATCTATAATATATATATATATATATATATATATATATATATACAGTCTGATTCGTCCAATATAGAATATCATATAAATAAACATAATAATATAAACGCAGACGTTTTTGCCGACACGACTTAAAAACAAACCGCCGCAAAACGACGTTCATTATTAACAATTTATAATATTATTAAAAAAAAATAAAATAAAAACGAAAGTCCGATTTTAACTATATTTGAAATATATTAAAAGCGTCGGCATCGAATTTCGTTCGAAAATTCATTACACAAATGGATGACGGCGAAACGTTCTCATTATCGTTTTCAATAAGGAAATTAATTAACGAGTTTCGTCGGTAAAATGGCGATTTAAATTAAAACGCGATCGGTTTTTTGACGCCTAGCTATCTAATTCTATAATTGCTTCTGAATTTATTTCGTAAAGTTAGAAAACAAAAAAAAAACGAATTACTAACGTATCGATATATATATGCATATAGTAAATTTGTAATAAGAAAACGTCCAAATTGCTACTTGTAAGTATTCCTAGTAATCCAATTGCTAAGACTTTGAAGGCATTACATCTATCGCCTCATCGACATCGTTCAGATTAAAACGCGTATAATTTAACGAACGCTTAGAATTGAACTTAATTATAAGTAATTAATCACGTGTAACGTATTGGCCGATTCGTAGTAATTAATCCATATGAAAGCGGTTTGTAATTTTTCACTAGTATCGATTAGCAAAAGGAAAAAGTCGTCGTCTTATCTAAAAATTAGTAATGTCAATTTTTTTTTATATTTCAAATATGGCTTAATAATAAAACGTTAGATTGTTTTAATTTTCAACAGATAAAATTTTAATTTAATATATGAAACGGTACATTTTTGACGGAGATCAATTGATGAAATTTTATTCAAAATAAAATAACTTAGTTCAAAATAAAATTGAGCAATAATAAATATTGTATTACAGGAGTAGCCAAGTTCCTTGATAGTCCGAGCCATTTTCAAATAAAAATACAAAATATGTGTATTAAATTTAAATATTAAAAATTAAACACATTCATTTTACTTCTTTTAGTAATTCTTTGAAATTAAAAATGAAAAGAAAACTCGAGTACATTTATTAAAAGCCTCAAATAATCTTTCAAAGATATTGCTATTAATTATTTTTATAAATAAAATATAAAAAATATTATTTTAAAGATTAAAATAATTCCTTATTAAAATTACTTTTAAAATAGATTTTCGATTAAATTTAGAACTTTATCAATAAATAATCAAAAATAGCGATTCCATATAATTTGATGAAAATTTTCTCTTCACTTTTTTTCAGTAACATTATGAAATAAATAAATCATAATAATTTTATAGCTCAAATGATAAATGGATATCGTTTAAAAATATTAATTTTAATATATTTTATAAGATATTAATATATTTAATATGCAATAAAAGACTGTAAAATCTCACGCAGCCTACATAAAATAATCATAGACGGAAATCGTTTTATTTCGATTCGAACGTTTCTAAAGTAGGATCAAGGCTCATTCGCGCCCATTTAAAAGATCCCAGGTTCGAATCCTGCCAACGTAAAATTCGATATCGCATTCCATCATTGAACAATTGATCTTTAATTGTTTATCGGCATAAAAGGTGAACGTGATTCATACATTAATTGAACATTTTGTGTTCGAGAACCGACCGGATGATTCACGAGGGTTCTCGCTTGTACCCACGTATACAATACGAACATAATAGGATATTTGTCGAAAACAAAAAAATAAATAAATAAAAAAAAAATCAAGAATTACGTACATGTTCGTGTACATGTGTACGATGGCTGCAACATCGTCCCACACCCGATATATACGAGAATATACCGAATATAAAAGCGGCGTTTCCATTATTCTTGGACGCGTAGTAAATAATAAATTCGCATAGCGTACCCGTAGAAAACGATTTGATATTTATCAAAGAAAATATCATCTGTTCTTCGTATAAATATTACAGTGTGCGCCGAGAGCGAGATGTTCCCTTTGAGCATTGTGAATGTAATGATCGCTTCAATTGATGTTTGAACGGTACGGTTATGTGTCGCAATTTTCGATGATATGATAATGTCAATATTGGATTTTGCAAATTTACTTCTTGTTATTTATGCCCTTTTTTCATAAGGAAAATTGATGGTGTTATATAGTATTAGTTTTTAATTTTTAACACAATTTTTAATTAAAAAATAATAATTCAGAACAATAATTGTTAATTTATTCTTTATATAGAGAACTAGGAGAACGTTTTTAACTGTAAATTAGTCAAAAATTATAATTCAATAAATATTGTATTATTTTATGTAATACAATGTCATTATTTTTCATATCTAAAAATCTATTATTTTAAAATTTCAGTCTTATTGAATATTTTTTTTTTATATTAAATAATCTTAATTTTATAATTGTTTTTATATAACAAAAAAAATCTATAAAGTATATTTATTAAAAAAAATATTTGGCATTCAATTCAACAATTTAAATTTTGACCTAAAAATTTTATTCTTTACGAACTTTTAAATATCGATGTCGCATTTTTAGCAACATATATAGAAAAACTTTTCAAATTATAATTTAAAATTTATATGATAATCATAAATTAATTTTTTGTACTCAAATTATGCATTATAGTCAAACAGTAATAAATTTAAAATATTCAAATCCAAGTTTATATATACTATAATATAAGGACTAGAATAATTTAATATATTATAATAAAAATAATTATTATTATAATATAAAATAATCGAAAAATTACTCACAAACACACCGATTATAATTATTATTATCTTACTGCGAATATAGCGTTACAAATGTATCGAAGCTTTCGTTTATTAACAACGTATTGTATGTACAAATGCAAACGGCACAAACGTTTTCGTCTTGGTTTATACGTCCGTTAATCACGACCGCAATTAATTACATAATAATTGTAGTTTGTAGCTTTTGCGTTTAAACCGCGATAGTTATCGTTCATAGTTAACTCTGACGTTCGAACCGTTTGCCGGAGTGCGACAGCTGGATTGGCGGACAGAGACGGATTGATCCGGAGAGAAACATGCGAAACAAGAAAATATGCCATTTCATAATTATATATATATATATCTACAATATATTGAATTGGTAAGAAAGTTTCGTGTATATAATGTAATAGAATCTATCGCTTTTAAAATGAAGGTTAACCGTTCAATGTCTATCATTCGACCTTTGGGAGAATAAACGAAAATTAGAAGGAATTTTATCTGGTGAATAATCAGGATGTTTATATTTATTATAGACAATATCATGTATCTCTTCTTCAAAAATATAATTTTCAATTATAAAATTTAACTAAATATACTTTTTTTTTAATCACATTTCTGCTAAATTGAAGAATTTCAATTTGTATTATATACTATAATGATTGTGATTCTAAAGCATGAGATAGTCAACCTTTTGCTTTCTATGAGCCAATTTCTTAACTTTAAATTCAAATGTGCTATACAATATCGATCCAAATATTTAATTTGGATGCACATTATGAAAGTCTTCTCAAAAAATAAAGAATTTTTCAGAATATATTACTATTATTACATCACATATTGGCTACCCTTGTTATAAAGCATAAAAATTAAAAAAAAAATTTCAATTATAAAAACATTCTAATCATTCAGAATAAGAAACAAAAACGAAATTATTACTAATAATTATATATATATATATATATATATATATATATATATATATATAAATTTATTATTATAATATAAATCGAAAATATTTCATAAATTTTATGTATAATATTTCAGGACATTTCTACAGTCCAATAATTTATTTTTGTCATAATAATAATAATAATAATAATAATAATAATAGTATTAATATGTACGCATGTATGGAAAGGCTTAATGGCAGCGTACGAAGCCCTAAAAAATTTATGGAGTCGAAATGCGTACACGGGCACGTTTTGCTAAAGCGGGATTGATTCCTTGGAGAATATCCTTTTCGTTCCTGTGCTCGTCCACACTGGGAAAAAATATATATATATATATGTGTGTGTGTGTTTTTTTTTCTCTTTTTTTTGGCGGGGCCAAGCGGAAAATTGAAAAGGTTTTCTCATTAGCCCTTTCCATGGATGATACGAGGGGTGTATATTTTTAAGCGATAGCGTATAGTGATAATCAATATAGTTTTTTTTCTACATAATTCGTATATAAAAGATGTTAATTACTTTAATATATTATCCTTTAATAGATAATCTTTTTATATATTTTAATTAATTTAAATTAATATTGATATATTATTTGAACTGGTTTATTCGTTCGCGCAAGTTAACTATGTCGTCTGAACTAGAACTAATTGAATAAAATGGTACTTATTAGTTGAAACAGATGTTTTCAAATTATTAATATGATGAATTAGAAGCGAAATATATTATTAAAATTTTCAGAAATATTACTGGTAGTAAGTGAAGCGTAAAATGAAAATGAAAGTCTTGAGATAAATCACAAATAAAATATTGACTATAATTTTATAAAAAAAATCAAACACTTTCTGAAAATGTTTTCAAGATTGGAAAAAAATTATTAAAAATCATAATAAAATAAAATTAAACTATTGCATATTTCCGTTATGTATAATAAAATATATCTAATTTTATATTTTCAATTATATTATTATTTAATTATATTAAAAAAAAATCTATATATATATATATATATATATATTTATATATAATATATGTATTGTGAATTCGATTAGCGGCGTCGAAACACGAGTTACAATTTGCACGATAACAATTATTCGAAAATTTCAACTAAATAGATTAAAATGAAACGTGTCATAAATACGAGAAACACTGGTGTATCGCAACAGTTGAAGAATCACTGTTGATTAGCGGTTAGTTCTAGATTTGAACGGATGATGGTTGAATCGTGCGGCCAACGACCTAACTCAATCAATATGCGGTACAGCATAAGATGCAATCGCCACCGGATCTCTACGACTTTTAGGAAGTTAATTTTAATAAAAATATTATTTTATATATATATATACTATATTAATATTGCATAATAGGTACTTTTAGAAATGATTTTTAAAAAAATATATAGGGAAAAAAAATTGTAGTACACAGTATGTAGTAAAATTGACGCACTGAACTAGATTCATTAAATTTTCAATACGAAGTTTATTTTTATATATATATTGAATGAAATGTTAGAAAAAGATTATATAAATAAAATTAAGTTCATTTAAATACGAATGTTTGTTCTTAAAAAAAATATTAATTTTATACTTAAAATTGTCGCGATTAAATTGATTTTATTCATGGAGATAAGATTTAATATTGAATTATAATAGATTTAATATAAATTTTAAAATTTAAACATTGAATATTCACTTATACGTCAAAATTTTACACGCAAATTATTTTTGAAAAATTTAATACATAATTAATAAAATAACATAATTCTATTATTTTGATTAATTATTATATTTAAATAATTAAAACGACTATGATGTTTTATTTTAAATATATAAAAATATTGGATTATACCCTCTATTTTGAAATAATATTTATATTAAAATTCTTAATTTAAATCTATAGATATAAAATTTATTCAATATATAATTCATTTGAAGTTTATGTATTTATTTATCTTGCAATATTTACGACATAAATAATACAAATCTACCATTTTGATTCAATAAAAAATAATTCTATATATATTATATATAAATTTCATCGATATATAAAAATATCGAAAGATCGAATTACCAATAAACGAGAGAAAGAAGTAAAATAAAAAAATACAACATCGATAAAATACAACGCAGGCAAATTTCTGATTTTGACTGCCAACCGATTACGCGGATGATAACATTAATTTGCATTATAACATCGATAAATTATACTATTTTTTTATAGCTTTCAAACATGAAACGGCCGTAAATAACGCCGCAATACAATATAAATATTATTAGTAATAAAAAAATAAACGGCCGTTTACTATATTAATCGTACGTCAAAACGGAGCAAAACCGTTGTTATATAATATATATATATATATATATATATATATATATATATATATATATATATACGTCGATTCGAATTAATAGAGGATACTATGAAAAAAAAATTGAACCAGATGCGTTCAATCTTTTCGTAAATACGAATCGCAACCAATAAAAACAAATATATAAATATTTTTAATCATTAATTATTATATAATTGCTATTTATAAAATCTTATATATAAAATAATATACACTTTTATCATTATATATAAAAACGAAAATTAAACTTTTTTTTTTACAAAAAGAGTAAAAATGTAGATAAAACGTGACTTTATTACGGGGCGAATCAATTCGATAAAGTTGTGCTTTTGCCTGCCGAAAGCACGAAAACATCAAAAAGCTCGACTACTTAACTTCACAATGATATTTCGTTTCCGTGCTCGAATCTCGTAAATTGATGCGAACCTTATAATCAGAGGTAATAAACCGACGTTTAAAATGTAATAATAACGATAATGAAAAAAGAGGTAATTAATGATGCGATTACTCACCGAATTTTCGACGGTGCGATTTTGTTGTGATCGGTAGAGACGAGATGAAACTGAAATAAAAAACATATATATATATATATATTAAAAATAATACATTAAATGAATATATATATTGTGTTATAGTTTTATCGGTTGAAGTGTCAATTAAAAATTAAACATATTTTTCGAAGACTATTTTTCAAAATTAGAACTAATTATCAAAATTCTTAGATATAACTATTAATGCGAATCAATATAAAAAATTATAAATAACCAAAATTGTAGATTGTAATAATATAAAAATTATATTACAAAAAAAAATTCTTCCAATAAAATAAAAATAATATATATCTCAATCGTACAAAAATGACATAATTATATGTCAAAAATATCATTTCTATTTCTTTAATTTTATCGGACTAAATTAAGAGCAATTTACAGTATATATAAGTCTACAATCATTTTCTAATCAAATATGAAAAACATGCAAAGTAGCGTGGAAATTAGGTCAATGGCATAGATTTATTATATATGGTAAATATGATGCCATGGCAACAAATCATTATCTAATTATCATTAATTATTAATAGAGAACATTTTCATTTATAAAATATTTATTTTCGTACTCAAATTAAGTTTTCAACGTGAGCATGTACATATTTATTTTAATATAATATATTTATGAAGATTTATTACTAAGATAATTAAAAATTTTTATTTACTTTATAAACTGGCTCGAATAGAAATTATTTTTTATACAATTAATATTTAACTGATATTGATGGTATTTAAATACTCATTACAAATTCTGTTAAATTCAAACGATTTATCTGTTATGATTCATATTAATATTTAAATTGTTTCATTGAGAAAAAATTGACAACCACTGTAGAAAAAAGATCCAAAATTATATTAATTAATATTTATATTAGTTAGTTCTCGACTTACAACGGGGTTCGATTCCGCAACTTCAAACGTAAGTCGAATATTACACAAAAATAAATAATATAATAGACATATATATATATATATATATATATATATATATATATATATATATATATATATATATATATATATATATAATATAATAGCTTCTATTTCTGATTTTAAATTTTAATTGTTTTTATTTTAGTTGGTTAAGTAAATAATTATATAAATAAATATGTATATATATATATATATATATATATATATATATATATATATATATATATATATACCATATATAAACATTATTCTGACTTATAGTTAATTATCATTTAAACAATTGATTATAGAAACAAAAAATCAATCGAGATTATATTAGATATATAGGTAACAAATTATTTAAAATTGATAATTTAAAAAATGTATGAATTTTTTTACGTCATAAGTCAAAGTGGTCATAACTCGAGAACTGACCGTATATTTTAACTTATATATATATATATATATATATATATATATATATATATATATATATATATATATATATATATATATATATATATATATATAGTTTTATAGCAGATCGTAACAAACGAAACTTAAGCGAAAAATCTGTACTTTTATATTGCGCATATGTATGTAACTGTACTATAAAATATTATAGAGTTATATATATTATATTATATATATATATATATATATATATATATATATATATATATATATCGTTGAGCACTGTCACCGCATAGTTTATTAACTCGTTTATTGCTATCGTTATAATACACTCGTATAACGTGTAACATAATGGAATGTTCTTTCTCAAGAAAATTTATAATCCCTACAAAATGACGACACGAGGCAAGGGCAAAAGGGATGAAGTGCGGTGTTGCTTCAGTTATTGATAGGAGCTCAAAGCAGGTGAAGATGACACTTGAACCGTGTGCTCTGTACTCTTTGTGACGTGTTCACCACGCCAAAAGCTTTTCCACTGATGATGTCATACTTATACAGCCTTTGAAAATATCCCACTTTGCGTGAATAATTCTGCGTTTCATGACCTACCCGGGGGGGAGGTGGAAAAACAGGGGGTGGAAATGGTGCAATTTCGCCAAGCTCAAAATAACACGAATCGACGAAACGTAACATAAGCCTTATAGAAAATTAACATATATATATATATATATATTTACTGTTTTCAATTCGATTATGTCAAATTTTAAAATATTGATTTTCGTGTGTGTGTGTGTGTGAAATTATCGCAAAACTTCGGTTGACTCGTTTACGATGAGAAAATATATATATAAGCGTGATGAAAAATTAACGAAAGTGTTATCGATTTAAAAATTGTATTAAAAAATTCAAATTTTTATCGAAATATAAAAGGATTGAAAAATGTATATTAAGTAATCATGGAATTATGTGAAAAAGCGTTGTCATTAAATTAAATCAAAATGTTTCGCGTGAAATATGGAAAAGGTTGTATTATGGTATTATAATTTATTTTAGTGTATATAATTTTAGTCATGAAGTAACATTAATCTTTATTTATAGACCTATATGTTGCATAATGCAGCCATTTAAAATTGATTTATAAGGTCTCCGGAGGTGAAAAATAGGGAGTATGTACTTGAAATGAACCCCAAATAGATAATTATGAGGAGAAACTCAAAGGTCTTTAAGGGAATCTAGTTAATAAGAAAATATTTGACAAAGGTGCTAAATTTTAGTAACATCTTTAAATTAGATTTCTATATTAGGATTTAGATGTAAATTTAAGTTTCAGAAATATGTTTTTTTTATATTCTTTGAGATTTTATTTTATTATTATTTCAAATAGAATTGAAGTACATTTTAATCGAAATACTTTTTTAATGAGAAAGTGCTTATTAATATAAACTATATTGATAATTAAAAATTGATATTTTTAACATTTCTTCTAATAAAATAATAATTTACGTGGAAATTTGTTAGAAATAGAACTTGATTAAAGTTTTTTTCTTGAGAATTGAAAGTATTGATTTTTATATAATAAAATATGTTTAACGTTCTCAATATCAATAATTACTATAATTTCAAAAACTTTCGACTGAATATATTTAAAACGAATTTTATTTAAAAAAAATAATCAATAAAATCAAATACAAAAATATTTACAACGCACTATTAAAATTTGAATTCAATCAATTCAACCGTGCAAACCTTTCATTTTCCGTGACACGATCGATTCAAATTCGGAAACAATCGACATACATTATAAATGAATTAAAATTATGTCGACATCGTAAAATATTTAAGACGTCCAAACGAACACGTGTAAGAAACCGATCCGCGAGGAAAATCTAGCGGGGAACGAGGACGGGGCAAAAGCGGAAAAAATAAAAGAAAAACCGTCGAGAACGAAAGGAAAATTCGAGCGGTGGCATAGCGTGAAAATTTTTATCGCATCTAAAGCGAAAGGCGGCCGGGGGGGAGGGGGGAGAAGGGCGGCCTTTTGGGCGGGAAAAACTGACGTGGCATCTCGATAAGCGGCCCCAGGAAAATTTTTCGATAGTGAACGAAATAATAGATTAGGATTGATCGGCGTCTCGAGCGACATTTTTTAAATTCGAAAAAAATCTAATTTTTTTCAACCCTCATATGTGTGTTTGTGTGTATATGTACACACACACACACACATATATATATATATATAGTATTTTTTTTGGTTTGCGTTCATTTCGACGCAAAAACCCCATCAATAATTCACGGGGTAACGCTCGTGAGCTACAACTTTACAACGTTCACGTATGCGTTGTGTACACAACTAATGCTTTTCACGATCAATATGTATATATATAAATACATATATGTATATGTGTGTTTATATATTTATATATATATATGTGTGTGTGTGTGCGTGTGTATGTGAAAGCGCACAAACGTTTATAAACAATTAATTACGTCCGCGTGTTTGATAGAAATTCGTGCGTTCAAAAATATGTCTAGGTTTAAGTGCTTTTTTTTTCATTATTACTTTTGTCCGACTGAAAGGGGTTGAAATCGTGTATGTGCGTGTGTATGTGTTGTGCTTTTATATGTATTTATATATATATATATATATATATATATATATATATATATATATATATATATATATATATATATATATATATATATATATATATATATATATATAATAGAATTGGTATTTACTTGTATTGAAAGCTCGAGTCCATTTTCGTATTTTTATACTACGTTTTAAGGATTAATTTTTTATAGTATTAATTGTTTATCGTAATTTTACTATATTAGATTGCTTTAGATATTTAGATATGTTATTAGAAATATTCACAAAATATTGATTTAAATTTTTTATATTATGAATTTAATATATATATATATATATATATATATATATATATATATATATATATATATATATACAAAAAAAAGAGCTGTAAAAGCATCCTAATCTACAATTGAAGATTTTTGAGAACAGTCCCATGTGATACGGTAACTCGTATAAGGGATTAAGGGATTTTTCCGAGGGTGCCAGGGATTTACGGAGGTTAATCCATTTTGGCGGTCGCCATCGGGGACGATGATAATAATTTGTAAGAGCGAAACTCCGCCGGAAACTGCGGTCAGCGCGCACGACTCGGTCACTTCCGGTCCATGGTGAAACGCCGAAAACGCTACTACATTTTCATTCTTCCGTCTCGCTTTTCATCCTTTCACACTTAAATTTATATACGCATACAAACATCATTAACATATGTTGTGAAAAATTTATTTCAGAATTTTCTCACTTGAAATATTTTTGATAAAATATACCAATATTAATCATATAAAGATTGTTTAATATTAGTGGATCAATGTGCAAATTTATACAATAATCCATTATTTGTTTTAAATCGCATATATGCAAAATAGTGCGTTTATTTATCTAATCATGTTATTTATGAATAATTTATGAAAATTAATACTAATTTTCAAATTGGGCTATAAATAGAAAATAAAAATTATTCTAAATATAAAATAATTAACTATTAAAAGTAATATTTAAAATTTTATTGACATTATATTTAACTAAAATATAAAATAAATCGAATCTTAAACATTATTTTATTTTAATAATAAGAATAAATTTAATTTAACAAAATCTTTATATATTTTTCGATATAAAAGTTAATACATCATATTTTGTCGAAATGAATTTAGAAAAATGAAAAGGAAACCGTGCAAGTAATATTTTAATTTTGTGACCGTTTTCAAATAAACTTAAATAATAATAAATATTAATTTCAAATTATATTATATGAAAAATATTATATATAAATTATAAAATAATTAAAAATTGATTTATAATAAATAAAGCAGTATTTGCAAAAAGTGTAGTATATCACATTTCTGTTCGCTCCTTATGTCAAAATCAAACTAAAAACCTATAATAAATACTTAAATATTTTATATGAAAAATATCTTAATAAATTGCACTTCCTTATGTCACCAATGCATGTTATAAATTGTGAAAAATATTTAGTAATAAATTGTATAAAAAAGATAAAATACTTGACAAAACAAATTATAACGGCGCTTTATGTATATATATCATATAATTCAATGAAAGACTTATATAAACATAAGGTTAAGTTTAAATTAAAGCGTTTTTTAATTATGATTAATTTTTTTAATATAAAATATTCTTTAAAAACAGCAAAAACTTACATAAAATAAATATTTTACCGACTAATGAAAGCGTAAAGTTTAAACTTTATAAAAGTCGACGATGTGAAAAGTTGTTGTATATATGCTTTAATTTTTTTTAATAAAATATTTATATGATTTATAATAAAATGATAAATATATATATTTTTTATTATTTTATATAAATATACGATATAAAAGTATACGAATCCAATTCGAGATCATTGTTTTCGAGAAATGAACACGAGAAGTAGGATAAATATCTAAACGTTATTATTTTATGTCAAGCGTGTTCCGAAAATTACTTTCAGCACCGCAAATACGACGTCGTTATATTAAATTGTAAAGCGGTTTCTATTGTAAATAGGTAAATACAAAGAGTGACTTTTATGCGTTGTTGCAGTTGTAAATATATGGTTTTAACAATAATCTGGTGCTTTCGCCAAATAACCATTTGTATAAAACGGTATTGCAGTTAAATATAATAACTTTATTTTTATGATGTTAAAGTGTCTGATTTATATTTTATTTTTTTTAACAATTTAAAATTAATTTATAATTCAAATTGTGCTATAAAATTACTATAGACAACTTTTAACGAGCGTCATTCGAAAAATGATGGAATTTTATATTTATATAATATTAGACACACATTATGAATAGAATGCACAATATATAATAAAACGATCCATATAAAAATGATAAATTATACACTATTAAAACGGAAAATTTAGTCAAAACGTTATTTTTAATCCTTAATACGACGTTTCGCAGTAAAAATAACGTATGACGCAATAAATTGAATACATTCCATAAATGTTTCAGTTTATGAATTCGCACCGGGAATATTTGTGAATATATTGTTTCCACGTATAATATATTAATATTATACTTCTGTCTGTTTGCCCCCCCCCCCGACCTCCCCCATAATTGTCCCCCTTATATATGGTCCAAAACAAACAGTCGTCAAAAAATATATTCGTCTAAATTCGTTAATAAATCATTTTCGAATGTGGGCCGTTTCGAATTTGTAAAGTATATATAACCTTATCATTATGCGTTTTATTTTGCTTCTCGATGATTAATTATGCAGAAACGTTTACGTTTTTTTAAAAAAAAGACGAAAAAATAAATATTAATATTAAAGTAAATCAATTGAATATAATAGAAATTTATACATATATTTTTTTATTGAACAACCGAATGATGCAATTAATAAATTCACTTACCTGAGTTCAAATACGTTAAATCACCGAATATTATTCATTAAAATGTTTTACTATAATTAATAATAAGATAAGAATTTCAATATAAAACTGTCGACTCGATGTCGATAAAAAAATAAATTAATACTTTATATCTCAAAATAGAAACATTGATCTGAATGAAGTTATGCATAACTATTTTTTAATATATATATGTAAATACTGTGAGATAATTCTATGTTAAAGTTTTTATTTAATTAAGGGTTCAATTTATGTGACATTAACATATTTATATGAGGTCATCAATATTTAAAAAATTGATATATTGATTTCGTGTTTAAGCTTATTTAATTAAATAGGAATTAATCTGGTCGTAAATGTTCAAATCCATAATAACATCTAAATTTTATGTTATCGTAAAATAATTCAGTATAAAAATAAAAATTCAAATGTTGGTCATATAATTAATTACTTGATACAGTGAAAATTTAATTAAATTTAGTACTAAAATTTACAAAAAAAAAAATGGTTGTAAAATATTCTTGTCATACTATTGATTTTATATAAAATAGAGTTTTTATATTACATCAAAACTGGTCCGATTTTATAAAATGATTTCTATGAAAATCGATACTGTGACAGATTACATATTATATTACACAGTATTATATCGTATTTCAATTAGATCAAATGTAATTACACTAAAAATATCATATTAAACACACGATCGATATTCAAAACAAAACTCGGTACGGCAACAGGTTAATCGAAAATTATTCAATCTATCGCTTCGCGAATGATTTCCGGTCGACGGAAATTATCGCGTTATATTCAACGGGATCGGCTCTTTATAAGCGAAAACGCATCATCCGATTTATCGAATTTGTGGTAACCGGCCGCGTTGCTTCGCATTCGTTAACCGTTATTATATTCGGGATCGGCGCGTTTATATCTCTCGCATCATTCTAAAAAACTTTTACATTAACCGAACGAAAGCCAGGATACGAGGAATTATTACATTTCGTCCTGGGACTTAATTCCCATTTATACACTGGGAATATTTAAACAACACTTTCCGGCACCAGAATGCCTCGTATTTTAACACGCTTTCAGCTATAAGTATAAATCTACTTGTGATCCTAGTTGAAAACAATATATATATATATATATATATATATATATATATATATTGTAAATAATATGTATATACAAATTACACACATTCACTTGTATTAAAATAAAGCCACATCGTGCACGAATATCACGCATCGGGTCGACTTTTTAATAAATATTATTTTAAACGGCACGAAATAATATACGATTTAAATAGATAACTGTTGACACAGTATGATTTTTCAACGATACGAGTTGAATTTAAATCGTGAGATTCTAATATGCATTAAATAATCATCAACGTTTCAATATACAAAACGATAATATTTATTATCTTCATTAATACCGTTAATATTAATGCGGTAATTAAAATTAAATCAGTGCCATGGAATTAATTCATACCGAATACGATCCAAATTTAGACGAAAAAGTTTGTATATTTTTGGAATTAATCGTTATTTTGTATAGTTATTGTCAAAAATATATTTGTAATATTTTATATCCTGTTTCGACATATCTTGACCTATATTTTTCACCAATAATATATTATTGTTCAAATATCAAAATATATAAAATGTTATATGTTACGTGATACTCTCAGAAACTCGGCGACCCTAATTGGAATCTTAACCTGAAATAGCGAACAGCTATATTCATATATATATATATATATATATATATATATATATATATATATATATATATATATATATATAATAGTAAAAACCTGTGAATGTCGGTATTTCTATAAATCCAAAACGAATTTGACGTATATTTGTGTCAATTTAAGTTTTCAGGATAATTATTTTCAATTGATATTTTTTTTTCTTAAAAAGTTTTAAATTCGCGTTTATTAAATAAAACTGGGTCCATATTTTTAATCTTTTCAGTATTCAAAAATAATATGTTGAATATTAATAATTTAATTAGCTTGTCATAATTTGAATATAATTTCGACTTGCGAATTCTCTATATAAAGTTTAAAAAATATGTTATTCGAATCTGTTTACTTTTGAATATTCTATCTTTTGATACTATATATTATATTATTGAAATTCGTTTCTTTAATTTCATATCTTTAAATATTATTTTTATTTCATATATCAATTATATTATCGTTGAATTATTTTATTAGTCATCATATTGTGACAATGCTGAAAAAAAATGATTTATCTTACTGAAAATGAATTTTAATATAAATTTGTTTAAAAAAAATATTCTAACACATTTTTCATTGTCATCAATCATATAAATCGAATTATGAAACGACTATATACTATACAAATATTTTTTTCAACATATATGGACGACGACGACGACAAATTTTCGCGAGTTTTCCGCCGAATTTTCCGCCCTCTAAATCGTTCGGTTTGCATTCGATTTCGACACGACGTGGACCTTCTCGAGAACCGACGCCTAGATGAGAAAATAGAATTTCTCATCACGTAATAACCATTTTTCACACCATCAGCTGCCGCATAGTCTAAAACTTGGCATCGAATTAAAGCGCTAACGTCGGATGCAACCGGTCACATTTCGCGTATATATATATATATATATATATATATATATATATATATATATATATATATATATATATATACATTTTTGTTTAATAATATTTTCATTTGCACAACACATGTGCCCTTTTGCACTTGGTCCACCGATATGCATCTGCGTTATATACTATGCACGATATGAATATTGCATAAAAGTTAATGCATTGTGCGATGTCCGTGTCGTGTTTTATTATTAAAACAAAAATAAAAAATGACCGACGATCGCTCAAGCATGGTT
Organism: Leptonema lineaticorne; assembly: GCA_024500535.1. Classification (NCBI taxonomy): domain Eukaryota; kingdom Metazoa; phylum Arthropoda; class Insecta; order Trichoptera; family Hydropsychidae; genus Leptonema; species Leptonema lineaticorne. The sequence continues at coordinate 4,598,328 of JANIJI010000061.1, forward strand.
TTACGTCGTGCTCGTGTCCCTTCAGATTACGACGTAATATAATATAAACAAACTCATTTTAATATATATTGCGCTAACACACTACTGAGACCCGAATCTAGCGAAACCGCAAAATATCTATATATTTAATTAATTTTTAATATTTTCAAATTATATTTTATTATTAATATGACAGCAAGTATCATAAGAATGAATATTGAAATTGTTATTTATTATTATACCCGTTGGCACTCAACGATGATAAAGTTTAATTTGTGTCTATATATATGTATATATATAATGCAAGTACTCTTGACATTGAAATATATACAATTTATATATAAAGAGTTATTAATATGCGTCATACATTAAATATCAGTATTGAATAATCTTCTAGATTAAATTTAGATTCGACGGAATTGTTTTCGATATGAGAATATTTTATTCATTTATGTATTAATAATATTTTATAAATTCCTCTGAGATATAAATAAATTGCTGAATATTTTTATTAATTTTCTTTGCAAATTTTTTTTAATTTTCTTTGCAAATTTGCAGATTTTGTTTTGATTTCTTTGAGTATAAAAATATTTTTTTGTTAAAATTTTCAAGGTAAATTGTATTGTTTTTGAATATTAATTAAATCAAAAATTATAATTGGAGCAATTTTTTTTATTTGATTTATACATATATTAAAAAATTTTCCCTAATAAAAATTCAATTTTTATTTCATGTTTAACTTTAAAAAAATAAGATAAAACTTATGAAGGTTATTTTATACTAATAAAATAATAAATAAATTCTAGGAATCTTATAAAACATTTCCATTGAACGTAATTTTCTATAAAAAAATACTACATGCCACTGATTTTCTATAAACTCAAGGTATTAAATTTATATAAATAAAATATAAACTAATCTTCAAACTATAAAAAAAATATTTCAACTTCTTCACCGTTCGAAATCGAATCATTATTTTGACATGGCAATTTATAAATTAATACCAAATAAAATATATAAAATATATCCTTAATATCGAATCGTTGAACCGTTGAAATCAACGATCCATCGAAAGAATTCATCTACAAAAGAAGCCGTTCATATTATATATAATATTGAATTTACACGATGCAATTTTTTTCCAATGCCTTCTCGCAGGACAAAAACGTCGTATCGAATAAAACGGACACGATCTGATGATGACGATGGAGTCAGACTATCCATGGCAAGTCATAATAGTCATATTATTATTATTATTATGACTGGCTTGTGGAAAACGCGGTTAAAGTTACACGTATCGATTACACGTGTGCACGACGGGGCAACAAGTACTCTATGAAAATAATATATATATATATATATATATATATATATATATATATATATATGAAAAAAAACACGTTGTTGTCTTTAAAGCATATTGTGTTCCATTATTACGAGTTCTTGTATTATATATATATAGTTCTTGTATATCGGTTACAAGGAAAAAAATAATAATAATGGCGTTCACCTGGTTTTGTGCGAAAGTGAAAAGCTGAATTTTCCGAATGTTCCGTGTGGAAAATGTTGTGATATACGAATGAGGTTGTTCAACTCAACGATTCAATTGTATGTGTTTTTTTTTTCAATTTATTTAATTATTTTTAATTATTTTAATTATTTTTATATCGAAATAGTCGAGTGGTTAAATTCACATATCTATATTGAGTTGTTCGAAACACGAAAGTTCAAACTCATAACGCTGTTATTATAATGTTGAATTAATTTGAAACATATTTATGCAGCGATGTAAAAAAAAAACACGTCAAAAATAAGTACAGTAATTCCTCAGTGATCAAAAATCACTTGCATTAAGTGAAAAACCGCGAAGTAGGGTCGCTATATTTATTTTAATATTCATATATTATTTTAAAACTTTATCATTACTTTATTAACCTGTATAATTAATAGTAAAAAATTCAAAAGTTGGACGTAGAACCAGTGACTCAACCATGTAAAAAATATATCAGCATTGAAAACTCTAAAAGATTGTCGTTCAATAGATTTAATTTAATATTTATATATTAAAATATATAGTCTTTCAGCAAAAAAATTAGCAATGTTAACGTGAAATAAAGTTATACACATTATTTACAATAATATTATTATCACAAATATATTATATATATATATATATATATATATATATATATATATATATATCTAACTTACGAAAAAATAGCAACGACAAAATATAAAAAGAATTGTATTATTTTAAAATAACATTTTGTGGTTGAAATATAATTCTTGTCAATGCGTATTAAATAATAAATAAATTATGACGATCCATCATCATTACTCGACATCAAATATATATATATATATATATATATATATATATATATATATATATATATATATATATATATATATATAATTTAACTTTGTTATTATTCATGTTTAAATATAACAGATAACAATTACAATGTTATTTGAATCATTCAAATTGCTCAGACTATGAAATATCAAAATTATTCACGGAACAGGATTTCTATTACAATACAGTCGAAACAATTTAAACATAATACATATATAAATAATATTTCTACAAACGGAATTATATTTAGAAATACAATTATACACTAAAATATTACAAGTTTGAACGAAACAAAATTATGTATACTCGTAATAATATATATTTTTCAACATTTTCACCGATTTTATACGACGTCCCGGAAAATTTCCAAATCTGAATAATGACTCCGTGAATCCATTATCATTATCATTAACATTCGTTTGACAGTCGGATGCGTCGAATTTCAATAATTCATGCGGCGCTCATTTTAAGGCTTCGACGCTAATTAGGCCGCTTTAAAAACATACCCTTGCACGTTAAAATTTCATATTGCGAAAGGACGAAATGTACACCCGAAAACGGTTTCAAAGAAAATCAAACGAACACTTTTTTAATAGTTAATATTGCATATTTTATAAAATAGTACATTTTTTAAAAAATTATTAAAAAAAATATCATTACCATATCTTTTGTAATACAGATGTGTTATCAAATAAAATTTATAAAATCGACAATATTATGAAATTCACTGAAGCGCTATTATTTTCTTTTTAAATAAGCTTTGTATTTAATGTTTACGAATTTTTAACGTTTCATGAGTAACGGCAAATCGGCGAAACCGAAAGTATTTCAGCAGCAAATAAAAAAAAAGCGGGTGAATTCTTAAAGAACAATGGTGTTGAAAGTGTTGAACGAAAGACAATGGAAAATTGTCATGCAAATGCTTTTTAAAGAACAGTAATTGAAATCGCGCTGTAAAAAGTGAATTACGAAAATGAAAACGGAAAAATTCCGATTTTCATATGAGATCGATGTATTAAAATACAACAAATGGACATACCATGTTTTTATAAAGAATATCAAATATATTTAAATGCATTCTGTAAAACGTGTAATTTGTATGAAAATAAATATAAAATTAATGTACTGTAACTAAATGAATTTATGACAAAATTGTAAATGCGTTAAAAATAACATGTATACAAGTAAAAGTAATGTGATATTATGGATTAAAAACTATAAATAGTACAAGTCAAAAATTTCTATTTTAAGATATGAAAATTAAATCAAAGTAAAAGTAGTTATTTTACGAGAAATCAGTTAACTAACTTGGAATTGAAGTATAGATTTTATCCAGATAATAAATTTAACATGAATGATGCAAGGTTAACGTTAATAAGAATAGAAAATTTACTAATCAAGATAACTGTTAAGTGGAAAATTAAGTTTACTTTAGTTATATAAATTAGAAAATAATTTATTTTTCCAAAACATTTTAATAACTAAATTATGTATTCAAAAATAATCATGATTGTCTAAAAAAATATTTATATATTGAAATAATTTGTAAAAAATCAAATGGAGCAAAATTAAAGGAATAAGATAGATGTTTGATATTTATATATTTTACTTGATATTTATATTCGGTCACCTTTTTGCTGTAATATACCGTATATACATTAAAATATCGTGTCTTGAATAGAACACAATAATGCAATATTCGACAAAATATCACGAAACCGCTTAACTAAAACAATTCTAAATTTGTGCACATAAAAAGAATTATGTAAATTCGCATTTTTACGTTATTTTCATACAAAATGGCCGACTTGAATAATATATTATTTAGAAAAAAATTGCGATTTAAAAAATAAATAAACACCCATTAATAATTCGACGATTTATGTATTATATATTTTGAATTCGTTTCGACTTTTGAAAAAATGCGAATCGCCTTTTGGAACCTCGCGATTTTAGCGAATTTCAAAAATATTCATGAGCATATTATTTATTTTTTTTATACATATATATATCCACTATTTTATTAAGTATTTTCGTCAAACGTCTAATCATTTCATCTTATATATTATGTGTATTATATTTTGACCGTGTTTTATTTTCCGACTCTGGTCACGAACGTTGGCATTTTTCGACATGTAAATCGTTACTTAACGTCGTTATTTATTTTAACGATTGGTATGTGTGTATGTTATTTTTTTTTTTTGAAACGAAAAAAAAACGATATACCTTCCTGTATAATTAAGTTCACTTTTTTATTGCGAAATATACGTATTAAGGGAGATTAAGAAATCTAATAAAATTTTCGAATCGAGGTAAACCTTACGGTTCTAAATTCAGGCTATTTCTGAAACTATGTTGGTTTTTTTTTCATTAATGTACTTTATTTAAATTCTTCCGGAAAATGAATTTTCAAAAACGTTATGTTGTATTTTTAATATAAACTTAACGACCGATTATATGAACATTAAATTAGTGTAATAATATATATATAATTGTATTGCTGCATATTCATATACTAAAGAGTGATATTTAAATATCAATCAAATATGAGTGATTTTAATGGTCTTCTTATATATATATATATATATATATATATATATATATATATATATATATATATATATATATATATATATATATATATATATATATATATATATAATATATATATATATATATAAATTAATATATAAAAATCAGTATTTTATCAATGAATAATATATTTTAATACATATAATGTCTAGCATTGGAAATGTTGCAAAAACATCGATAATCAAATGAGAATCGACGTGGAATTCTTCGATTCGCGTGTTCGATACCGCCTTTTCGAGGATAGGTATGTCAAAAAGGGAAATAAAAAAAGGCATGTCGGTGGTGGTTTGACGGTGGCTATGGCTGAAAAAGGGGTTGTTTAAGGGTTGTTACTGGCGTCACGCGGTAACTATGGCGACAATACCGCGACAAACTTACCCTTCAGGCAGCGACCTTCTTGGCTGACGACACGCCCGAACCCATAATCGAACACTGCCCAACCCCCTGTATATGTATATGTATATGTATGTATATATATATATATATATATATATGTGTGTGTGTGTGTGTGTGTATGTGTGTTTGTGGTTTTCGGTGACATGCATTGGGGATTTTAATGGGTTTTCAGACAAATTACAATGTGATTTTTTGACCGGACAATTAGGTCGTAGAGGAATTTTCAGTACTGAAAATAAGTTTTAAAATATTTAAACTATTCTATAACTGATGGATTTACGAATAGAATTCGATCGAAATATTTTTTTTAATAAAAATACATTACATGGTAATAATTTAAAAAAATCTAAATATACATTCAAAATTATTTTTGGAAATAAAAAATATATCAAAAGAAAAGGAAAAAAAATTAAAATTGTACCATCCAAACAACAGTACAGCTCTGCAATAAAATATCAGTTCATGTAAAACAGAGATATCACCCAGAAGCGCAATAAATCAGTGTAACTACAGCCTGAACTGACTTAGCATCTCCCTTAAGATTCATAACGTTGACTTTACTTTAAAAAAAAAACGTTACTTATAATCACGTAACGAATTCTAGATAAGTGTCGAATATTTTTTTTTATTTTTCATTCTTCGTTATCTTTCAAAAAAAAAAAAACTTTTTAAACTTGTAAAAACGACATCCTGCAGTATATATTAAAGTTATTTTATCGTTTTATATATATATATATATATATATATATATATATATTTATTTATTTATTTATTATTACTATTATAAATTAAACATGATTCGATTTTCAGTGCGACGAGCATAACAACGAGTTGGCAACACACAATTTCAAGGGCCATTAATCGCGGTCGTTTTTGAATAATTTAAACGCAAAATTAATGCATCATTAAAGCTGAGCCGTGTTAAAAACATCAAATGGATATTTAAATTAATGTCGTTTTAAAAAAAAACACAACAACAACAACGAGAAAAAAAATAGCCGTCATTCTGATACAAATTAGCGGTCGTTTATTCGTATTCGCTTACATCGTTTAACCCTAATTAAGAAATTACGCAATAATTTGACATCATTTCGTAATATATAACTTTATCAATAAACCATTAAAAAAATCTTATTTTTCAGAATATATTTATTGATTTAATGTTCAAGCTTTTATAGACCTGAATTTCTGACTCAGTATACTTAGTATTGATTTAATTTTATATAAGACTGGGTCGTAAATTTTACGCCAAATCAAACTGTATATCGTAAATAATATATGTCTAATTAATTGATATCTTAAATTCAAGCATAAAACCGAAAATATATTAAATAAATTAATTTCATAATAGAATTTTAAAAAATTATCGAATATAATGTAAAAAATCTCACCTGATTTCGTATATAGTTGTCAGGATTCGACGTAAATGATGCGTCAAATATTTAGACAGTAATCGAAAATCTTCAAAAATATCGTATATTTTATGTATATAATGATACTTGTATATAATATTTTTCCTAATTATTCCTAATATATATTTGTAGATAAGAAGCACGATAATGATATGTATCGTTGAGGTTAATTTTAATAAAACGTCACATCGACTAATTGTAAATAATGTTCAGATTTATATAGTTTATACTATAAACATGTATATAAAGTCTATTTACTATAATTATTGTGTATATATAAATTGTAATTTCTTATAATGCTAATGATATGTTTGATATTCACAATCGTTTTATTTTTCGTTTTGATGGGAGCGCGACGCGGTAAACTTTAAGGTTATGGTCGCGTAGTACGGAAAATTTGCGAATTTTCCTCGGAAAACGGATCTAATAGACGAATATCGCACGCTAAACGCCAATCGGACACAATTTATACGCGCTTTTTATTATATTTGTTAACGAATCAAAATTTATACCGGCATATTTTTTTTATTTTTTAATTCGTGTGCGTTGTTTACGAATTGATTTTTCCGCGGATTCGGTCACTCGACGTCTCTTGACGATATTTCACGATCGATTATTTATTATGTTATTTTTCGATTCGATCTTCGTCTGTGACCTTTCGTCGTATCGTCGCGCGTCGTATCGGTCACGCACATTTGACAACTGTCACTTTTCCGACGATCTTTTTCGACGGACACGCTCGTCGTAGCCGGAGTTTTCACAGCATTTTCGACGGTTCTTATCCACGATTTTGATATTGCGTTCGTTTTTAATTATTCTATTTGTATTTTTCGTGCGATTCGTACCGTTTTAGTTAGATGATATGCGACGCGCTCCCGTTTCGCGCTAGTGACCGATTGGGGTGCGCTTGTTTGCGCGCCCCTGTCACGTGTATTCGAATGTGTGCGTTCGTGAATGTTCGCGCGTGTTCGTGTACGAGACCCCTACGAAGAGCAATAGCTGTGCGATTTTCCGAGAAGAGGAAAAGCGGCGCGCGCAGTTCTACGCCGTAGCGCTAGGCGGTCTTTCGTCTCGTTCCGTAACCGCGAAATTTTCCGGAAAAGCGAAAGCGAAGCACGCAATGAATCGTCGTACGTCGTCGGACGGATTCCCGCTTTTCACGTAGTGTTTTTTTTTTTTTAGTTTTTAACGTCGACTTACGTAACTCTGATACGTTTTTCTGATGTATTCGACGAATCAATCGAATTATATTCCTTATATTCAAAGACATGCACGAATTTAAAATGGGAAAAACCGTTAGAAAATCATATGATAGAATATATTTTAATACATTATGCAAACACATAGAGGTCAGCATTTATTTATATTCATATTATAATTTCTTTCTCCTTTCAAAATTTTGAATATTTTCAAAACATTGAATAAACAAGTAGAATATCATCATCGCTTTATCTTTGTATATTTCAAAAAAATATATACAACTGTTCAGCAATAACGCACATTTTTTTTATTTGCGTATACATTATAATAAAATTCGAACTAAAAAAATTTTTTTCTTGAATTTACAAATATTATTAGAATTTTTAACTAAAAATAATATGAAATTTCTAGTATCCTAAAATATTATATATTAAAAATAATTCTATATAGTATGAATCATTTTTAATTATCAAGTCCGTTGTAGATATGTAGTTATTTTTATGTCTTTGAAATTACTGAGAATTATCCAATTCCAAGATTCGGACAATTGAATTTGTTCAAAATGATAATTACCTGAAGACGAAACGCTATAAAACGACAGTTGCCCGTATTGTTCGCATTAATAAAAACTTACCTATATATACGAGTGTGTTTTATGGAAATTGTTCGAGTTAAATCGATTAAAAGTCCATAAAACTGGAAAAATTGTGGATATATATTGTAGCTATATGCAATAAATTTTATTGCGCAGTTTAGTATTATTGTTATATTAAGCGGTTTTATAATATACTTAATTTCGATATACAGATCTATAAAAAAAAATAAGTATATTTTATATTATAGTTTAGGGAGATGTTAAATCGAATAAAAAGAAAATTTATATGAAATTAATTTAATTGAAAATAATGCATCAAAAATTGCTTACGATAAGTAGTTCGATGAAATAAGTATCCATTTTAATATTTTTAAATAAAATAAAAATATTAAAATAAAGAAAAAATATCATTTTATTGAATTTAGAACATTTTCTATATTATATTGTCGTGCTTATTGTTTAAAAAATAAATATCTTTATTAATTGTATTGGAATTGAATTTAGAATTAAATACTGTTATCTTTACTTGCACAAAAAATCACACTAAAACTCAAAAAAAAAAAATTCTAAAAATAAACTTAGAAACGTGTAAATGTATGTCGATTTTTTCATACGATCAATTTGAAAATTTCATGCGCTTTTACAGCTTTTTTATATACTTACACAAAAATATATATAAACGAATTTATACAGCACACCCGAGTTTTGTTTTCTTTTTTTTTATATAAATAAATATACATGTATAGAATTTTTTATATTATTATTATTATTATTATATATAATATATAAAAATAATATTTTATACAGAGGTCATATAAGTTTATGTGAAATACGCGTGTACGAAAGTCCAACAATTTCAGCTGCTAAACGACGCTGATTATAATATTGCGTGATGTTAAATATTAGGTTTTTCATGCGCATTTTGCCCATACGAAATATATATATATATATATATATATATATATATATATATATATATATATATATATATATATATATATATATATATATAATATTTTAACCCGTTCCGTGGTACGTTTTTCTTATAATCTTTATCGGCATAATTTATCTTCGATAATGTACGCGGCGTGCGTGGTACGTTAGATGTGTACGCCGCTCTAGGAAAATATTTTATATATTACTATGGAAAATTATTCCATATATTTTATCATTTCGCATTGTAAACGTGTCACACGAGCTGTGGCTGACACAAATCGTATTATTTGAAAAAAAAGTGCAAGCAAACATGTATATATGGTATATATATATATATATATATATATATATATATATATATATATATATATATATATATATGAGTTTAAATTTGCACATATATATATATACAGGTATGAATTATGTAATGCGATCGCAATTTAGTCTGATGGTGATTTGAATTACAGGAAACGCCGTTTGCGATTGCAAGTCAGATACATTTTATATTTCACTATGTGCAATTTCCTACATGCGACACGTGTAATATAACTACATGTTTTTTTTATCATTAACATTATAACGGATAAATCATTGCGTCAAACGTTTTCAAACAAAATAGAAAAAAAATATTTTAAGAATTTAACTTACAATAAAAAAAAAATAGTTCTCTACTATATTTTTATGCGTTCATTTTAACTTAAAAAGTAAAATAAGAACAATCAAATAAAAATGTGAATAGTTTAGTCTCTTCATATATGAATCAGTTTTACATATTCTATAGAATTAAATCGTTATTTTTTTCATTCTACTTTTAATTAAATTGACATTTATCATTATATCAAACGAAAAGTGATAACACGGGTAATATCTTTTAAGTTAAACTTAAAAAGTAAATTCAGATCAAACTTATATTATAACTCACAACACGTATTATCTTTTTTTTAATGTATTTAAAAAATACATCATAAAACTGTATAAACATAAAATAGAATTAAAATATAGCAATTGATTTTTTTTCTTTAAGATGAAAAAAACTAAGGCTGCTCGAATAAATATATTAAGTAATCTTGATGTTGTCAACGTCATTTTGTATATTTTTATATGCTTAATTTGTATTCAATAAAATATAAAATTTCTTTCAAAATATATACTGTTATTTTTACAGCTAAATAAATAGTTCAAATTTAATTTTTGTTTTACAATTAATCAAATGTCACATTCATGATAAAAAGGCATGAACATTATTAAAAGAAATAAAGAATTTATGATGTCTACAAAAAAATTATATATTAAAATAAAACACTAGAATTAAAAATTCGTTTCCAAATAATGTGTGAGATTATAAGAAAGAATAAATATTATATACGAAGAAGGGTCTTCAGAAAACTTCTTGCAAGTTTTGACGAAGCAATTATATGAATACGGTCGGGTGGGCAGGGGTCGCAAACGCATCCGGCTAAGACGGACTTGCATGACTGATAAAGCACATCGGATACGGCACGTGCACGCGTGCTAGGCTCGTGCCCGAGACAACATTGACCCACCCATGCGTGCTTTAACTGTAGCATAAGATGGCGATGATGAAGACAGAGGTAAACATAATGAATACGAAGACAGAATAAACTCTTATCCATTCAAAATGGATAAAATAACGAAACTGGAATCTGTTAAAAAATATTTTATATGGTGCTGAAACGTGGACACTAGATAATGAAAACGAAAAACGTCTGTAAGCCTTCAAGATATGGTGATATTTGAGAATGTTAATAATATCTTGAACCGACAAAATAGCAAATAAAGAAGTTTTGGAAAAAGTTAACAAAATAAAAATACCAAAAATGGTTAAATTAAGATAAATACAATATCTTGGTCACATTTTAAGAAATTATAAATACAGACTTCTACCAGATAATTTCAAAGGGAAAAATTAAGGGAAGAAGATCAATAGGAAAACGTCAAAACTCATGGCTTGAAGATCTTCGTAATTGGTTAAACTTTTTCGAATAGTTGTATTGAAAGTTTTGTTAGCTGTGTAGATCGTCAACCTTTTTGAGGAGACGGCATGAAAAAGAAGAAGAACATATATTTTTTGGTGTAAAATCGCAGTTTTGAAACTATAATGTGTTATTAGTTTTTTTTTGTCTGTTGATGATATGGTTTCTTTTAATGTAAAAATTTCGTTTAAATTGTTTTAACATTAATTTCTCATAAACAATGAAATTACTTTTCATTAAACTTTCTTTGTCGATAAACTGAAAAGATAAATACTACAAAAGATTATCAGAATTTACTCGTCATATTGGATTCATAAGAATTTTAGTATCTACCTGTAAACTAAAAAATATTTAATAAATATGATTAAAATATTACATAAAAGTATATAATACAATTTAATAATTATCAATATTTAAATAAACTTTCAACAAATGTTTTTTTTTTATAATAGCTATTAATAAATTTATTTGAAAATAGTAAAAATTTCGCCAATTCCTTCCAGATATTCATAAATGAATATATTTTAATTACGTCAAATTTATATAGAAATATATATTTCAATCAGTATTACCTTTTTATGAAATTTTTTAAATAGGAAAATAAATAACTCATTAAGTAATTGTACATAACTAAATATGTTCTATACCAATATATTACATCGATTCTGTCGAAAAAAAATCAACAGTTCAAAATTTACATTGTATACTATAAAAATATATACATAATTATTTTTTTATAATATCATAATTCATTTCAATTATGCCATTTAAAACAAATAACAAAAGCGTTAAAAAATCTTTCAAAAATTTCAATTAGCAATAATAAACGTTTAAGACGATTTTCCTGCGCCTATTATAACACCAGAAAGAAGAGCAACAACGGTAAGTCCCTGAGCAAAAATACGAAGTCTCATCAGTTTTTGAGAAACCTTTGGTCGTCCTTTGTACATATTGTAAATACCAAAAGAAAGAACTCCAGCTGTCAAACAACAACCTGAAATTATAATATATATATATATATATATATATATATATATATATATATATATATATATATATATATATATATATATATATATATATAGTAGAATTTAAAAACTGATAACAAAAAAATAACCACTTATAAAATTAAATAAATATAAGAATCAGTCAATTTAAAAACAATTTTCATATATACAATATAAATAATATTACCTAAAGGAACAAAAGGATTTTCCCTAAATTTACGTCTAAAACGGCTCTCAACAGATTCCATATGCATAGATTTCAATTCTGTATTTAGATCGATCCATTCTAATTCAGCAGCGCTTGGAGTATTAGTCGAATTATTGGAACTAGTCATTTCCATTAGTCCGTCGATGAAAACCAAAATCCAACCTGCGTATTACCGCAATCAACTGTCAAAACGAAATCAGGCCTACCAATATTAAAAGTTTTACAATGGTTGATCATAGAGCACTCTAAAACTGATATTTTGACACTTGTTGTAGAACTAAATATCAAATAAAATTTCAAAAAACTATACCAGTTCTTTATAATTCTAAAAATAAAAGACGCAAATGAAATATTTATTCAAAAAAAAAAATTGGTATATATTGTATTTATATATACTAAATTTCCCGGCAGATTCAAACTGATTCTGAGAGATCAAAGCGAGTCAAATCACATTGATTTCAAGATGAATACTAAATGAACTATTTATTCTGTAAAAAATAAACATATTTCAAACACGATTTATTAAAATTTGTTTATAAATATAAAAAAATTAACATATTCTTCAATAACAATTCAGAATATAAAATTCTATTGTATTTTTAAAGACACAATTTTATAAAATACAATTAATATTAATGTTGAAATATTTCAATTTTACAATACTTTATTCTTTAATTAATATCTATAAAGAAATTTATTGAAATCTTCATAAATTACAAAAATCACAATTATACTTTTAATATTTTTTTTTAACTGGTATACAATATGGATATTTTTGTTTCTTTTAAATATATTTGTACCTCTTTCAGTGCAATTAAAGATTCTCTCAATATAAGACATATTTTACTTATTTTTTCATTAAGACGATAAAATTTTAAAAATTTCTTGTTCTTTGCAATAACTTTATTTAATTTTTGGGATTAAATATTAAAATTACTGTCCAAACAGCTTTTAAACTTTTTCCATCTTATATAACGACTCACAAGTCCTTGATTAACTTGGAAATTAATCTAGAATCCATCTTGAAGCATTAAGAGCAACACACATATTTCTGGTTTCAATATTATATGTCTTATTTTTTCAACTTCTTATTACTGTCTGATTTCTAAAATATCCAAATAAAATTAATAAAATAAAATCGTAACATGTTTAACAATAAATAAAATTATATAAATTATAATGTAAACGTGACTTACTGTGGAAAATTTGGTTTCCTGTTCATTAATATTTCAATTTTAGGGAATGTTCTGCCTCGCTTATCTGGTTCAACAACACCATTATTAATCTTTTTATCTAAAACTGATCTAACGCGTCTTGGTGATATTCCATGAATACTACAAAATGATCTAGAACAAACATTATAATCTTGATCATCATATTTCACTGTATATTTAATACGACGACTTGTTCTGCTTGGTCTATTTTTAATACGACTGTGTTTTATGCTCATTGATTCCAGGAGTTCAGATAAATAAATATTCTGTTTGTTATAATCACAAAGATTCCAAAAATTACTAAAAATGTCTTTTATTTTTTCCATTCCTATATTTTCAAAACAGTGACAATTACAGGGTGGTCCAATTTCACGAGGACCAACATTCTTTTTTGTTTTAATACTTTCATAAGCTAAACCAGAATTTCTATTTTTCTTAGCGATTGTTCTTTTCCACATATCTTCTTTTTTCTTTCTATTTCTTCTACGTATAATTTTCGTTATTTTTTCATCATCTGCTACGAGTTTCAAATGCATTCACTGTTAAATTATAAAATATGATCATAAAAAATAATTAAACAAAATTGTAAATTTATCTTTACCTTGAATTGGGCGATCTTCATTAGCATTTTCTGAATTATCATTAGAATTATTTATTGAATCTGAATCATTCATAGTATCTGAAAATTCTACTTTGACTTCGGTTACACTGTAATCACTTTTATCAAAATTTTCCTTCATTAAATCTATTAAAATACATCATAATAAAAGAAACATTAGTATTGTCTATTATATAGGTTAAAATAAGTGAATTTTATTTAAATAAACTTATTTATACCTTTAAGATGGGTATATGCTTGAACAATTTGTAACCTTAGTTCAACAGCATCTTCCAAACGTTGAATACAATTATCGCATATTTTATACAGGCTTTTATATTCATTTATAGAACAAATGTCAACCTATAAGAAATACATCATTTGTAAAAATATAAACAGTATAATAAATAGGCAAAAATATATTTTAATAAAAAAATGAATACAATTATGAAAAATTGTCAAAAATAAATAAAAATAAGAATAAAATATTTTTCTTTTTATTCCACAACTGAAAAAGTTTCAACCGAACAATCTTATTTTTATGTTCCTAAAAATACTCTTTTCTTATAACAGAATCTATCTATATTTTTAATTTAGGTCTTTATATAAAATATTATTAGATAATTGGAAAAAAAACCTCTATTCCAAAACATTGAGCTACCATAGTAACGTAAATTTCAATTTTTCCATTATAATTCTGAGGTTCCAATATACTGCGAAGATCCGTTTCATTATTTTGACAGAAAAAACACGTTTCTTCCGTTTTAATTCGAACAATCGGTACTTCAAATATTGCATCCATAATTAATTAAAAAGTGAATAAATAACTGCCACTGACTGAAACGATACAAATTCAATATATATCAATTTTTTCACACAAGAATATATATTATGACAATTTTTAAATTTAATGCCTATATTTAAACTTATATTTAGTACAAATATATTAAACATAAAAGATATATTATATAGTAAAATAATTTATAGGAAGCAAAAGTATTTTTACATTATATTTGACATAAGGTTGTTCACCTATGACCTAGTTTTTTTTATAATACAAATATATCGTATTTTAATTGTACAATAGCATTATAACTACATGTGAAAGATAAATAATATTGAATAAAAACAATTCAATTACATACCACTATTGATAATCCAATAAAATATAAGAGAGCAACATACATGTGTAAAAAAAATGTACTTCAATCAAATGCAATGAATTTCTTTTAAAATTTAATATGATGTAATTACTAAACGATTACGATGTATTAAATTAATTTGTAATTTTTGACAAGAAAATAAATAATAAATTATTTACAACAACAAAAAAGACGAAATACATATGAAATGTCAACTGACTACCAACATTAGGTAAAATAACGCAGTGCTACCAATTGCACTAAAGTATTGACAAATTATTTATATTTCTAATAATATGTAAATAAGTTTTATATAGCTTATTAATAAGGTAATAAAATAGTTTTATATTGCTTAATAATACATTAATACGATATAGAAATATGTATTTAGAAAAAAATTTTTTTATGTAGATATCTCTTCAAACGAATTTTTAAAATTAAATTTATAGCATTGTTTGATTCGTTTTGTAATTATTGCTTTACAAATATTTGCTTTTATTATTTTAAAATTGTATTATATACATTGAGTTATTAGAATACTATTTTTGATTTGGATTGATTATTTTTTGCAATATAATTTTAATTAACTATATATATATATATACTTGGACTCGTGTGCAAATTTACAAGAACCAACAATGTCGGTTTGAACGCTGGACTGAAAGAAAAAAAAACACAAATCCAGTTACTCCATTGTCGCTACGCCATCTATTAGTGAAGGTAAAGTAATTAACAATACTAATATACGGCCTATCACATAGATTTATTTATCCACAGTTGAAAATAAAATTTATTACAGAAAATACTTTTTTTAATTGCAACAACCAATACTGTCTTGAAATAAAACTCGTTTTATACTTACATATATATATATTTATTTTCATAGGAAAACAGGTTGACATTTTTATAATTATAATTTTTCTTCAGCAATACATTAATATTTTGTAATTTCGACAAAATAATACTTTAAATTTAGAGAATATTCCTCTTTATCTTTTAATTTATATACATATCACATTTTAAGGCTAAACACAAAGCCATACACTACAAATTCTAAGGCACTCTGTGTAATAATAGTAAATTTTTAAATTTTGACATATTTCGATACAAAGAAAAATATCTAATAATCAGTATAAAAAATGAAATAAAGATAACATTACAAATCAAACAATTCCATCTATATTATCTTCGAAAAAGTTTATAAATGATTCTGAAAAATTATATACGATTTAACTATATACAATTAAATTGATAATTATATGTACAATTTTATCATAATTAAATATTATGATTTAAGAAATAAAATTTAGTTATTTACACTTATTACAATCAAATCCATGAACAATTTCATCTCACAATTTGGTTTCAAATCACAAACTGTTTTGTGATATTTGTAGAGATCTTTATTACGCGTTTAATAACATAACAGTGAAATAGAAAATGTATTTATTATAGAAAAATGTCATATATTTTTTAAATGTCTTGTAATAATTTTTTAAGTATAAAATTAGAAAAAAAACATCTGCATCAATAAGTACAATTGAAGTCGATCAATTTATTTATATAAAGATATAACCTTCAGAAAGTTAACAAAAATTTTGTGAAAATGTGTATAAATATAAATTACACTATTTATACATGATTAATAATAAAAAAATAATAAATGTGAGATCAACTTCATACTTATACTAAAAAAAACTCATTTATATTGCAAATATAATCGTATATACAAAATAATACAAACTTGACTACAATTGTTAACAACAATTAATTTAAAAATATATAACATATTCAAGTTAATAATATATTAATTATGAAATGTAATTACCAAATGATATTGTAATTTTAGTAGAAAAATTAATTTGATTATAGCAAAAAATAGAAGATTTTTTAATATGCATAAATTAAAAATATGTTATATAGAATAAATAAAATAAAAAATTCAATGAATTCATATGTGAAATATAAATATTATTTTAAGTAACTCTTTTTTGCTAATAATATACATATATATCCATATAAATTCACAAAATATGAATAAATTTTGTTTCCTTTTTTTAAGTTTGGCACTTGAATTCACAAATACAAAATATGTGTAGCTGTCTGCACAATACTAGAATGAAATTAAACATAAGCACAGCAACCCTCAGTTTAATAGATTCAAAAAATATATTTCTGGCACTTAATAAACATCTAAATAATAATAGACTTATGAAATAAATATTTTTAAACAATTAAAAATAATAAATTACAAAAGATAAGAAACCACAAAAGAAGAATATTCACAAGGAAAATTTCATGAATCTTTAAAATGAAAATAGGTTAATAAAATCAAAATTAAGTCAAAACTGCATTGCTTAAAATTCAAAAAGATATCCAACTTATGACATTTTAGTCTATTAAACAGAGGGTAGACTGTATTTTATTAATATATATATATAAAACTAAAATGTTTATTAAAAGAAGATCAATTAGTTATTAAAATGGATAATAAAAAATACAACTAGTTTTTTTTATATCTACATTGTTTTCATATGCATTTCATCCAGCAGATGACTTCGGTGGTTTAATTTATCCAACAAAAATTAAATTTATTAGAAATAACAATTATTTATATGAAAATTAATACATATATAATGCATTAAAAATATTAAAACATAGGATCAATTGCTTACTGAATTGGAAAAAAATAGCCTTAAATACGTTATACATTCTCCTCTATTAAGATACAAAAATAAATATACAAACTGCAATTAATAGAAAACATTGAAGTAAAATTTTGATGGAACACGTTACAATACTTCCACACAGGATATTCACAAATATTGTCTTAAACTAAGAATAATGAGACCAGTTTTTATAGGATCCAAATACATTTTCCCAGTTTGGTAATAATGTATATATATATATATATATATATATATATATATATATATATATATATATATATATATATATTATAAATCATATTCATTAATTGAAATGTAAATTACATATATAATCTCACTATGTGGTTAAAACACAATGTGCTGTGCCTTCATCGTTGATTTGTTCAACCATAGAATCCCACTCGGAAGCTCTAGGTGCACATGCTAAAAACAAAGAACCAAGCCTTCTTCTTGCTGATATCAAAAATTCACCAGCTCCTGTTGTCACACCACAGTGTGCACCAGTTTGAATTCTCGCATACCACACACGTTTATCACTATCCCATCTTCTTTCTCGACTTCTACTTATTTGATTTTCAATATTACTATCAGTTATATATACATTTTGGAACACGCTGTTTGAACGTAAATCATCTGACTCTTCATAAAATAGATGTCTTATTTTTTGATATTCAGATGAATTATTATGTGGTGCTCCAGTATCTGCAGTGTAAGTATGTCCATCAGGATTAACATATCTTATCAATTTCGTCACTTTTACTGTTAATTCTGATGTATCTAGCTCGTTTCTTTCTTGCATGCCTACAATCACGCCTCGCATAACTGAAACAAATAAAATAATACTTAATAAATTTATACTTTTGTGGTAAATCACTAATGGATAATGAGGTAAACGTCTGTATGAAACGAATAGAACAGAAAGTTACTTATGCTAATGTTTACTCAACGATATCAATTTCCTGACTTAAGCATTCCAACTCGATAAACAAGACGTACCACTCCTACAATCGCGTGTCAACATTAGAGATATGCTTTTTTCCCTTTAAAAATCATGATACGTCTCATATATTTGAACATACACTTGAATCTCGAACGACTCATAGAATTTCAAAAAAGAAAAAAACTAAAATCGTGAATTTTTCAGTATTAAATTGATAATAGTTAATATTTAACAAATAATATTTTTAACATATATTGATTTATTTTTATGAGAATATTTGAGATAATTGCGCAAGGTATAAATACTTATAAATATTTAGGTATAAATATTTGAAATTCTTATCAATTCCAAATAAAAAAGGTGTTATTTGAACTAAAAATGATAATTCGTGTTTGAAGTTCAAGTTAATATGAAAAAATGGTATAGTGTTTGAAAGGGAAAAAAATATACATATGTATATTTAAGGAAAAAAATACACTTATATAATATATAAATCATATTAATAAATTATTTTTCGAGTTAAAACTACCATCTTAATTCCTGAATATAGTGTTGCTCAAAATATTTAATTAATTCATGTAATTTTACCATAAATCTCTTTCTAAAAATATTAAAAGTTATTTTCAGTAAAATTTTAAGCTGTAATAAAAAACAAATTCAAAATCGATCTAATTATATAGATGTATTTATACATTATTGAAATATGAAATATTAATTATAATAATGATCGAAATATAAGACAACATTTTTGTGTTAAATATATTTTTTCTTGGTCAATTATATTATTAAAAATTGGTGATAAACGAAGTCCACATATTAGAATATTGTTTATAAAATAGAAATGGTTGCAGTGATTTACTGTACTATCTAAAAAAATTGAAAATAAACCCCAAGATTTCGGCACACAAGTTGCAGTTCTATCAGGTCGAATAGCAGGTAGAGGGTGATTTTATATGAAGGGGAAAACTAAAAACAAACCATAAATAAAATATGTTTACAACCCTAAATTATATTCTTGAAAACATCACAAGAAAAAAATACATACACACGTAACGAAGTCTAAAAGAGATTAGGAAAAAAAATTAACAACTCTAAATTTAAAAGACATATCTTTTGTAAGCAAGAAACACTAATCCACATTTAAAACATTGCCTGCATATGCATTTTTTATAAAAAAACAGAAACAATCAACAGATAACATATCCTAAATATATTGAATGACAGATTTGTTCAAACATTTCAAAACTACACACACACACACACACACACACACACACACATATATATATATATATATATATATATATATATATATATATTATTAATTGTAAACAATATATATTTTTTTGATAAAATTGAAATTCGTTTAAAAAATTATCATTATGTGCAATTTTATAATTGCCTGGATATTAAGGTTTTTAAGGTTTTTTATCTATTTTTATATGGATAACGACCTTTTTATGGCATATTGAAAAATTTTGTTAAATGTCATAAAATGCCGCAAAAAAATCTAAAGACAAATAATCCTACAAACACAATAAAATATTTTATTGCTAATATAAACTTTTAAAAGCATTGAAGAAACAATATTTAACAAATCGCACAATTAAACAGTGCACCCAGAATCTTGACCCTGCATTGCAAATTTTCCATTTGAATCAATTAATTTATCGCTACTAAATATGGGAACATTTTATATTCAAATGTTAAAATATTCGTTCATAAAAATATCTTACCTAGATCGCTGGTACAAAAAGCATGAGCAAGCTCTTGTACTGTACATGGTCTGCATTCTTCAGCAGCAGGATCATACGCCTTTGCTGGTAATGGTTGCAGATCATATTGTAAACGAGCTACTCTCCTTTGTTCCCCGTTTTCAGGTGTAGCTTCTACGTAGATAGCTGCTTGACCATTTTTCGATCTGAAGCATCTAACGTAACGTGCACTTCCATCGTCGGAAGCGTATAAAGGAATTAAACCTCTACTACCTTCCAAGAACAAACGTGCCGGGAATGGTTCTTCCTTTTTGGCAAGACGTTTGGAAAAAGCCGTCGTATATGCTTCCTCCCTAAAATCTAATACTTCATCTTCTGGATATAAATCAGTCTCACTATCATCATTATAATCTTTGGAACTACGTTTAGACACTTTTACACATACTTTGAAGTCTCTGTTTGAATTGTGCAAACGTAAAATAACTCTAAGAGCACCACGAGGATATAACCATGTTATACGTCCAGCTCTACATCTTAAATAAACAGGAGTAACTCCTCTCGACGAACCAGTAGTTAGACCACTGAAACAAAAAAAACATGCAATTTATATATTTGGAAAAAAATAATAAAAATTTGATTAAAATATTAAAAATAAATAAATCAATTAGTTTTTGTATGTTTTTAATTCGAATTCATATGGATATTTTAAGCTATTAATTATTAACAAATTTTGCTATATTTTTAGTTTACGCAATATAAAAATAGTACAACTAATATACAGTAACGAACAAATATCGATAACACAAATAGTCAGGAGTCGGCTTTATAAATGATTATGAATAATAATAGTGTCGAGTAACAACGGAAAACCAGCACAAACATTGGTCAATTTTAAAAAGTTTGCATTTGTTTAATAGATGATGTCACGATTCATTAACAAACTTCATTGAAATTTATTATGATCATACTTCAAACTGACACTGTTTCATCTCATCTATTGGCAAACCAACAGGCGTTCATTAAATAGTGACACGAGCCTAGGCAAGTACATTTTTAACGCGGAATAATTTCTCAACGCGACAAATGGTAACACAAATATATTTATACAACCAACATTTATATTCGACTGCCGGATAAATAAAAGAATCTCACTTAACATCACAAGATATTTAGGTAAATATTTACATCAAAATAAAAAAAAAATCTCAGAAAGGTGAGGAAATACCATACTTTAAATTCCGTTCGGCAACAATCGTCCATTGTCTCCAAGTTGTATGGGTCGCGTGCGTTTTCCCTATTGTTATTGTAATGATTTGTGGTGGAGGAGATGGATACACAACTGAGATGAATACCAATCAGAACAAAATCGAAAAGGCAATTTATAATAAACACCTATACGTAAAAAATAAAAAGATACCCGAGTGATTATGAGGCGTAACCTGTTCCACTTACATCGAGAAACAAAAACATGATTTTTACGAACAGAGATCAATTAAATCGATTTATCAAAATAAAAATTCGTTCGAATACAAATAATAATAATTTGACCGAACTCAGACAATTTCTAATAATTGTATTGAAACAAATAGTTCATTATAATTATCATATAGTTTTGTAATTTGAAAATACACTAGTACTTATAATGTTTATGGTGTTGTTCAACCTGTATTAATATATTGACGCAAATAAGAGGTTGTTTAAAAAGAAACTTGTCTAAATTTTAATACGTATAAAAGACCGTATTAAGCGATAGATGGAAGAAAGGGAAGACGAAACACTGGGTAAGGTAATAATAATGATGTCAGATAGGTTAAATTGTGGTCATTTTGGTAGCACGTACGTGTTGATTTGACGCACAACCAAGACGGTGCGAGCCGTTCAAGTAAGTAGGTACTTCCTTTTGAGTGGACAATTGTGATTGTTGAAGTAAGTGCCATACCAGTGGACCTGACATATAAATCATCTCGTTTGACCGTCTTCGACTGTAAAATGCGGGAAACGCGTGCTAATGTACCAATATAAAGCGTTCTAATTGAATAATTGCCGGTTTAGCTTTTATATTGTTTCGTGTAATTTTATTCTTAATACGAAAATAGGAATATCAATTGTATAATGAATATATAGCTTGAATTAGAACAAGTTAGGATATAAAAAATATTTGATAGAAAGATATGAACGAGAATATAACAGATACTAGGACCAGTTTTATATAATTTGATTGTTGAATACTTTTCGATAGACCATTCTTTTATCAATTTATTTTCAAATAATTACAAATATATATATTGAAAAATTAAAAATATATATATATTGAAAAAAATAATTAATTATATTTATTTTTCTCTCTTATTTTAAAATTATATCAAATCTTATTTTCCATATTCAAATTTTTTAATATGCAAAACATGACAGAATCAACGAGCGAAATTGTATCCAAGCACATGCATATGTCAATAGACCAAATTAAGATGAACAGTCCATACAGGCGACAATGTGTCGGATACGCAAAACGTATAGAAGAAAATGATATATGTACTCATATATATTTGTAAAGGTATACATGTGGCTATCTTGCCACTCAGCGGAAGTAAAATTGCTATTTCATCGGTCCATAAACAGAACGCTAAACACAAACAGATTTTTTGTGCGTTTTAAAATTGGTGAATTTCATAAGATTCTGTCAACCATTAGGCTTTGACAAAGTCGCTCGCCCGCACCCTGTCACCTCGTCGTGCATCATCTCGTTCAACACGAGACGTATCGAATTACTGTACCACAAAATGTCTAACTAAAAAAAACAATAACCGTTTATGAAAGCTGCTGCCGAGATTATGGCGTCTTTTTGAGATTGTTTGTCGAGTGTTTAAATAAAAAAAAAACATGGGGGCATTTTGGCGTGAATAAATTTTAATTGAAAATGTGAAATGAAGTGTTGCCGTATAGCACGTGTTTCAAACCGCTCCACGACCGATTGAATTGAAACGCCAACGCTGCAATTCGTTATGTCTTGGAATAAATAGCAATGAATGGTAATAATATAAAAAAAAAACGGAAAAATCGATGACAAAAGACGACTGTTGAACTTTGACGAGATATATAAAAAAATCGTTATTGTTCTATTGGTATATTTAAATATCTTTAACGACTATGCTGGAAATGATATATTTTACTTTTTTTAATGTTTCGAACCGATAGCTCGCACAACTTGAACGATGAAAACAGCAACTTCCTTCACTGTAACAAGAGCTACAAAACGCTTGACATTCTAAGAATTCCTTTTAAGACGCCAGGAAGTTCAGAAGCAGAAGACGAATTTAAGAAAAAGAAAAAAAAGAGAGACGGACAAGTAAAGCGGATCGCTATAATGACTATGTCGAATTCGGTCAAATCCTGGCCCGCCTCGAGTGATGCAAGCACTGGTTAACTGATCGAGTCCTCTGCGACCACAATTCGCTCTGGTCTCCTACAGTTTGATAACCGCAGGCTATCACGATACGTTGACGTTAAAAGAAAAAATAGTGTCCACTCGATATGTATACATACAAGTCGCTTATATGTTAACCGATATAGGTGCATATTTAAAAATAGAAAATTATCAGATTCTCGCAAACATATTATATAATAAATATTTAACTTCTTTCTCTTGACATACTAGAAATTTTAATTTTTGATTTCATTTAATCTATATTTATAAAGTGTTTTAAACTTCAAATTTTTACTGCAAGTCGTTTCTTTGAAATAATTATAATTAATTTGAATTTCAAGATATATAAAATTTAATTTAATAGAAAAGTATAAAGAAATATTTAATATAATATTATTTCTATCAATGCACTTGTATCGATCGACTTTGAAACTATATATGGATTAAGTAGATATATTCCACTAGTGTTATTAACCTTCCACGCCAGCACATTTCAAAAACAATTCAAAAACGTGGACATTATTAAGACGATGCTCATTATTCTCGCATTAAATTCGATTTATAAGTCAAAAACCTAAGGATTAAGACACGCGACATTGGGATACGAGAGCGAGCTACAATTTAGAATCGGCACCGCAGCACACTCTTATTTATAAACACGATTCGACAAATTGGCTATCCTGAATAAAATAAAAAAAGGCGTATAAGAAAAACGTTTTCTCATGGCACCAAAATATCAAAAGCATCATTTAGTACTTATACACAGTTACGGATAAACGATTGTTAATTACGACGTGTCACTCTAAATAATGATTCGAGACGATCTACACGAGCTGTCACAAGCGTTTAAGTATCGAATTTGCACGTCACGCCATGCTGACGTCTGTATCTGGTCCGGTTCGAACCGTCGATCCAGCATCAATATTCGATCCAATTAAACTGACGATATTCGATTGTGGTCGGAACCTGATGAGATGCTCGTCTCGGAATATATAAAACGTCGCATTCTGTCCGTCTGCAATGTGCAATCAACTCGAGACAGTTATTTGATTCTTCAATCTGCATCGAGACTTGCGTCCAGCACGAATCAGGTCAAATTTCAACCAGAAATACGATATTTAACCTTCTACTTCGATCAGTCACCCGAAAGAAAATGAAATAAACGTCGACCGCATCGCATTGTGTTACTGCCAATAATTTAATAAGCACACATACATTAAGAGTGAAATTTATTAAGTAATTTGGCAGTGACTCGTTTCGGAATAAATTATAGGTTTCATAAATGTATCGTTGGTACTATTTCATTATATAGATTATAATTGGACTCTTCTCTCTATATAATAGAGAACACAGGTATGAAAAAATATATCCTTTATACGGCACTAATTTAAAAGACATTAACTATAAACCGATTTTCGACCCGTATTAATAAACACACGAGATCTTGATTTCATTCCGAGAATTTGTCAAAAATTCCTAATTTTGCACGATAGGCGGTAGTTTAAATCGAATTCAATATGCAAATATGATATATAAAAAAATATGCTTACGAAAGACTGACACGGAACAAAAGTGATATTAAGGTTCGCTGTCAGCTGAAAATAATGATAAAATCACTTCGCCGTTTTCAATGGCTCAGACGATTGCAAATAAAGGTTCATTTAACTTTCGAAATACAATTTAAAACACGCCCGGAGCTTTTTGCAAAATCGTGTATTGTTAGCACGTGTCTATAAGTATCGAGTTTGATCTACAAAGAATGCTTTAGAATTCAATACTGATCTAAAAATTAATTAGTTAATTTAAGTATTAACGAATTTAGCGAACTATTTTATTAAATAATAATTTAAAGGTTTATTCTATTTATTATCCATTGAAATACGTGAAAGGCTGTTCTAAACAAAATATAACTAGTAAAAATTACTTTAAAATTAAAATTTCAATGAATGTATTTTTTAAATATTGAACAGAATTTAATAAAAAGATGTAAACTAATATATATATATATATATATATATATATATATATATATATATATATATATATATATATATATATATTTTTAATACAAAATTAAATAAACCATTAGACTATAATGTAATCAGAAAGACTTTCCAAACTTTTAGTACAAGAAACTAAAGAAAATTATATATTATTATTAAGTTTTTGTGACCTTTTTTTAAAAATATTTTAGTAGTTTAAAAAAAAATTAGAATACGAATAAAAAATGGAGAAACACTGCAATGCAAGAAATATATAATATATTTTCTTTACAATAAAGTCGTGTACAATGCAATGGCTGTTATATATAGTATATAATAAATTTCCTCAGCAATAATAATAATAATATTAATGATTAAACGTTTTTTTTAAATAAATGGAGTAATTTATATACGATTGCCAAATACGTAAAAATGTACATCATATCGAATATTAATTTCGACGCGTATTAAAAAACAACTCATTTTTCATCGACTGATAATTATTTATTTAATAAATAAAAACAGTTAAGGCTTTTGAAAATTTTATATATATATATATATATATATATATATATATATATATATATATATATTTGGTCTGAGTTTTGTTTTATTTTTTTTTTCTGTCGAAAAGCATCGTTTATATGAAGGGATCATAAATCGATTAGACAGTTTCTAACGTATTAACGTCAAACTAGTTCTAGTTATTATTATTTTTAGTCTAACGCGGCTGAAAAGTTTTAGTAATAAGATATCAAGAAAAAAATATATATACACACTTATGAATGTAAAACTATCTGGATTATAAAAATAAGAAGAAACAGGAAAAAAAGGATACAATGAGATTCCGCCTGCATAATATTATCCAATTTTACAAAGACCGATAATAATAAACTGACTTTGAAGCCTCGGGGCCTCAACACTTCCGCGTGAAAGGAAAATCACGCTCGAATCGAACTTGGAATATGGATCCGGATCAGAGACCAACGGTTCTGAACCGTTTTTCATTCGATGTCGTAAACCGAAATTATTATTAATATTCCATATGCATTTGTGAATTATATATATATATATGGTATATATATTAGTTTACCTCACGAGACAATTAAAAACAAAAGCGAGTTAAATTTGAGATGATAGTATAATTAAGAGACAATTAGTGATTCAATCAACCGAGAGCGACTTTAATTAAATAATTGCTTAATGAAACGCGGTGAAAATGCAACGGTGCTCTATTTTATTTAATCTTTTTCATGAGTAAAGTACTATTTTTAATAATACGAATTATACATGTGGCAATTTTAATTAGTCTCAAATTATATTAATTTCTTTCGTATTAAATTACATGCTAACTGATAATGGGTATTCGTCATTTTGTAAATTCGTCTCGTTGGCTCCTTTATAAATTAATAAACGAATTCGCTTGAATAATTTAATAGCGGTTAACTTAAATAAATTGTCCATTAATCAATAATTGTTTATTTTATTTCAAAATTACCAGAAAAAATAATTATCATTGAATTATTAAATAATAAATAAAGATAGACTAAAAAATACAAGAAAATCAACAAAACGTACATCAATCATCTATATAAATCAAATATAAATAACAATAAATTATATTTATGGTTGAATCTATAGCAAAATTGATGAAAACTAAATAAATCGGTATATATATGGAATTATTTTTATATAATAAATTAAATACGGCAAATTGAAACTATTATTATATTTTGAATCCATGCCTAATTAAGCAAAATCGAACATTTACAAAACTAGACGTTTTTGTTTATTCATACTTTTGCTGAATTTACATATAATATATAAGCGAATCGTTTATTTATTTATTTTTTGCCAATTCGTATATTCACATTTTTTTTCTCTAAAACATTAATTTTAGTTTCAACTTTAGATATTAAATATTGCATATTTTATTCGTATAATAAAAAAAATATACTGAAACCAACTATTTGTAATTTATTAAATATGTAAATTTAATCCACTGCGTCAAATTTCAGTGCGTAACGAACAAATTTGGCCACGAGATGAATAAATTATAAAACTTCGCCATATTTGGTTAATATTTTTACGATGTTTTTTTTTTCGAAATGTGTGAGATAAAAAACACTAATAAAACGTGTATAGAAAGGGACAAAAACATATTTTTTTTAAAATAAAAATTACGAGCAGCGAGCGCGATAAGGGCGACAGACAACGGCGCAGACCGGGCTTCAATTTGAAGCGAACCCTTCAATTTGAAGCGAGCAGTGATTTCGTACGCCGTAATTGGTTTTGAACCGGAGAATGTCGTACTGCAATTAGCCGAAACGGCGGTGGTTAAAGTCCGGATCTTCGAAGCTCGAGGTTTGCGGTTCTTTTGCCAATTTGGACTGTGGTAAAAGACGACGAGTATACGAACAGAAATAAAAAAAAGAAAAAAAATCGAATATTTACATATAGACGCACTGGTGCGCGTGTGTGTGTAAAATCGGCAATGTAGTTTAAATGAAAGAAAAAAAGTACGCAAATCTTGATCAATTACAACCATTTCAATTTGAATGCAAATTCGCACATGTGTTATCTCACAGTGTAAAATAAAATAAGTATTAATATATGAATATATATTCAGTCGTAAGATAAATGTATGTACTTATATATTATAATATTGTAAAACAGGGATAGTATTGAATTATATTTTCATCTATTTGATGCGTAACTCAAGTTAATATAAAAGATAGAATTAAGTAATATAAAATTTATTTGAAAACTTTTTACAAAAAAAAAATAATAATATGAATAAAATGATTTCATCCACATGATTCGTTTTTCTTAGTGACATTACTGTTCTCATTACTATTTATACGAATGAGAACGTTACGCATGAACAGGCAAACACATTTTTTGATTATACAAGTATTTGGATTACTATACGATTAAATTACCGCCATATGGCCCGAAATTTAAATCTCGAATTACGAAAAAATAAAATAAAATTGCATATTAGAAAATTTCAATTTTTTTCATAAACATATTTAACCCACCACCCATTGAAAAAAAAAACATTAAAAATAACGTGGGACGATGTCACGATGAACTGAAATCTTAATAAATTTATCAAACGTTAGCAAAAATGTCCTTTTTAAACGTCAAAACTTATGAAGACCATAAATACGTGTAACATGATAGGCCCATTTCGTATCTTTGAACATTTTGTCTTGGAAGTTGGAAGAAAAAACTAAAAAGATGAGCATGCATAGATAATGGAGTTGACGAGGTCGTATATGGAGAATTATCGAATTTTAAAAATTCGAACGTAAATCGCGAAAAAATAAAAAGCGTTTAATATATAAAAATGAGCCATAAAAATTCTTTTGATTGTGCCTCTAGCTTGCGGGCATACACGAAAAATGTATTTTTACATACTACTTTCAAGACATAGGAAAAATTTAAATATTTATCCGATACTTCTTTTTTTATTATTTTTATATTTTTGGCGACGCGAAACGATTTCTTTACACCATGAAGGAGAAGGAGAAAAAAAAGAATATTCAATATATATATATATATATATATATATATATATATTCGTTGTCGATAAATTTCTGATTTACGATTATTATTGTATTAAGTCGGTTTTAATGTCTCGATCGTACTTATAATGTGCGCGGGATAAAAGTTATAACGGAACGCTTAATATCAGGATTATAACGTTACAAAAGATTATAATACATTATCATATAGAAGCCGCTCATTAAATAAGCATAAATGTATTTATTTATTTATTTTTAATTTAACACTTATATTTTTTCTGCACATTTTAAAATTACACACTCGTTTTTTTTTATGTTCGTGTTCGATTCGTAATAGACGAAATTTTAATGTCAAGATACAGATCCAATCAGGAGAGCAAAAAGGATGGATTAGGCAGATTTAAACGAATTTAAATAAAATAAAAAGTTAACAAAGCAAATGTGTAAATTTAGAAATAAAATACTTTAATGTAATTTTAACATAAATTCAGCATATAAGTCGTACATTGTCGCTATAAATAATATAAAATATTTTTTTCATTCTTCTATTCTGTCATTTATTTTTTCAAGAAAAAACATAACGAAACAACATCAAATGTTTTAAAATAAATTAAGATTTATTTAAATTCTATTACATATTTTGATCATACATTTTGTGTACGAGATTATCACAAGTTTATACTTGTGATTTTCAATAAAACAGAGAATCGCACTAATATAACGAATTAATTATGTTTTACCTAATGCTTGTTTAGTGTGTTAACAAATAGGAAAATTCCATATTGCCATACCGAGATCAAAAAAGTGCCGATGATAAAAACGGATCAATCTCAAAGAGTTTTTTTTTTTCGAAAACTACATATACAAATTCGATAGATTATAGAACGATTACGATCCATTAACATACCAAACGATGATTCCAAATTCTATCTACAAAATACAAAATACATTATATGTATATAAAAATAATAAAAAAAAACAGACAAGCACGAGCCTCCAACGACAGGTTTTTCACCGTTAAATAATAATACAACAGAGAGTGAGAGAGGGATTTGTAACAAAAGCGGCAATTTTCCGAAACGATATTGCCTCGTGACAAAAACGAAAAACATTCGATTAACATAAACGCTTAAACGCTTTTAACCTTTTTGAACTCGTAGATTATTAAACTGATTCGACCTACGAATAATAAATGACGTTCCACGTTGCGGACAAGACAAATTTAAATTGTACATATTATCGGTTAAAACATTACTATATTTGTAATATATATGCCGCAATTGAAATTATTGTGGTATTGAATTTATAAAATGGTAAAACTGTTGAATATATAAAATGTTAAAATACTTACTAGTAATTCTTAAATATAACTATTTCACAAATTATTTCTAAAATCGCTATTTTTGTATTCTTATTAAAAATATAACAATAAAATATTTACACTAGTAGATTGATAAAATTCATAATAAGCATTTTAAATAATTGAAAACAAAATAGATATTAATACTTTTTTATTAACGCTGATTATAGAAATAAATTTATCTAAATTATAGCAAATATTAACAATTTAAAAAAATGAGCAAAATATTCGCTTACGCAATAGAAAAGTCTACATTTTATGCTGAATGACGGAATAATTAATTTCTACAACGGAATTATTGATCAATTTAAATGCAAACGACCCGTTCGATAAACAAACACATAGACTAACGACGAAAAAAAAATTAATTAACTATAATTTCTGACATTTTCGAAACGCTAATGAAGATTCACACGATGATAATTATAGATATGATAATATCATAACACTTTGTATACATTACAAAGGATAAACACCGAACGCGCAGCATGAAAGAGAAAAAAATTACGTGTAATTTGTATACATATATATAAATTTTTTATTACACTGACTTGTTGCGACATCATGCATGTTATGCAGCATATGCCGGTATCGTCGTAAAAAATAAGAAAAAATATTTTTTAAGTTTTTTTTTTGTCAAAATGCGTCGTTTCAACAGGTTGAATCGTCGCATCATCATCATCTCGAACGCCATCATCGTCGTCATTATCATCGACAAAGTATATTATTCTTGAATGTGGAGAGTGGTGACTGAGATTGCAAGATGACCAAGAAAAACAAAAAAGGCTTTGTTGCAAAGGTTTGTCACGATTCTTCTTCTATACTAGTGAGAAGCACTAATGAATTTTTGTTCATTTTCATAAATGTTGCGCAAATCTTCAATAACTCAAAAGTTTATCTTATACAAGAATAATATATAACGCATTATATTTATAATAGCACAAATTTAAGAACAACTATTTTAAATTTTATTTTCTCTTGAAAAGAAAATTTGAAAATCGTATTAAACAAAATAACACTGTGATCAAAAAATAAGGTGAATTTTTTTATAAAATGTAAACTCTTTATTTATTCTTCTAAATCAACATCATTTCCTTCAATGAAACAGTCGGAATAGTCTTTTTCAGATATAGCCTTCAGAGACCTACCTCGATTTGGTTTTTATCTCTTCAATCGTGTCAAAACGGTATCCCAGCATTGGCCTTTTGAGTTTGCTGAATAGCCAGTAGTCGCACGGAGCCATATCAGGCGAACACGATAATTGCGAAACGATGAGTCGAGTTTTTGACAAAAAAGTCGCGAAAAACTAATGCAGTATGACATGGTACATTATCGTGATGAAGGAACCAAGAGTTGTAAAAACACGTATAACTCGGAGATAATCAAACCTTTTGACAAACAGACGCTTGGCAAATGTTATAGACAGCCCTACCAAACTAGGAAAAAAATTACAATTTACCTGCCTTCCTAATGCCCGGGAGTTTTAAATGTCAATTTCATCTTACTTTTTAATTACAGTAGTATAACAATTAAAAAAAAATTCAATTTGATCTAAACTTAATATAAACTTATTAAATCAATTAATAGTTCATCATAAAAACGTAAATCGTAAACGTAACGTCATTTTCGATTAATACAATTAAAGGTAAACTTATAAAAATATACAACTGGCTGTATCATTTTACTATAAATAAATTATATAAAAATTTTATATGAGCAGATTAGATACAATTTATAAAAGTAAAAAAGAGTAATAAAAATCATTCAGGTTACACTATGACCTATAATTCAAACTGATTTATGACACACAGAATCCCTTGGAGAAAGCACAATCGGACGAGTGTGTAAAAACGGCTTAAAGTTCAACCAACAAGCATAAATTATAGATTGTTGAATACATACGGGGATAAGCGGAGGTCATAAATATCTAACAAAAGGACCATACGAAGATTGTATGAAAGACTATAACAAAATGAAACGACAAAACTTATACAATTTTCAGTCTAGCAAAATAACTGAGAAGTGAAAAAAACTTGATGCTCGCTCGCAAAGAGAAAAAAGGAAAACGGTATATTCGATTTTAAAAAACGACCGTTGATGTATTGAAAACTGGCGGTTTGGTGGCGTAATTGACATTGCTGGTAACAATGCTTCACCGGGAGAACCAGGTCGTTAGCGAGACGTAGGTGGAAGAAGTAGGTAGAGAAGATATGGAGCTGGAGGAGAGACTTACACCGTAAAAATAATTTGAACGCCTCGAGCCAATAAAACAAGCTTGGACAATGCGGTCGCTCGTGTCGTAGTTTCTCAAACTTTTGCGATAGAAATTGACGATGATGATTATGATTGCATTGAAATAATTAATGATGACAATTTCAATTTTTATCGACATTACTGGTCAACAAAACACAGCTGTTTAGTAGATATTTTTTTATTTATATGTAATTTTAAAAATATGAACAAAATAAGTGTTTTTTTTTTTAGTTAAACCAAAATATAATGCTATTTTATCGCTGATTAATCGTGACTTTCAACATCACATTCGTGATAAGTGCCATAAAAAAGTTAAAAAAAATGTTGTACAATATTATAAAAGATAACCAAGACGTGTCTATATTTTGCAGTAAGTATGAATAACGAAACATAACCAAGTTGAGTATGCGAGTCAGCATTCGAGCATAAAAATGTAATGCATTGTTTATTTTGGCACTTGAAAGTAAGTAGGCATACTTCACATGTATTATTCGTCTATTGCGTTTTTTTCTTAACCATTGCGCACATTTCATATTCAGTGGAGAGTCTTTAGTTAACCATTGACGTCAAAGATAGATATCTAACAATATTGAAGACATATATGGGAGAGTACTGACTTTTAACATTGTAGTACTACTGAAACCATGTGAATTGTGATGATATAAAAAGAACATATTTGAATTTAAAAATATTATCTATAAATATTGAATAATAATCTTCATATCTGTCACATTTTTAGATATATGTTCAATTATAAATAAGACACTACGATATATACATAATATTTAATACTTATTATTTTTCAAAATATACCCTCACTAATTGAATCTGATCTAGTATAGAAATTTATTATTAAAATATCGGAAAACGGCCGGTTTAGCATAACTAAAGGTATATAAAAAAGACAGGTCGAGTTTATACACAAAGTGGACAACACAAAATAAAGCAGAGACCGCTTATATGCAGCTCAGAGCTCGATTACTATGGCGTCCACACACAACACAAACAAAACAGCAAAACCTGACAGACACACACGCCTAACAACATTACTATGTATAAAAGGAACGGCAGCATTCAATCGGTTGTACTACGACTGCATAAATTGTACAGATCGGTAGGAAAAAAAAGAGTATATATTTATCTTTTTATGATAACAAGTCAAAATATTTCATGAACATACATATACTTGTCAAAATTATGAAATAAATTGATTTTTTGATTCAGTTATCAATTAAAAATTCTACCTCAAATAACAAATTAATTATAGTTAAATGTTAATAAACAAAATGGTAAAGATCGACCGATTGAGACTAAGACTTAAAATTCTATTATGACCACATTCAAATACGACAGAACAATTTAAATTTGATCTAATAATAATGAACCACACTGCGAGTGTATATGCATAATAATGTAACAGTAGATCGGCCAGTTGGGTCCACATTCAAGAGTTGGGAGTACGTAGCGCGAGCCAACGTGGACAACAAACGTAGTAGATTGTGGATTCGTTAACCTCGGAACGTGTAATAAAACACCACAAACGCAATGAACCGACCGACCAACGGAGCCATTGTCGGCGAACGGGTTGGGCCTCCTCCTCCTCGCACTCAACCAACAATCACTTCACTGATCGACTTCCATTATCGTCACCTTTTATTTATTTTTATTTTTTGCGTCTCTCTCCTCTTTTACCGAACATCGGGTTACATACGAGCCGTCAAAATCGGGCGGGTCAACCGCCTCGTTCTAAGCCAGTCATAATTATATGCATATCGATGATTCGTGATGAAACTTTGTGGAGTGTTGTGCTTTTATTATGTTTAAAAATTTTTGAACGATTCACCAGTACTCGTTGAATTAATTGATGCTATTATAAAATATGAGTCATGAAATAGATTTATTATACAATATAAATATATTGAACTTAGATGATAACTTATGTATAAAATAAAATTAAGTAAACTATTCAAATTTAATGTTAATTAATGCCATATTAGTTAACATTTACAAAAGGAAGGGTTAATGCATGTAGGAAAAAAATTCCACATTTTGTAGAATAACGTAATTTAGGAATAAGCATTCCAAACCATATAATCCATTTTCAAAATACTAGGATGCATTTAGAGCAATAAAATATCATCGATTGAGTTTTTAAGCAACTAAAGATTAAAAAAAAAACACTAACCAGTTTCGATAATAAAGAAATAACATTTCTTTTAAAATAAAACAATAAAATGTCGAAATAACTAAAATATAAAGAATAAGA
The DNA here is from genome assembly GCA_024500535.1 of Leptonema lineaticorne. NCBI lineage: Eukaryota > Metazoa > Arthropoda > Insecta > Trichoptera > Hydropsychidae > Leptonema > Leptonema lineaticorne. The sequence goes on from JANIJI010000061.1 coordinate 4,634,096, forward strand.
AAAAAATTCTAAATTTTGCTTATAAAAAATTAGTTTTCGACTTGTGATATCCATATGTCTATATCTATCTATGTACGCCATGTGTAGTTAATTTTGACTAATCTTAGTACGAGAATCATAAGCAATAATTGGATGAATCACTATGGATGGATTCATGTATACATATATAAAAAATGTAGCTCAAGTCCATTTTCAATCTACACAACAGGAAATTACTATTGCGACATAAAAGTGAATCGCCGCATTAAAAAAAATATATTAACGAGATCAAACAAATTATGTAAATATATTATCAAAAACGTTCCAAGAACTACAACAAATAATAATAATAAGAAACGAAAACGAAAACTAGATAAAAGAATTTACCGGACGCAGTTTCCGTCGAAAACTACTCTCGTTTTCTTTACTATGTGGAATAAACAAACGATATTTACAATAAATTTTGATAATATCAGTAAAATAATAATCAGGAAGTTGTTAAATAAAACACCAAATAAATACATATGGATTACAAAATAAAAATTTATTTATATAGTATGTATACTGTTAAAAATTGTTAACACTTTGTGGTCAAATTGTAATTTAAATTTATAATTAAAAAATAGTACTAAAAATTAATATTATACAACAAAATTGAAATATATTTATAACACCGAAACAGAATTAAAATATAATATTTTTTATATTATAAAAAGCGATATAATATAACGAACAAAATATTTTTCCAATATTTGACTTTTATTATGAAATAAAATGAGAATATTTGACATGTCAAATCGTAAAAAGTGTCAATTTGAGCGAGTGCGCGCTTTTTTATAAACCCATAAAGCGATTTGAATGTCCATTAAAATCTATTTCCAATTAAAAGCCGCATAGATCTCTCCTCTCACACCTCGTTATACGTTCCGAGTTTTGATTAAATAAAACTGTTGAAAGTATTTTTTTCTGCTTATAATCCATCTACAGATCACGACCCTGATCTAAATTAATTTTCAGAAAATTACGACTGATTTTAAGCATAAAATGGACAGTAAGTTTTTTTATTAATTCGATCGTAAAAATCGCAAAAATACTGTGCGCGATTAGGAATATTAAAAAAATTATCGCAAAACGATCAGATCAATTAATCTTATTGTGTGACATAAAAATTATTATATATAGTTTTTTTCATATAAAAACAATAAATTTATTGATAGGTAATAAAATTTTAAGTTAAAATACACATTATATATGGTAAATAGTTATCCTTTAATCAATTACGCAATAAAAACGTCTCCTACTAAAATTGGTCGAGCAATTACTTTAAAATTGGACCGCATTGTGATAATCAAACATTTAAAGAAAGAGATGATACACGAGATTAAAAGGATTTATATCAGTTATTAAACAATTCACTCGACATCTTGTCTTAAATACGCTTAAAATCATTAAAACAGTATAAAAAACATAAAGATTCATAGAAATTAAGTTGGTTGACATAAAAGGAATTAAATTGAAATTAAATTTATAGGATACTAAACAATTTTTATGTATAAGTTTAAATCTTTACACGAGATAAACTAGAATAATAAATTGTAATGTTAGCCACAAAATGTACATCTGCAAAAAATAAATGATTAAAATTCTTACTCTAAAAATATATTACGATAGCAAACTATACTATTCAATATTTTAATACAACATAATAAAAAAAACAAAAAAGTGATACAATATATTTATACTAAATTTCGTTATGATTATTAACATACTTGAATAAGTGGGATTGAAATTCCGAATTAAATAAAATGTTCAATAATTTAGATATAATTTTTATAGTGTGACATTATTCTTGTCTAAGCGCAATATATAAAATTTAATTACTAAACTTTATATTGTTGTACACCTATTTGTTGTCGGTGTATCATCAAAAGAATCATATAGTAAGAGTTGATGAGGGTCGAAAAGCTCGAGGCCTAAGGTCGGCAACCCACAACTATAAAGAATTTAATGAGGTTAAAGATGCGCATATGTATTTCGAGATTTATATAAGTACATATTACATTGTAATTCGAAATAGACATCCTCGGTAATAACTGAAGATGGATACCGCGTAATCGTAAGATGAATAGATATGTGATACTGTGTGTAACTAGGTACCAGGTGCAATGATTGTATATATACTACGGGGAATTCGAGCAGGTGTCGGTTCGAATCCTCACAACATACCATGTTAGAGATAATCATTTTAAATGCGAAAACCTACCAGTAATAAATCATAGTAAAAATCACCACATGTATGAATGGACATCGAATTTATATATACGTTACGCATTTATTTTGTTAATTTATGACCTCTTATATTACGAAAAATAACAGATTCGTTAAAAACATTAAATATCGGACTATGGCAAGATAACGATTCAAATTGACGATAATAAAAGGTAAACCGGCAACCTTGTAGTTGAGACAAGGAGTTGTCGCTTTTTTATTTTTATATATAATATGCACAAATTCGATAATAAAATCGTGGCAAATTGGTTTTAATTAATATTCAAGGTTCGATAATTACTGTAATTAATCGAGCTATGGATATTTTAAAGATAAAAAAATAGTAATACTAAAATTGATTTAAGCTGACAATATTCCGAAAAACAAAATATTTCCCAAATGGTATGTAGTATAAAAATACCAGGTGTCGATTGCGTTATTAAATTTAAAGCTGTAACTAATGCGATCTTAAAAATTTTAATCATATTCATATATGTATATGTGACATTTAAAGTAATTAATATTTTTTTTTACACCGTAAAGTGTAAAAGTTAACTGTACATTTTATATATGATTTGAATAGAATAAATTCACAGTCGTAAATTCGAACCGATTTCCTTCACCGTTAAAACAGTAAATAGAAACTGTCTTTTCACCATGCTTCTCTCGATAATTGGTTTCGATATATCAGATAAATGCGAGACTGGCTTTAAAATGATATGAGCTTTTCAAATGTCAGTTGTTCGATCGTGTGTAATATATTTTAAACGATGGCTAATCAGCCACGAAAAAACTGCTAGTTACGTAAACGAACATTTGAACGTATTATAAGAGCAAGTTTCACCGATAAGCGGGAATAACTCTTCATGATTGTTAATAATTTATGAAGTTATGATAATACAAAGTCATTCTTATCACTAAAATAAAAATAAATGAAAAAATATCTCACATTTTTTTTCTGAATCTATTGGTTCGAATATAAGTAGTTTAAATATTTTAGACTAATAATTAAAAATAAATAAATATATTTAACATAATTAAAAGCAATAAGTTTTTCTATAAATTATTGATGATTTAAAAACAATATAAATTTATCTTTAAAAAGGAAACTTTTAGTAGTAATAAAAATTTCGTATAAAAAAGATATTATGTAGAAAAAGGAATCTCGTTGATTATTACATTTTTTAAAAGAATTTTGTAATCCGAAAATCGATGTCAAGTATATGTAGACGCATAAACGTAAGAAATTAAATATTAAAATTACAGTAATACATGAATAATTTCAATAATTAATACATAAATAAGTACACGCACGAAGAAAATGAGAGGAAAACATGTATTTACCGACAAAATGACACGCGTTGCGCATATCAAACCGATACAGAAGCTGCGATCGTTATGTAAATTCCCACTTCTAAAATGCCGACATAAGATAAAAATCTAAAAACGGAAAAAAAGAAATCGAAACGCGGTGAATATTCGTGGAAAATTACGCTGAGAAAAAAAAAGAACGCTTGAATTGAACGTTATTGCAACATTTTATCTCTTTCGCGATATAATAACAATATATCAACGCTTATAATGAAGAATATAAACGCATGTAAAACGACTGTAAAATTAGTCACCTAAAAGCCTTGTCTGACATGTAAAGTGACACGGCTATCGCTTTTTATTCTCTTATACATACATGAGCGCAGACATCACTTCGGTCACGCCGAAAGTCGAACCGAGGACTTTTTTAAAAGAGTAATAATGCACAAAGTGAAATCGTGATCTACTTAGACATAAAAGTTGAATACGACCGGAGTTGTGCACGAAACGACAAAAGGCACTTATGAGTTAAAATGAAAATTAACAGACTATTGCATTTGTTCGAATATAGAACGGAAACCGATTTGCACACGCAACGAACGACAATTCATCATACAAGATTTTGCTCCTCGCTGTTGCCAAAGGATATTGTAATGTTACACGAAGATTTTTCGAGAAATTGTAAAGTCAAACACTGTAGTTGACACTAGCAACACTTTATAATCAAAGTGTAATATATATATTAACAAATCGTATCTATTGTTCTTGCCATCTTCATTATCATTTCAAACTTCAAAACTTAAAATAAACTTTGATTCCAAAAAATAATACTTAATTGAACTACCATTTTGTAAATTCAAAAGCGAAAACTGGCATGACACTGATTAATATTAATAAGTACGATGAGTCAAAAGTAGAATATTATTCCCATGGTAAAATGAATGCACGCTTTTTCGGCGAATACAAAGGTATAACATAATTGAGGAATGCATCTGTGAAAATAATTTTTCCCAAGAAAATCAATACTATATTTTAAAAGGAGCATTTTGTGGATATGCACGTTTGACCCATTGTGCGTGACCCATCATCCTACGAAACGGTGACCTTTAGAATAAATCGTGCTCAAGCATGGAAAAGTTGCGAAAATTACTACAAAAAGAAACTGTAAACGTCGACAAATAAATATAAATCAAAACATACTAATATATAATCAAAAACAAAAAAAATCGAAATATCCACGATTTTAATGGAGCTCTGAGAAAAACACGATAATTATCTATATTCTTTGATTAAAAAATATTGAAAATTCACGTACTTTTTTATAAAAAATTATATAAGCATACCTCTTCTATTCTAAAAGTATATATTATTTCAATAATATACATATTAAAATGAATCTTATATATATTTTAAATTAAAAAATGCAATATATTATATAAATTGTTAAAGTTATTAATTCTAAAATAAAATTAAAATATATTCAAAAGTACAAACAACACAAAATATAATAGTAAAGTAACGTGTCGCATAGTTAAAATAGCTCAATCAGAATTAATCCAATTATAATACACGTCATTCTTAAAGTATGGTATTATATAAGGAAAAAATAAGGAACACAGTGATGAAAAACAAAAAAAAAAACATTTCATTGTTTCTGGTTCTAGAGATAAACGAGGACAATACGAGAGGAAAAATGTACGTGTTGGCGAGATGACAATGGTGATGACGGAGGGTTTATGGGCAATTGCATGAATAGTTGGCGTGGCGCGGTGACACACGTCGCAATAATTGAATGCGAGGTAAGAAACCAACTGGAGCATGACAATTCCGCGGTCATGACTCTTGCATGAAAATAAAAAAGACAATATGACATCGTAAAACTTGATTAATCCAAAGGTTCACAGGAAGTACGCTATTTATTCGACGATAAATCAAATTAATTAAAGAAGTAATGACTTTTTGTTATAAAAAAAATATATATATTTATGGACAGCAATATAGAAGTTCAAATGCATGATGTTTTATTATTTACGACAAAAAATTTGAATCAAACTAACACAATAAAAAAATATAATGAATTGATGCATGGTTGGGATTTATGCATACTATATGTATATGCAATACACATTCAGCGCAAGAAGAGATACGATGGACGAGAAGTGGTCATCGAGGCGAATATCCAAAGCTGGATAAGAGATCTTTAAGCACGAGCTCTCGATTGTGGTGGGTGTGCTCGTGCATCAGGTGTGCCCGGCACGAGCCACCCACAAGGCGAGGCGCGTGGGAGACACGCCGGTGCATTGTCCTACAGCGGCTGCAATCGACTACTTCTACTGTATCAGCACAAAAAGACCAGAATTTAAAAAAAAAGTCAAAAAGCACCATAAAACGGTCGCCATCGGTTATTCCTTGTTGCTCTCGTGGCGGTGTGATGCCGGGGCACATTGCCGTATGCCGTATTAGAAACCATATTTAGATAAACAATTACCGAACCGTTAGGCGGCACCTATGAAATGAGCGTAGGAGTCGGTGCTTTTTCTGAAGACAATATAACGACACTCTACAATATATTTTTATTTACTATTTACTTTTAATACGTATTAACGATATTATTCATATAAAACGATTACGTGTTTAAATTTTAATATTTCTATATATGTTTTTATATATAAAATATATAGATAAATGCTTCTTGTAGATCAAAGAAACTATGCATTCAAATAAGTTTATATTTTAAACATAGACTTTGACCAATCAATAGTTTTATATATAAAAAAATACCTCAAACGAAGTCATCCCATATTATAATTACACCAATACTTCAAAAATTTTACCTGAAACAAAATAAAAAAATATTATAAATATATGATTGATGATATTAGAAAATCAACTCCGCGCATTTATTATCTTCCAAGAAATTATTATATAAGGATTTATATATAAATATATGTATTTTTATTTAAAAAATAAATTTTTAGAGGTCAGATATAAAACAGTGCGGTATAACAATAAATAAAGTTCGAAACTTTTCGGATGCCAAAGGATCCAATAATTGATCAAAATATCCTCGAGGCAAAACCGCGGTATTTTATCCGTCCAGAAAATAATCGAACAAAAAACCGGTATTTTTTATACATTCAATACTCATGCGTCCGTTGACAATCAAATACAAAATGAACGTATAAATCTAACGTTTCGGTAAATTACCGTTTTTTTTTAATATACATTATTTTATTTTATTACTCGAATCGGATAAACGCTGAGTGGATTTCGTGAAGATGATATTTTTCAACGAATAGGTCAACAGCGATTGTGCAACAAATGCATTAGTCTGGACAAAAACAAAAAAAAAATGGACACGAAGAGCATACAGAAGAAAAAAATATGATGTTTTTTTATTGCATTATTTTCTTTTATTGGAAGAAGTTTCTGCGGGGGCTGAAAAAGCACTTGAGGGTTTCGCGATCCAATTCGCGTGGGTTCAAAGCGCATGGACAAAACCATACAACCAAAGCACGAACCAAACCAGAGACATTACAATCCGTAAAAAGACCATATGCAGAGAGTGGACATGATTCCTTTTATTTATTGCCTCGTTCCATTGTTCTGCAAAGGAGTGTTCCATTATTGAAGTTAACCAAGGTAGTTAGAATTTCAAATTTCAAAATGAATCCACACACAGGTTTAAAAATCGAAGACAGAAAAAAATGCTCATTTAGTATTCCGTCTAGACCTGAATTTAGCGACTTCGATTTTCAAGGATAAATTAAAACAAAGCTCATCTAATTCACGCATCAAACCTAACTAATAATCTAGTAATAATAAACGATACGCTTCAATTTTAAATAAAACTATACAATACGCTACCTAAAATATTTAAACAGCATTTGTGTAATGGATATTTTTAAGATCAATTTTAACACACTTAGTATAATTCCATGGCATCCCAAGCATAAAAAACTTCAAGAATTTGTATTGTCATCTCAAAATAATAGCTCATTCTTTTTCACTGAGTAACCGAATCGTTCGAATCTATACTTGAAAAAAAAAGACATCCCATCGAAAGATACGGTCAAGTTAGACAATACATTTAATTAAAGTAATATAAGAAATATAATAATGATATAAAATTCTCAACAATTTGTTAACGCATATATATATATATATATATATATATATATATATATATATATATATATATATTATCTAACAAGTTGATGTTTATTATAATGTGCATGCTCATTATGTTTATGATCAATTTTTCCATTTTATTATTAGACGTCATTGAACTCAACATGTTAAAATCGTTAAAACACAGAAAACCCGACACGTAACCGGATAAATTACGTTGGTACGTTACCTCGACAACTTTTCATATAACAGCTGGAAATCAATGTAGGAACAATAATACTTCAATATGAAAAATTACTATATACACAATATCACAATCAACGTCACAACGAAATATAATGCAATATTAAATTGCTCTTACTCGATGTCGATACATATACATATATTATATGTCTACATATATAAAACTTGATTTTTATAATATTATTATTATATAAAAGAAAGTGACATTTTAAATAAGATTTTTTTGCAATAAATCCACAATTTACAAAAAAGTCAATATAATTGTGACACCATACAATCGACAAGCAGAAAATTGTTGTAAGGCAAGGTTCCGATAATGGTAAGCATAAATAACCAGATCAATAAAAAAAACATATATAAGTTATAATAAATGCAGTGATAAATTGAGTAAAATTTAAGTCAAGTAACTGGTAGTTGTTTTAGATATTTTTCTTTTAAATTTTGATGAATTCCAAATAAACAATGATTATATTTTATAACTCTTTAAATATATATAAATATTTTTCCTATGATCAGAATTAATCATTAAAAATTTCACTATAACAACAATAATATATATTTAAGAGCAATTTGTAAAATTTAGATAGTAAACTAAAATCTAGATATGTATTATATACTAATACTACTTTCACTTTTAGGAATAAAAATTGGTCTTTATCAAAAAATGAAGTTAAATAAAAGAAAAGCGCCAAAATTTATCATTATATCAAATAGAATTTTAATAATATATAAATACAAAATTACGCTTTCACTTTATTTTTAACAAATATATATACCATATATATCACTCGATATATATTTTTTTCTTAAATTTTAATTCTGTTGAAACAATATCAAACAACTATTAAATTGGTAAATTTTTAATTTTAAGAATAATATACAAAGCCAAACATATGCGTAATTTATTAATAAAATAAAATTTTACAGCACAAGTTTCCCAATAGCCCAACGACGATGGTCATACAACGTGCTCAACTTATTCAAGTGCCCCGAGGTCCCAACAATAAAATCAGTTGATTGTCCGTCTTTGAATAAAACCATATACATACAAACTGTCCTGATTTGAAAAGGATATAAGTGTTTGTATATAAAAGTATTTTATGTAAAATATATTAATGGTGGGCGGCAGTCTGATCATCTACAGTGGATGGTTCCAGGATCGATGACTTTGCATTTTAACTGAAGAAAGCCTTAATGGAACAACCTTTATTAGGCTTCCATCAATATTTACATTCAATTTCTGATCTACTTTTTGTTTCTTTATATATTTATATTGATTTTTTTTCTCGACATATTAGATCTGACCACTCTCGCCGTCACGACTTTTATTAGGTGTTACCAATCAAAAAAATCCCACAATGCTTTATATATGTATAATAAAACAGGCTCTCTCTCACCGGTGTTTGTTTTTTAAAATGGCAAGGTTTGTGTGACTTTCGTCTTGATTTTATTGGCCGAGATGTGAAGGTTGTTTATTTTATACACGAGAAGAATACTAGAAAAATATTAGAAAAGAAAAAGAAAAAAAAACACACAGATCTTCGTTTTCCGTTGTTTGTATAACGGTAAGAGATTAGGTGAGTTAAAAATTTAGTACCTGTTAAAAGGCGGAGTAAAGTACAGGTATAAGTATTAATATGAAAAAGGTGTACAAGACTATTAAAAAGCTTTTAAGAATGGTGAAGTGCAATATGAACATCCATAAATAAAACTTTTGGATATTTTAAATATACGATCATACAATGTCAAAATGTGACACACACACACACACACACGCACACACACACACACACACACGCACACACACACACACACACACACACATATATATATATATATATATATATATATATATATATTAAAATTGTATTATAAAGTATTATAAATCGTATAAATTTCATAATTATTTAACATCGAAAAATCTATTTTGTAAGTGAATGTAAATTATATTCAAGACCAGATTTAACCTTGAATATATAATATCCAATTGTAAGCCATGAATCTATACAAATAATATTATCTTTAAACTTATATTAATTAATTTTATACAAATTCATTTTAAACGAATATTCTAATAAGATATAAAAATGTCAGAAAGATACACGTAATAATGTTTAGATTGAAAAGCAGTAAAAAGTGTAACGTAATCATAGACTACATGGTTGCATAGGAAAATAAAAATGACTACATGCAGGCGCGGATCAATTCTATTGTTCGATTGACGTTAAAAAAGGAGTGTAGTCAATTTGAAAAGAGCTCGGTCCCTTATTTCTGATCGAGGGGATTCGGATAGCGAGAAATAATAATAACAACAATAAAAAGGAAAAAAAAGGAAAGACAAAATAAGAGCAGAAGAAAAAAAAGAAGAAACGGCGGACCAGATCGGAAGATCGGGCTCGCGCCCGTGCGCGCATGTGATGGAATTTACTGGTTGTGAGCTTTTGTCATAGCCAACGGCGTGTGCCGAGTTGTCTCTGGTCTGATGGAAACGGTTCTCCACAAATGTCTCGTTTCAACTTTAAAAAAGTATAAATTTTATTATATATATATATATATATATATATATATATATATATATATATATATATATATATATATATATATTCGTACAATTGGAATCCGTAAGAACATCTCTCGATCACACAAGTCACGTTCGTAAATTATATATCAATTACTAATACAAACGACAAATATGCTCATTGATGTCCAAATCAGACACTCAATATAAATTTATAATTATCGATAATAAATTAAGACTTATCAAATAGAAATAAAAGATTTTAAAATAGCTGATATTGAAAAGAGTAAAAACACTAAAGACATTTTAATCAAATTAAATTTGAAAAAAATAACACACACAAGTTATCATAAAAAAAATAATTTTACCTTTATCATCACACTGTATATTATTACTTTGTTGAGTTTATCGTTAAATCTGACATATTCACGGATATTAAGTTTTAGAAGCGATAAGCCAAAAATGGAGCTTTTGTTTGACGAAAAAAAAAGAAAAGAAAACATTAGGGATGAAAACGTACCTGGAATATAAATTATACATGGGTGCTTATTGGCTTTGCAAACAATACGAAAAGACTGAAGAATGCAAAACCATAAAGAACAAAAGCGAGCTCGGAACGTTAAGATTTAAAACTTAATCATCAATTTTTTACAGCTGAAACGTGTTAATTGTGAAGATTGATCCGGCGGAAAAAAAAGCACAGATAAAAATGAAAAGTAACGCGAAAAGATATCGTAAAAAAAAATCGCAACGATCACTATCGTCAACAGGAAACGATCTTGAATGCTTTATCTACCTATCCACCTACCGAAGTCAATTGAGAAGGTGAGACAGAAGAAAAACAAAAAAGAAAACTCAGCAAAAGCAGATAGCAAAAGCGAGATATTATATAAAAGAGTTTTCAGTGTATGCGCATGTGCATGAGAAGAACATGCAAAAAATCGTTCGGAGTTAAAAGGTTTTTTACAAGTCAATGGACCGTTTCACCGGTAAGAAGAAATAGAAGAAAAGCCTGGGCCGGCGCACACAGAGAATAAAGAATTAATAATAACAAAAACGGGTCGGCGATGAAAAGCGACGAAAAAATTGCAGTCAAGAACTTAGAAGAGACCAGAGACAGACGGTCATCGTTTTGAACATTTCTTCTTTTATCTTGACTTTTTTTGAATAATAAATATCATTGAAAACGTTAACGACGATTAGTCAAACCGTTAAACTCGAAATTCACATGACTTTTCGAGTGCACGGTGATGCAACAGTTTGTAAACGGTCCGCAGATAGAAATCTATTTTATCAGTCACACGAAGATTATTTTTTAAATTTTAATATAAATAGTTAATTTTAATTGAAATTTAATGTTAGTGCAAAGAAAATAATGTTTTAAAAAATAAAAATTGCAAAATATTTCTACTTAACTTGATTGTTCTAAAAACAGGAATACTATATCGTTTTAAACAATTAAAATATACATGGAATAAAGGTTAAAAACTCATTTGAAATCGAAGAATCTAGAGCAAAATCCGATTCAAATCTACTCTTGATAAAAATATTACCAGCTTTGTATTTAATTCGTGTACTTCAATATATAGCACTAAATAAGGTATTTAATAAGGAAATTATTGAAATTACACGAAGTTTCTCGCCGTAGAAGAATCACAAGGAGACCAAACAAAGGCTGTTGAACCAAGAGAAAACAGACCATATACAGCAGACATACCCAACGATCTCGCTACTTACTAAAGAAAGGAAAGCTCAAGAACAGATATGGTAACACCGAGTTTTATAAAGTTGCTTTGGCGCACGCTCGCATCGGCATCGAACTGCAACGTCCCTTTTGATCCCAATAACAGAGAGAACGCTTTTTTTATTCATTATTTATTTTCATTCCAATTCTTCAACATCGAATAATGAGCGAATTTCTCGCGAATTCACCCGGTAGCATCTGGTCAAAGGAAAAAAATTGGCGAAAAATTCGAACAATAATCGTAGCATCGTCTCAGTACCACAAATATGCTGATGTAAGTATACGTCGTAAATTCTATAAACAATACCATCGCTTATCAAATAAAGACGTTAATACATGAATTGAACAATAAATATACAAAGGATAAAAAATAAATAGAATACGATCGCCCATAAAGATTGTGCGATTAAAAATATGAAAAATTCGAGCTCATGAAACACGCATCAAATTACCGAAACGTGTAAAAAGAAAAAAATACGATCGATGACTGGTGATGTCAATATATATTATTAAAATATTCATCGTAAAGGCATGGAAGATCCTGCTTCTTAGTGGTCTCAGCTTATAAAATGAATTATTAATAAATGAAAATCATTTCGTATGCAATAAATGATTATTTGAATAATCGATTCCGTCTTGGACAAGCTATAAGATAAATCAAGATTCAGCTATTTAAATATAAACGAAAATACATACACACACACACTCATATATATATATATATATATATATATATATATATATATATATATATATAACACGTGTGTGTGTTATAACGATTATATAATTTAAAATTATGAATTTTCTGTTAAGTTTATGTATATAACATTGTGCAAATTTTTTATATACATTAATAATTAATAATATTATCTCTAAATGGAAGAAATTAACAACAACAAATCTTAAACAATAGTTTTTTTTTTGATGGAAATGTGGAATTTATGTTGATTCGATCAAATTTCAGTAGTTGGCGCCACACAAGATTCACGATTGCTAATGATCGGTACCTTTAATCTTTCTCTAACTCCTCATAAAACAGTCGAATCACGTACGAATCGACGAAACAGTTTCTGAATCACTAATCGAATATTTTGATTCGCAAACCTTTGATTACGAGAATGAATCATTAACCTTTGAGCATTAGCACAAAATAATATAAATATATGAAAATAAAAAAAAGTATGCTTATTTATAATAAACGAGATGTAATACAAATAAATAGTATGCCAAATCGTATCGTAATTGATTATGTAGGACCGTTATATTAGAAAATGCGATAGATGACATCAAAATGATAGATAGATGATATAAAAAAGTACAACCATTAAAAGCGGCACATTATTTTATATAAATATAAAGAAATATAGATTTATACTTTCTGATATTAACTAAATTTTTAATATATATATCAGATATTTAGGTTACTTTAAAATTAAATTTCTGAAAAAGATATAGAGAAATTATTACAAAGCGAGAAAAAATATAGGACAAAAATTTAAACATATGCGTGATATTAGTTATACAAGTCGCCGTTTGCGAATTATAATAAACAAAACGAGAAAATCGACAAATCGGAGTAAAAATAAGCAATTTCCGGTTGATTGAACAGAAAGTTTGTACAAATTTAAAAGAAGAAAAAGAAGATAAATTGCAACAATGTTCCATATTTATTTATTGTGAATTAAATCGATTCAAAACGTGCATGAAGAGAGAATTGAGCAACGTGTAAAATTAATATAAAAAACAGTTTATATACAAACAAATCGCATTTTGAATACTCGTGCATATGTATTTTTATTGTTTAATCAAACCGCAGTTTAAATATGCGGTGTTTTGAAAGGATAATACCCGTAAAAACAATACAATACAGTCAGAGAGTAATCTTCGTTTTATGACAGACATTCAATACAATGCGCTTTAAAGAACAATTGGTAACGCTTTTAAAATAATTATAATTATTGATAAAATTCAGATATGTGCGGTTCGGATCTTTTATTTTTATATGGAGTAAATTGGTATTTCTCAAACACAATATTAAAATATATTTATGAACGAATATAAACTATTCATATTTAGTATTTGTACTGTAAAAATAAAGTAATATGTATTTGATAGTGTTCAGTGTTTGACTTGATAATGATTTCTCAATATTCCAACATTAATATAAACATGTCATAGTTCATTTTATGAATACATACAATTAAAATTAATCTAGAAACAATTTTTTTTAATATCAATTACCAAAATTAAAAAAAAAATAAGAAATTACAACAGTGTGAATTTTAAAATAAACAATTATTATAAAAGTGAAGTTATAAAATATGCTTACTTACTAAGTGGTAAAGGACAAATTATCAAAAATTTTGAGAAACTTTAGGCTAGAAAATCAAAGTCTACAAAATTGGGGTTCGAAAAAGTTAAACGAAAAGTTTTCAACAATGGAAAAAATTTACATACAATACAATCCCTCTTGACTACGCCCGTTCGCGCGTTCATAAAAAAAACAACTATGAGATGACAATGGAACCTCTCAAAATGATCTCCGAACACTTCTAATCTTCTTTTTATTTATATATTTTTTCGACACTCAAATCTCACCTGAGCCTCATCCGATACGCGTTGAGGTCTCTCATTTCGTAAGAGTCATCCGAATTCATTTGCATCATCAAACATTCTTGACGCCAATGTCACCCAAAAACACGTACGTACGCCATTAAATTTTTTATCTATCGTCGACATCATATGAATTAATATATTTTCTATTGACAAAAAATAGCACTGTAAAATGTGCTTCATGCATAGGTATAAATCTAATTTTTGTGTATGATCCTAAGTAAAAAAAAATCGATCAATCTCTATTCGTTCGATGGACGTTCAATCAACACCGTTTCGAGTCGCGATTCCATTATTCCAGTTTTATATTTCTCATTATGTCTACCATTGTGCTTATAGATTGCTCGAAGCCTCAAAACTGAATACGAAACACTCAGCATATCATCATTCGTGGTTCTTTATTATCTTTTTTTTTTCAATGATCGATGGCTATTTAAATATTATCATCTATCCATGATTGCTAAGAATCGCACTGTAGTGTTTGTTTTTGAAATGACAGTACGAATTTCTTTTTCGACGGTGTTATGACGCGATTTCAAGGATGCTTGTCTTCGATGATAGAGTAAAAAAAATTATGCAATCAAGTGTCAAACAAAACCTACTTTATATTCCATACGCGTCGTCTTGGGGCTTTTGAAGCACGTAGTTTCGTTTGAAAGATATGAATCTTTTAGGTATTGAATATACACCCAAAGATCGACACGGATAGAACACGTGCCATACGAAGGCAGACATCACGTAATCGCATTCGTCACCTAAGAGTGTTAAATAGTATTCGGATAAAACCTTCGAAAACGAAAAAAATAGTTTGAATAATTGAACGAGTCGATCGTTTGTTAGATAGACAGATAAATTTGCGTAATGTCGAAAGAAACCGTCTTCGGTGCGATGATTAATTATAACGATTATCTTAATTAAAATGCTAGCCGACGCAATTTCCTGGAACAAATTACATACAATGAACAATGATGAGACATTCTGCTATGACACATTTTAGTGAATGCGCGCTCGTTTTCGGGACGAGATCATTTAAAAATTTTGGATTCAGGAAGAGTACACAATGTAGGTTAGACACATAAAAAAGATCATGTTCTATTTTACTATTATATGAATGATATCATTTCAGATGTTTAATAATTTAGTACTATATTTAGTATATATAAGTATGTTAAAATATTAACAACTCTTTACATTTAAATATTTATAAAACGAAAGATATTTTTACAATTAACAGTATAAAATTTACGTTATTATGTGTTAATTTAAAACACAAAATAATTCAGAATTTCAATTTTAAACACATTGCAATCATGACTATACATTATGCTATTATCAAAAATAATTGTATACACATATGTATGTAAGTATATATATATGAAGCTATTTTTTTCTAAAGCAATATATTCAAATGTAAGAATATCCGTAAAAGGACAATGTAAACGTTTATTTACAAAGTTACGTATGCAACACCCAAGTGTATTTTATTACCTGACTGTGATAGGCTCTCGTCAGAACAACCCTTTTGTTGTTGGAGCAAAGGTATTGGTTGAAATGGAAATATATTTATTCTTTATGTCTGTCTGATTTGTTTGCATAAGAATCGAATACCAAAAAAAATGTGAAGAATATACTGACGTATTTGGAAGTGAAATAAGTATTTATTTACATGTTTGGTTATCACTGCATTAGATCAGCCAATGAATTGCATCAGTAAGGCACGTTCCAATTTAGCTAAATTGCATTTACGGAGAGTACGCCTCGCTTCAATGAAACGGCAGCAGCTCAGAACAGAAAATTTTAAATTGAAATCAATCAGCGAATTAAAAAAAGCCATGTCAATAAAGAAAATTGAAGAAAAAAATACGATTAACGATACGCCATGCGCGCATCGAACGTTAAGTTATTAGGATGACTTTTCCATTAAGCATTTGTAATTCGTAAACGTTTTGAGAAAATTAGTAACATATGCCAGATACATAGAACAAATCGTTGGCGTTAGAGAATTTAATATGACATTTTGAATAGAACATAATGCGTACAGAAAAACATGAAGGGCATATGGTAAATGCGAATGCGTCACCCGATCAAATAAGCTTGATATGCGTTTTATTGACACTTTTGGTAGGATTTGATGATAATGATGATGGTGATGAAGTAACTGGATACACAAATGCAATGGGGATTCAGTGACGTCAAGGGAACCATGCAGAGGGACAACAGACGAAGGAACTTCCTGTCTGAGGACCGGCGTGTGGAAATACTTTACAAACTGTTTTCTCACACTTATAATTCACCAGACACATTATGACGATTAAGTGTTAATGTAAAAAAAAGCGTTATAAATTATAAACCAGCCACTTTCGATATAGAATTTGTAATCTAGATTAATTTATTATATTTTGTTAACACTTTATGGTAGTCGACAATTTTTGAAGTGCATTCCAATAAAATGTTGTCATAAGCTTTATACTTAAGTATAAGTTATTTACTTTAAATTAGTTAAAATTTCATCTTATATAAATTGCATTATTCGTGACTTCAAATTGTAAGAGATTGTGTAATGTTTTCATAACATTTATTTTACATGATTACATTTAAAATTTTTAATTAAACGATTGTGTATTAATAATTACTAGTGAATCCTTACATTTTTTTTCTGATACGGCATTATTCACATGTTTAATGCGAACGAAAAACAAATTTGTAACAGTCGTTCTGCCATAACGACATATGTTTCGTGCTAAGTCGCAATTTTTCGTTCTTTTTTTTCCTCTCTTTGTGATCTTTGTTATTGTCAAATGAAATCTTAATTTGCGGTGTGATCCCGTGATGAACAGCTCGTTTCACAGAATCCCGTCTAGAAGCAACGTGTGAAAATTTTTTCGGTAGACGTTTCTGTTCGCAAAACATTTTATTTTTTTCTTCTCATCTTCATCTTTGTCATAAAGACGATAATAATAATAATGATGTACAGAATCATTTCGCATGTGTGCTTACACTGATTTATTATTACAGTCGCAGGATATTATTTATAATATAAAATCTCAAGAGTGTAATCTCGAAATTACGTCTAACATGGTGATATAGTAGAGTATTAGAAAATTACGATGGAGAAAAAAAAGTACATAGTATATGTTATATAATTACGCATCAATAAAATAATTTTATCAATAGACATTAAAGTATAATAGCCTAAATGTTCTTCTAATTGAATGTTCGATGACGATTGATTAACATTTAGAAAAAAATCACATGCGAAGATGTATAGTTAAATTTTGTTAAATCATTCTATTCTAAACATTAAAAATAATTAATATGTACAAGATCTAACATATCTTAACTTTTTAAATAAAAACTAAGATAACAAATATTATTATTTATAGATAAGTATTTACAATTTATAATTTTAAACTTATATCGGACATTTAACCCAATTTATAGTAAATATACTATCCTATATAATTTTTGTAATGACCACTGGAACAATGATATTGTTAATGCAATGATTCGCCAACATCCTACTTATGATATGACACTAGCAATTTATAAAAATATAATATTATTATTATCTTCCTAATAAAATATATGGCGTATATATTTTTATTACAGGGAATGAACTTTTATTTTCAATGTCACAAAAGAAATTAATTATCTGTCGAAAGATAATAAGAAAAAATGAGGACAAGGACCTTATATATCGCACATTTTGGAAACTATGATACATTATTACATTTCTCGCAAACACGTGATGATATCTTCAGTATAAAAAAAAATCAGTATACATGTATATATTCATAAGTCATGCGAATTTTTACGAAACACATGATCCGGTTGTAGAATCATAAAAAAATGAATAATACGAAACGCGACCATGAAATAAATTTGAGTCTTTGATATTTTACACTAATACACTAAAAGAATACGTAAATATATATTTTTTATTTTTGACCTTTTAAAGTGGAAATTTATGGCAACAACAAAACAATACCAAAATAACGTAAACATGATCGGACGATACTCAATAAATGCATTATGTTAAAATTTTGTTGCATAAAAATAAAATAATAAAAGAAACGTGAGACTAATTAGGATAATTAATCAAATTAATTAATTGATAGATAGAAATCAGTTTCACATACACGGTAAAAGGATTCAATTAGATCGTATTAACATATCTTGGGAAAATGATGTACGGAACATATGTAAAAAATTTAACGTATCTTCGGCGAGTAGACTGGAGGAGGGACCAAATTTATTTCGAAGCAATTAATACTTCAATCGTCCAAAAAAAGAAGTGTATAATAATTGACAAGTACAAGAATTCAATAAGCATCAACGTCAAAGAGCGTGTTCGCGATAATTACGAGAGGTGTCGGCTATACCAGTTGCACCAACTCGGATTGCATGGTTGGCCTCGCTTTGCTCTTAATCACTATCCATTTTCACCATTAACACTTCATCGTTCAACTTCCTTTGATCGTAAAGAACGACCGTTCACAATAATATTCTTGGTTCGTACTTAATTTCTCAATCGAATCTACGATATTGGAATGTGTTGTGCGTGTTCATATCAAACTATATAGTTAGATACCGCTTATAAAATCTTCTGAAAATGATTTGGTTTAATAACACCATTCCTACTCGAAGAACTTATATGATTAATTTGACATTTTCAACAGTTGTAGTCATGTTTAATTTATATGAATTATAAAATTTTAATACCAACAAGACGATAAAGAAAACGGAACTCTACTGTATATAGTGTTCTTATTACACATTGCCATGAGTTTCGGGAGTTATCTCATGTGAATATTGCTTATGCGTAACAGTCGCCTGTGGGAATGTTAATGTTAACCGAAGAGTAATGAAAACAAATACCACTCTAAAAATCAGTTACACTTAATGTATACATACGTGTATTTTCTATATGAACTCAACTCTGAAAAAAAACAACACTGAAAAATCATCAAGAGAAAAAACTGTAATCCAGATGTATGAATTAGCAACAAAATTAATATTTTAATATTCATAAAGCGGTTCAAAATTACGCGGAAACCTGCTAGTGTAATAACAGTTTTTTTTAAATATAGTTGTGATTAATCAACTCGGTTAATCTCAATATATAATATACGTATAGTTCAAAAAATATATATATCGTAGAAAAACACGACACGTCATTCGAGATATAAAAAATACGATATATTAAACAAATAGTATACATCCTATTTATGTGCATAAATGTGATAAATATTCTTCAACATCTTTTTATACATATATAGTTTAATTAATATCTATAAATGATACTGCAACCTTGCCACAAATTCTTTTGCAATGTATAATACAGTATTCAATTATAAAGGAATTGACGTTTGAGGAAATGATCCATTACGATAAAATCGTTTTAGATGATGATATTAAAATTATAATTTTCAACAATATTTAAATTGTGTTAAAAATAACAAAAAACTCACAATTAAAACAGAACGCTTTTTTTTCTGTTATATACAAAATCATATAAAACTAATCATATTTATAATATTTTTATGTTGTATTCATTAATGTTTGCACATACAAATTATTTGACTGGTTTGATCAAATTTACGATATTTATTTTTCAATTGTTCGCCACTAATACTGCATTACATATAAATACATATAATAATACACAGCAAATAAGTATAAAAGCAGTATTAATCTTTACGTAAATATAATATTTTAAATACAGTCTAGCACAAAAAGATTTTTGTTATTTTTATTATCAAATTATATATTTTTTAAAAATTTAATATTTTTTTTAACTAATTCATAGTAATTTTAAAACATTTTTACATACTAATAGTTATTATCATTAGGAAAATCGAATACGTAATATTAACACTCCTCAGTAGAGAATATATTTACAATAAATTGCTAATTCCGTAGTGATTAAAAATGCAAAAATGTAAATTTATATTCCAGCATTTTTGTCATGATTAAATCCAAAAAGATTTGCAAACTAAAATAATCATAAAAACGAAACGTATATAACAAATGACAAATATAAACCCTTTATATAATAACATAAAATTAAACAACATTACCGGAATAAAAAACAGCGCGATGATGCATGAAGTCAGCCGAGAAAATAGATACAAATTCAAATATAACACCACACAGGTCATAAATAATTGAACAATCAACCCTCAATATAATAGGGGTTGCAATCGAATGAAATACAATGGGACCGCCTATTCTACCGGTTTAAACGTCAATATTTCGTAATACTAAAATGGTATTTACTATGGTGTGCCACGTGCTGGTCCACGTGCGTGGAAGCCAAGTGAACCCGAGGGACACACGATTCCCACGAGCCGACCCTGCCTCGAACCAACGACCATATTGTTTGTTACAAGACAAGTATGTTTTTTTTTGTTTGTCTATTTTTACTATTATTTATTTTCCCATTTTATATTTATAGTTAATTTCAAAACACGGTTAACTATAGGCGCGCACATACACACAAACATACGCACGCATGAAAGGTTGTAATAATTTATTACCACACACCGATTGATCTATCGTGACGTTCCAAAATGGAATATTCGAAGTTAATTGCCATTTCTTACTTACTATATATATAATTATTACGAACGTTCGAAATTTTCTGATAATAATGTATAACCAAAATAAGGAACCCTTTGGTATAAAATTAATTATGAATTATCGATAGAACAAAATAACTATAGAATAATTAAGTTATCATAAATAGTTATTTATTAATTTACCATACATACTACATTAGTTTAATGATATAAAAAACTATATTTATTGTAAACACACAAAATAATGTAATTTCATCTATATTAATTACTACATTAATCTATCAAATACATACATATAATAATTATAGAACTTTAAAAAAATCCAGATAAAATTCAAAAATATACAAAATGACGATGTATAATAAAATATCAAAAAATCATAAATTTAAATATAATATTCAATATTAATTTTTTTAATAATATTAAAAAAATAAAAATTGTGATTCTTCGCATAATTTACAAATATACTAGCATATTTTCTTGAATTTTAATAGATTTTAAAATGGCTAAAAATATCAAAAACCCACACGTATAAAATGTAAATACAATAATGGCGTTCATAAAAAAAATCGTTGCGGTTCAAATTTTTGTCATGGCTTCGAATAAATACGTTGAAAATTGAATGGAAAAATTAAATCGACGAATATTTTTTATTACTTCTAAAGAAATATATGTATTGAAATATTTCATAAAGCTTAAAATATTCGATTGTTGATTCGAAAAGAATAACGACCGCAAGTAAACTTCTTCAAAAATAAAGCATTATCATACATCGTGTCGAGTTGTACGTATAGAGAAGAGACGAACCGTCGTAGAAATTGCACCTAATATATGCAAATTTCACGAATACATTAAATAATACCGAAGTATGAGAAACGAGTTTCGAGATGAATATTTTTAAAAGCGCTAAAAAAAGTGACACTGCTCAAAGTTGTAAAAGATACAAAGTTACAAAAATTATACGCATTTTTCCATAATAATATATTACATAATTTATGTTTGTGCCTATCTCAAAATATATTTATAATTATAAATTTTAAAAAATAAGATAAAATGAAATAAAATCTTAAAATTTTTTAATGAAAAAAAATACATTTATATATTTATAAAAAATTCTATCAAAAGTAATAATTCACAAATCAGTGATGGATAAACTTTTATAATGCACAGTCTATTGGATTGAGCTCATGAACCGTGGTTTATCCATTATTTATATAAATAGTAAAATTATATAATTAAATTAATAAACCAGTTTTTGTTAAAATAATAAACATTGAAAAAAACGTACAAAAAACAATCGCAATATCTCAATATCAATTGTATTGTGATTATATAATAAAAAAAGAAATTAATCGAGAAAATAATAAATGATTTCAACATTAAACCACAAAAAATGTACAAATGCAACAGATGCAAAGAATAAAAAGATAAATTGCGTATCATTCGTACATACAATATATGCACGACGAAATTACAATGAGGGTGCAATTTACAAAATGACAGCCCACTTTATTACATCTTGTATCTGAATTCGGAGATATAAATCTCAAGATTTTAATCTACATTTCAACCAAAATCGATTGATTTCGACGAAAATCAGAATACAATTTGACCCGTATCAATGTTGAAAAAAGTATCTACCCAAATTATCGATTTACGCCAAGAAACATAAAACTAAAGTTATATATTTTTTCTATAAATTGTACACAACTCTTAATGCAAAAATAATCATTTAAATATTTTTATGTTAAAAAATATATAAATAATTGATAAATTAATATTAATGAAATACTCGTATTTTTATTAAAATTCCGAAATATATGACCCGAAAATTTATAATAAAATAATTTAATCTTCAAAATAAATAAACTAAGCGAATATAATGAAACTCATTTTCATATGAATCGATAAAACAAATAGAACCATCGATCAATAATAAATGACAACAGCAAACCAAATATTAATGAACTTCACACGAAGAAATAATTGGACATGTCTTCAAAATAAATAAAAACCCTCACATTATTGGCAAATAGAAAAATAAAGAAAATTGTTGTGTTTATAAGCCGTTAAATGCTAATCAAATGCTAAATATATTTTTTATTTGAATAAAAATTCCGTATTACTCATTTATTAAGTGTTAAAAAATAAATATATTTTTTTATTCATCAACGTAATGATAATAATAATAAGTAAATAAATCTAGCTAAATATTTTTATAAACTATATAGTTTATAAAATTTCAATATGTATCTTGTTTTTTTTTAATTATCAAAAACAACTATAGTTTTTGTTGTCGATATTCATTATGATTTAACTTTATATATCCAAAAATATTACAAAAGCTATTCTAGAATATTATTTAAATACAAATAAGATCATTTTATATTTACTCGAACAATAAATCAGTTATACAATAATAGACCAAACATATGAAAAGATCAACAAAGATTAAAATAATTTAAATTGGAATCGAAAGCGGCATAACGTTTGAGAAACATTGATTAATATATAAAATATAAATGCATAAATCGATTGGTAGACCGGACAGTCCAGTGGGTAATAAAGCTTTCAGCTCGAGTTCGAGCCCTGAGGACCTACAGACGTTAACAAATCACAAGCTCATGGCTTTTCCTTGCCTCTACAACGACGAAACAAAGGCATCTTTATATCTTTCTCTTTCTTCTTCATTTGTACAACACTCATCCTTTGATTTCACATAAATCGTAATTTGAACTTGTGGCATAAAGATAATATGCCTACAGTGCATTTATTATTTAATAAAAATAAATAAAACGCAAAAAGGCTCAGAGCCGAATTAAAAAAGGTTATGAATATTAAAATTTTAACGCGCGAACCGGTCGAAGATAATCACAAAAGGTGGCTGTGAAGACGAGTCGACTTTTCGTGAAGTTAAAACTATTATTATTACTGTTATTGACATTGTTTCAAAGTATTTGTAAGTCCAGAACGTTCATCAAAAATTTAATCAGAGACGATGAACGTTAATCATGAAACGATAGAAACGTCTGTATCTATCTATAGAAACATTTGCAAACAATTGTCGATCGTTACTTGAGAAACAAATCACTCTAGTGGAACCATAAATAAAATAAAATTAATATTGTAATATAAATCATAATTAAGAATTGATTCATAACATTGATACTGAAATGAAAATAGTTTTTAATTACATTTATTGTTTATCTTAGTAGTTTAATATGAATTAGTATAAAAATATGTTGAAAACAAATTATAAATATATCTCTAAAACAATTAAGTTGTAAAAAAACAATCATTCACTAGTTTTGTCTACGATTACATTATAAGAATTGTATATTATATAAATACAATAGAAAAAACTTAAAAAAAAAACAGGTTAAATGTCTCTGGAATGCGTAATTGTGTCCTAAAATGTACATTGGAATACAACACGACAAGAACGCATCCAAACAATAGACACATTTGTCTCTTGTACCTAAGGCCTTAGGTACAAGAGACAACATGCAACATTAGTTTATTATTCGTCATAAATATTTGTATATATGGTGTAAAATTGCAGAAATATATCTTATCTCATATGTATTATATATTATTAATGATTAAACTATATTATTCATAATAATAAAATAAGAAAAAGATAAAAATATTTATGAGATTAATAATTATAAGACGATTATCAAAACAATGATGCAAAATATTAGTTTAACGATAAAGTACAAAAAAATAGAATTTGTAATTAAACTGTAACTATGTTTATAATATTACAAACATAGGATTTTTTCAACAGGATATATATATATATATATATATATATATATATATATATATATATATCCTGTTGAAAAAATCCTATATATATATATATATATATATATATATATATATATATATATATATATATTGTTATATTACTTCAAGGGAAGTAAAATGAAAAGAATTTCTGTTTAACTTAACCAAAACCTTTACAATACAAAATAAACCAAAGATAGCGTGTAAAATCAGTCAAATTACATAAAAAATGAACATAATATGTGTTCAAATTTTCATACATTTTCTTTACGAATTATACGCACGCAAAACGTTAAAACACAATAACACTTTCGAACTTTTATAACAAACAATATGAATTTACTAATGAACATTTTTATACAACAATGTTTTTTTAAGCGCGCTTTCGTGCATCATCGACGACAACACAACGATGATGATAATAATGATGAAAAAAAAAGAAAACTTTCCCTAGCCATATAATAATACACACGTACAACAACACCGTTAGTGCGTCGATTTGTGCTCTTTGTACGCGATTTTTTTTCTTCATATTTTTATTGCGCGAGGGCAATTGTCGTTTTTTGCCGAACCGAAGTGAGTGAGTTCAAAACGACGATGGTCATCGGTATATAGGCAACATAATGATGATGATGACGACGGTGGCCAACTTCTTACGGAGCGGTAAAGACCTGCCGATGGCCATTATGGAGGAGCCAGTAAAAATACAACATAAAAACAAATCGGTACCGGGCCAATTCCAATCATGACAATAGCGAATGAACGATGAGAATGATACAAAATTTGATTATTTTTTTTTGATATGATTCGTTTTAATCATTTTTTTTATAGGTTAAAGGATTCAATTCATACCAAATGATTGCGCAATAATTAATCAATCTTGATGATAATAAAGGTGAGAATGGTTAATGAAAATTGTGAATATTAGTCAATTTTCTTATAATTATATTTTGAACGACTTTTCACCATAGCCAGAGGGAAACGATTCTTTTAAAATATGCGTCGTATGAATATGTTAAAATATCAGTCGTAACCGCCCAGCAATTTCAATACATGCTCTTTTTTACAACGATAAAAAATAACATGAATATTAAAGATATCAGAATTGTATTAGCATTTTTTTTAATATTTAAGTCTTAAAAAAATCATGTTCAAAAACTAGACATACACATGTTATCGAGATCGCGATGTTGTTAGATCGCATAATTATATTACAAACTTTAAAGTGTGTATGAAGAAATTTAAAGGAATTTCAGAAGGCTGACGACAGACATGCCAAGTCATTAGAAATAAATTTAACCAAAAAAAAGGTATATGAGATCTCATGTGTGGTCCAACATATATAATACCGATGACCGTGGAACTGGTGTCATTCGAATCTACCGTTAGAATTATAAGACGAAGACAGATCGATAACTATAAACATTATAAAAGACAAAAAATATTGACGACGACAACTATTATAAGACAATGACGTTCAAAGGTGTGCCATATACTTTAAAATTACCTTTCCGATATATTATTACTCTTTTGTTACAATATTATCTTCGGGCATTAACGCCCATTACATGGCTAGCGATTATCAACGCTCTGACAGCTATATATTATACAGTTTAAAATATTTCACGCAAAATTACCAATACACTGAATTTTAATATAAATACGTGTCTTTTTATATTCTAAAATAAATAAATAAAAAGCGTGGGATGACAATAATGAATACAGGACATAAATTATAATAAGTTCCGATCGTCGTTGTCGCCCTACCTGCTATCATACCAAATAGCCCAACAAGTGCTTCCTTCCTGAATTAGGTACCAACTAACCCTTGGGAAACAATCCAGTTACAGAACGATTTAACACTAATAAAATTAAAAAAAAATCTCATAGGAGTTAGAGTACAAGGGATTGCGATTGATATGAATAACGTTGCAACTATAATTATAATTTTCTAAAAACTTATAATTATAATCAAAATTTAAACTTAATAAATACAGTTTTTGTATTTTGATTATATTAAAAAATATTTCTAAAATTTTATTAATTACAAAACGCAATAATAATAAGAATTAATATGCAGAAAATATTATATTTTAAATATATTTAAGTAAAAATATATACGTGCAATAATTTCAATGCTTATATGGATATACGACGACGAATTTTGACAGAAAAAAAATTGAAAAAAAAAATATTTACATTAAGATTTATGGAGACTTTTAGCACATGTTTTGAAGAATAGTAGCTGGTTTTTTAGCAAGCATTATATAAATTCGATATATTATTATATAGCATGAAATCATCTTGCAAGGAATAAGCGTGAGATATTATTTCTATACATATAAAAAAGGTTCATAATAATGACTCGTGACAAATCAGAAAAATTACAATGGAAAAAAAAGAAAAACCATTAAATCAATAGATACATATATATATATATATATATATATATATATATATATAAACATAAAAGAATGTGTAGAATAACGTATGTGAGCGGAGATAAAAACGTGAATATTGTTAACGTCGATAAATATAAATGTGTTAACAAAATGACAAATGTTAATGGAACTTTTCGATAAAGCCATGTGGATTTTTGTCTTCTTTATGTTTTTGAAGATGACCTTTCGATTGAATTGGCCATAACGACGCCGCGCATATAGCCAACCAAAGTGTTTTTCATTTATATAAATGGAACTTATAATATGTTGAAAAGTCGATAACTTTAAATTGAAATGAGAAATGTTGGCTTCTTGATATTCGAACAATTGAACAATATTTTCCATGAAATATGTAATAAAAAGTTAACGGGCAAATAAATAAACATACTTAAATAATTCAAATGTAGAGCCACTGGTAAAAAAAATAATTTATGTATATATAACATAAAAATAAAAGGAAAAACGTCAATTTTTAGTAATTATATACAAAATTGATAAAGCAGTGATCTAGATTAAAATATGATTTCCTAAAAAAAATTTAATCGCGATCAACATCGGTTGACAAATTTACACGGGTGGGTGTCGCAGCGGCAACGGGAATAGTATGCAATGCGTGGGAATCGAAAACCATGGACCACAAAAACCGCAACGGACCCACATATGAACTAAATCACCATATAAAATTTAAGATGCTTGCTTTAATACTTTCATTTAGTCTGTTTTAAATTCCACAAACTAGGGTACGTATAACCAGTGATAGTAACATTATTAAAAAAATGTTATCTATCTAGACTTATTATCAATGATTTAATAGATTAGACTAACAATTTTATGTCAACTAACGACGATTAATATGAATGGCGCTCATATTTAGAAATTTTAATTAATACAAATTAAGGAATATTTGAGAATTAATTAAACAGAAATGTTGCAATTACCAACTTATCTATATACAACTATACCAAACTTATCTATATTTATGTTCCATAAATTAATAAAATATTAAAATTTAATATCCATCAACCAAATAAAACAATAGAAATTAAACAATTTCAATTTAGTGATGAAGGTGAATTTGAAAGTATACTCTAAATTTATACTGAAAATCTAAAGGAATCAGATTATCAATTACCAAATTTTATACATCAACCTGTAAAATATTTCTACCGCTTTTTATTAAATTTATAATCTATGATGCTATTATGTGGAAAAATTAACATATTATTAAATCAATTCTTGTGTGTGGTAAAACGTTTAATCGTATAGAAAAAATAAAACATAATCGGTGATATGTAAATGTTGTAAATTGCAATGTAGAAATTATTTTGTTGTCACTGTCGAGAGTAATCTGCGATAATATAATAATTATAGCAAATTACAAGTTATGAGCAAAAAAAGGGGGTCATGTCATTCACTGCAGAACGTCAATTACAGAGACTGGTGCAAATTTCCTCAAACACAGCACGTTCACAAAGTGCCCTTTACAAACATGTGGCTCTCGTGCTTCTGGCTTATTGTTCCCAAGGGAATTCTTTTCTCGCCTCTGAATTACATGTCCTTATCACAAACGATAATAAACATTACAGATATGTCCAGCACGAGAAAACAACAGTATTTTGTGTTCGTTTTTGTCACTAGTTCTCATGGTTCGTTGATTACAGGCTCAATTTATATTCTCCAATTTATTTGAGACTTTTGCGGTTTAGTTTTCCAACACAACCGCAATCAATAATGCTTATCGCATTATAGTATTTTTTCAACTAATATAGTTTCGCTTCGCAGATTATAATTGTATTTTTCAGTACTATATTTGATTTTGCAGTACTATATTTACATTAAAAAAATTGATACATCTAGAGAAATTAACACATTAAGGTTCGATAATCAGTTTTGTCGTATGCTAATAACACCACACAGTATGTCATTATAACGTGGAAACGTGACATTCTTATGACTTTACAAGCCGAAATATTACGAGACGGCAAACAAAATCGCCATTATGATAATGGGCGAGTAAACGGGTTTTTTCACTTCTGATCTTATGTATTCGACGAGAGTATTGTTATTAATATATGCGACGCAAATATATCGAATTCGTTGTGGACAAATATCGATGATCAATACACTGCTTATAAAATCCAAAAAGAAAATGGAAAAAAATATAATTATAATTTTTGTTATTTCTAAAATTATATATGACAATTGACCATAGAAATGTCTAGTTATTACAGGATACATCAATAAAAGCTTAGATAAAAAGATAACAATGATTCCACTATTTTAACAGATATTTTATTCTCAATATATATCTATTTGTTAATAACATTAATCATTTTTGCATATTAATTTTTCAAACACTCTAAATAAATTAATATTCCGTTTATAAATCTTTATATTTAAACATGCAATAAAAAGAACTAAATATAATTCGCAAAATCGCAGCAAGGA
The DNA here is from genome assembly GCA_024500535.1 of Leptonema lineaticorne. Classification (NCBI taxonomy): domain Eukaryota; kingdom Metazoa; phylum Arthropoda; class Insecta; order Trichoptera; family Hydropsychidae; genus Leptonema; species Leptonema lineaticorne. Next base: position 4,664,165 of record JANIJI010000061.1, read on the forward strand.
TAAAAAAAATAAGACACATTTATAACATTACCTCGCATTGCAAAAAGTATATGACTGCGATTGCAATTTGGCAACTAAAATAATACCTAAATAACATTCGAATACTACAATAAACAACTAAACATATAAATGTATGTACTCTAAATAAATATAAAACACATATTCTACTAGTAATAAACTTTATAAGTACTAATTTCCATTTTAAATAAACAAACCGTGGAAGTAATAATATCGAATTATAAAAATCGAGATGAGTTCTTTCAGAATAGCATATCTTCAATTACAAGAAAAAAAATAGAAATTAGATCTCAAACTAAATCATCGATATCTAAAATAACATTGTATAAAAAACCAATTTGAAGCCGATAACTATGATTGACTTAAAAATAAATAAACCGTACTCTCATTTTAAAATAACGGTAAATAATTACTTAAAGGGATACAAGTAAACTCGCTTATATAAAAGCTATTAAATCATTATATTGAAATTTTCACACAGCTCTATAAAAAAATAATATTATTATTATAAAATATGTCCGTTGTAAAAAAGTTGCCATTTCAGTAATGAGTAGTCCATAATAGAAGTAATTAATCATAGATTATTATGTAAATAAGATCATGTTAAAGAAAACATATTTCAATTCAATTGGATAATTACGCTAGATAAATTACAATATCGCGACTTATTTATGCACGTATATAAAAACTAGTTTTTATATCGAATTGTTCTTTACAACGAGCAAATTAATACATTAATAATTGTAACATTAGCATATTACAGTAGTTTTTAAACTTGACAAAAATCTTAATTTCATTTCTTTTAATCAATGTGTAAATAATATTTTTTTTACATAATAGGAAATAAATATGTATTAATATATTATATATCGCATTATTCAAAATAATTAAAAAAATAGATATATTTAATTTTGAATTATTAGTAGAGTATTGAAATTTATATGACTCAAAAATAGCATTAATAAAATGAAAAAATTTAATCGTGTAGAATTTATTTTAATAGTCATTATTTCAAAATAAATAATAATATGATTCCGAGCGTTTAAAACATGCTACAAGGAAAAAGAAAAAATATTATTCTAGAAAGGCATTTAAATTATCTATTGAAAGTTTTTAATGCGATGTACAAATAAAAATAGAAAAAAGAAAAAACAATAATAAACAAAAGAAAAAGCGTAAAGAGATAAAAGGGGACGAAAAGCGGTCGTAATAAATAATTTTACGAGGTTTACCTGCCGGTCCAGTCGCACTCGTCGCCCATTATTCCCGCCGTCGCCACAGCGACCAGATAAAACACCGTCAATAAACAATACAAATATCGGGACATCTTGAACGTGGATCGGCTCCCGGACGTGAAGAGTACCATCGTCGAACGATCATCGACCGTCATCATCCGACATTCGCGTACATCTCATCTTGACAAAATACAAAATAGCCGCCATTACGATTTTGATGCACGCGAAGTTGGCAACATTGTTCATTCGCAACACCACAAATGTCAAATTCGAATGTTTATTATTTTAATTTCTACTCTTTTATTATTTTTGATTCGATATTTTTTTATTTATATAAAATTTTATAATAACACGACACCGAATTAATCAATAAATAGTTTTAGATTAAATTGTTTATTTACGTTTTTTTTTTTTTAACAAATTCAAAACGAACGTTGACGCGACCTCACCCCACAAACGTCACGGAACAACTGAAGTGCGACGCGCCACTTGTTCGCTTCATTGAGCGCGCTTATTATTGATACACAAATATAACCTTTAAACACATAATCATAAAATATAAATTACCTTGCAAGTTCAACAGATCAGTTTAAATTCGAAGAAAATCATCAATTTAGTTAACGCGCTCTTGCAAAATCCCAATCAATATTTTTTTCATCTATTACATATTATTTCTGGCAATTTTTTAAATAATTATTTTCCTTTCTCTACATACTTTGTTATTTTTTTTTTTGATATAGCTTTTGACATTTAATCGTCCTTCTAATGAATATAAAAAGTTTGTACTTTAATTATGGGTATCTAATTTGCATTCTTTTATATTACCCAGACAACCCACCGATATTGAAAGCAAATTTATCTCATTAAATATATATTAAATTTCGATACTAAAAGAGATATTAATTTACATAAACATTTAATTCTGTAGTTTAATATATTTATATTTTTAAATAATACTTAGAAGCGTTTTACTACATATATATTTTAATTTTAATTTGTTAAAAACTAAATACACGTAATGATCTAAGATTTAATTATATATGATAAATTTACACTATCGTCAGACAAAATTTGATTCTTATTGTTTTTTATTTTGAAGAAAAAATAATTAAAAGATTAAATATCGAAAATTGCTTATGATATTTTATTAAAATTATAATATGTATATAACACTGTGATCAAAAAGTAAGGTGAATTTGTTTATAAAATGTAAATTCTTTATTTATTCTTCCAAATCAATTTCATCTCCTTCAAAATAATCTCCGTCCAATAAAACGCACTTTTGCCAACGCTTTGTTTCAGTCCTCGAAGTCAGAATAGTCTTTTTCCAGTATAGCCTTCAAGACCTTCTTTAATTCGTTTTATCCTTCTTTATTTAGTTTTATCCCCTCAATCGTATCAAAACGGTACCCCCGCATTGGCCTTTTGAGTTTGTTGAATAGCCAGAAGTCACACGGAGCCAAATCAGGCGAATAGAATGGTTGCGGAACAATAGAGTCTAGATTTTTGGCAAAAAAGTCGCGAAAAACCAGTATGACATGATGCATTATCGTGATGAAGGAACTAAGAGTTGTAAAAACACGTGTAACTCGGAGAAAATTAAATCTTTTGACAAACAGATGCTTGGCAAATGTTAATAAAAATTAAATAAACATACAGTCACAACTCTCATCTTTAAATTATAATCATAATTATCTTGAAAAAAGTTATAGAGGACAATTTCTGGATTTACATTTATGATAAAAAACATTTATCCGTAGACATATGTTTATTATCAAATTTATGAGTGATTGTATTCAAATTCGACTACCTTGACATTATTCAATAATAAGCGATTAAGACGGCAAAAAATATTTTTTACACAACAGTAAAAACAATTACATATGAAAATTAATAAACAAAGATCGACACTAATCTTACGACGATAACGCTATTTATTCAGATCTATTAAGCTCAAGTAATAAAAAGTTTTTTTTTTAATAAACACACTCCTGTTTCATATCTAGATCACCGGTTACCGCTTAATAAATAAACATTTTTTCATTTGAATAAAAATATATTTTTTTTCATTTTATTATTATTACCGTTTAATAATAAGCGCGGTTATTCTACGGTTATATCGTTTCAATGTAATCACACCTTCGCCCGGTGTGATTACATAGATTCTTAAGCATTAGAATTTAATTTGTATTAATTGGCCTAAACAGGTGCTAATCCGGCGTAATGCGAGAGCACCTTGAAACTGTTATGTTTATTTATTTTTTGTAACGATAAATAATTAACAAGCGGTACCGAGTCTATCGGACAATTATTATATTTCTTGTATGAACCGTTGAAAGCGTGCGCATTTTTTTTCATAAATTGTTTAAAATCAAAATTTGACATTAGCATAAATGAAATTTTGATTCGATTTTTTTTTTAATAAAAATACCTTTTGTTCGTTTTCTTAATGTGTTAACACTTCTTTACAAATTAGTTATATATATCTCTCTTTTATATTTTATCATATTATATTTAGCCATCTCTTTCTAACATTTTTGTTCGTTGCATTTTTCAGTGACATTTTTTAAGAATTCTGGATAACATCTCTCACCTATATATATATATATATATATAAAAAATTCAAAGGAAAAATAGGTAAACTTTAATTTTAAATATTGTATAAAAATATAAATCAATAGAGAATGATATTTATGCCATTTGTTAATTATCACGTTTAAGTGAGATTCAAAAATATACGTTAATAATTCAATAAAAAGGTAGACATTTACCTTTCTCAATTTAATTTATTTGAATAATACTTTCTATCACTTTTCCCCAATACAAATATCATCAAAAATAAATATGAAGCTAATAGAAAGTACGCTCTATTTTGACACCGCTTTTATATGCAGTTGTGTTAATTTGTTATAAATTAACCTTCATTATTAATATAACAGGCGCATTTACAACATTCTTAATTAAAATGAACAAAAAATTAAATATACAAAATATGCGTCTAACACATTTGTATAAATAATTATACATCTATAACTATAATTTATTAAACATTATAAATATAATATTGATCTATACGAAGGTGAGGCAAAGATTATTATGATATTTTTTTTTGTTATATTTTTATGTGTACATAGATTATATGTATAAAATAGTATTGGTTAATAATTAGATGTCGATGAATAAGCAACTTTTTATTTGATATATATAAGAAAATAAAAACTAGTTGTCGTTTGTAATCAGAAAATTAATTGCGTGCGTTTTCATATAATACAAGTTAATTAGGAACAATATAATTTAACGGACACGCCTATAAAAACAAGCTACTATATTTTATAAAATATCAAATTCGATTCCAATGTATTTTTAACTATTAAAAAACTAATGGTCGTATAAAAAAACTTATAACTAGTCTTAATTAATAAAAATCTAGTCTTTTTTTAAGTCTTTCAGTTATAATAATGCAATAAAAAATTGAAGTGTAGATGTTTTTCCTTTGAACCGAGATATTTATCAGCGAAAGCGTGCCCAGAATCTTGGATATTAAATCAACAGCATCCTCTTTAATATAAAATATTGTTGTCGATATTGAAAGGAAAAAATATGTGTGTGCACTTTAATGGTTATATCCTTAGAATGGATCCATAACAGGAAAGTTAAATATAATAAATGGAAACCTTTCCGACTTTTGACGTTATAAAAGATAACGTCTTCATCATTCCGGTCGACGAACAACAATAAAATAACAAATTATGTTTTTGAAAATTATAAAAGATCGCATATTCACACGATTTATTGTAACTTAATATGCGATAGAAAAGGCGCTTAGTAAAAAAAAAATAATGAAATGTCTTTTTTCTATTTCGTAGAATTGTTAAATAATAAATAGAAATATTTTGTATTCATTAATATTTAAATCAAATAAAGAAAAGCACGTACTATTTTATAATATATAATATTAAAATATAGTTTTATAAAAATTGTAAAATAATTCAAATAGTGTTCCGCCAAATTTTGAAAATCAAAGAAAATATACGTAATTTTCATTTATAAAACAATATAAAATATATATACTATATATTTTACAGAATAACTTATGTAAAATCACTACTTTGAGAAGGACAAAATGAAACTTTCTTGATTATTAAAAAAAAGCTGTATGACATAATATCAAAGATTATTTTATTATTTTGTTTACAAGTTCCCAATTCGATATTAAAAAAAGATTTTTTTTTTAGTCTTACTAATTTTATTTTATAATACTTTGCAATTACTTTTTATGTAAATTAGATAATTTTGATTACAATACGTAGTAAATTTTCAATATTATAATATTGATATACATTGTTACAAGTTTTGAAGGGAACTTTTTTTTTCAAAAAATACGATAATAAAGCACAATTATTTCATTATAATATAAAAACAAAAAATTGAACAAGAGGATAAAATCAAAAAAAAAAAATAGATTAATTAAAATGTGGTTGAAATGCGTCAGCGGGGCTGAATATTGAGTGTGTTTTTAAAATGCTCACGATGCGTCACTTTACGTTGTCCCATATATGGAACGGATCGGTTCGAAGCCCGGTTTTTATCCGTTTCTCGCTTTGATATTCTCGAATACCGGAATACCGGTTGTCCGTCGTCGATCCGTCCACTACTACAATCGATACGTAGTAAATAATGAGCGGCGGAAAAAAAATGGCACGACGTACGCCAATGGAAAAAATGTACAGATTCGAAGGAAAAAATTGTCGAGATGTACCCATTTCGGGAAGTAATTTATGCCTGAGACGGTCTCCCCGAGAGGTGATTATTCGTTCATATTGTCGTATAAAAATTTTAATAATGCGATTTTAATTCATTTCTCATGATGCCGTAATGTATGCGATCGTCTTTCTTGGCTATGTCGGTTATTATCTTTGAATTATAATTGTAATGTTGGATATTCGAATGCAACTTTAATAATGCGTTGAAATACTGATAATGGTAAATTTTTATTATGTTTCATTTGTATAACGATAAGAGGATAATAATATAATGTGCATATGTTTATTTTGCATTGGTTTTGTTGTTTGAGGATTTAAGCGTTTACGATGTAATAATATTATTGTTTTTCTTATGATAATAATACCAATGCAAACATAACTTTTATCTAGACAAAATTATATTTTTAAAAGCTTAGAAATATGATTTTATCACAATTAGTGATATAATCATTAGAATCTAAATATAATGGTAATTTGAAAATTTCAAATGTAATTAATCATATCGTAACGAAGATGTTAATACTTGAAGTAGGCATGTGCATCCTGTTGAAAAGCACTGCACATTCTGCGGAATTTCATGGTCACTTTTTTCCATTTAAATCAATTGACTATTGTTCCAAAGACCAAAACTTTATGGAAAAAAGCTTTTGAATACAATGGATGTATTAAAATTTCCTTAATTTAAATCTCGACTTGTTGCGAAACGTTATTTTATATAAATCTATATATTTTTGTATATATGAAGACGGGATCCTTAACTCTTTATATGGATATGTTAACCTAGTCTAACCGTTGAGAGCAATATATTTAAATAGAAAGTAGTAATATATAAGATAAATAACCGAACCTTTTATACCTCAAACGAATCCGCAACAATAGCTAATATGTATAATATTTCTTCTTGCATAATGGCGTCTGGAAATAAAAAAAGATCAATGTATAAATATTGTTTACCCACATATATTTTTTGTTCCTTTGACTCCGTTTAAGGCTTTGTACGCTCCTCATGTTAATTTGAACATAACGGTGTGCCGTATTGTTATCTTGGCAACTGCTACATATACGTTTACTAGGAAGTTATCTACCTGTTGAGCGAAACGGACAAGTAATTTTATGCAACAGGTATGAAACACGAGCCAAACAAAAAAAAAAAAGTGGTTAAACAAACCTTTAGTGCTGACTCGGATTTCGGTTTTCTTTTGTCTGACCTTTGCAGATATGCTCTCCGAGATAAAAGTATCCTTTTAACGACGAATGGAAGAGATGAGAGGAAAAAAAAGCGACGGTTTTCAGTTTAATTTCCCCCGTGGAATTCTTCAAAAAGTAAACTTGACCGCGTTTACTTTTGTTCGAATTTTCGTCGCCTTTAGTGAATACAATGTTGTGTTGACGGTTATTTCTCTTTTGATGTAGTAAAAGAAACGTTCATAAATCAAGTTGAAGTAATAATGAACAGATGACTTTTTAAAAATTGCAATATGTACGCCTAGAAAGAATTGCTAATAAAAAAAAATATGAAGATTTCTCTAAACCTAAATTAAAAATTAAAAAATATATATATAACATAATTAAATATCATTATTAGGAATATTTTATATAATTTTTAAATTTAATATTATAATTTTCTCGGAAATTTATTTAGATATTTAATACTCGCATTATGTTCAAGACATAAATCTGTAATATTTATTATGCTTGCAAAATAATACTATATATTAAATGGATCATTAAAATGTCACATCTAAATGATAACAAAAGTAAATAAAATTTTCTATATATTATATAGGAATTGATAATTTTTACTGTAATACAAAACTTTAATCATTTAGTTGATTGTCTGCGATGATTAAAATGACTGGAAAGTACATATTCCTAATTGAAATCACATTTACGGTAAGTCAAATTTTATATAAAGACATTTATTTAATATTCACATTATTCGTCTAATTGTTTTTATAGATAATAGTAGGATGTTCAGCCGATCTTGATGAAATAAAAGGCAGAATAATATCAATTAGGAGTACCGCAACTCCAACTTGCAATAGCAATAATTCCAATAGTTTAATTCAATGTTTGGATTGTAATACTTTAATATTCTGTAAGTCCTTGATTCAAAAGAAATGTCCTACAAGTGCTCCTTTTTGTAAAGATGGAACATGTGTTGCACAATATGATGACTGCAATATTGAACCAAATTTTGGTGATGTTTGTCCTATAAATGCTGAGAATGCATACTATCCATGTAAGTTATAAATACAAAATACATACATAATAAAAATTAAAATCCAATATTGTTTTCATATACATTATAATTTCGTTGATTTTAGCTATTTCAAGTTGCTACACTTATTACTATTGCGATTCATTAGGCAAAGCTATAGAAGCTTATACGTGTCCAACATATTTTCCGTTCGATTTCGCTACTCAAACGTGTAAAAGAAGTGGAATATGCGGTACTTACAACTGTATCAATAGGGATATTGCTTTGAATTCTGCAAATCCTCAGCTCGGTGTCATTTGTGATAGCAACAAAATAATCGAAGAATCATATATCGTTTGTCCTACCGGTCAACAATTATCTTCTTCATATAATTGCATGGCTAAATGTACTCAAGAAGGCAATATACCGCATGAAACAAGCAAAACCCAATATTATAGATGTTTAGCTTCTGGTCCAGGTGGATCTTTGGTTCAAACATTGATGTCTTGTCCTAAGGGAATGGAATTTGATAAAACGAAATTGATTTGTACGCCTAAAAGCAACACTATTGCCATCGAATAAACAGAAATTGAATAAAATAATATAGGTGATGAGTTTTCAATTTATAATATAAATAGACAAATTTGTTTTAAAATTAGTATTAGATTTAATAATGTGTAGATTTTGAATTTTGATTATAAGAATATTAATAAATGATCGAATTTATATATTTTTCAATTATTTAACTTTTCATTCACATAAAAAACTCGGATTTTAAAATTTAAAAAATATTTTAAAGACAATTTTCAATATTTAATAAGATCCGCTGATATAGAAATATTTAAACTCATGATTACGATTAATTTTAATCAAAATACTTTTTCAATTTAAAAAATCTTTCATTAAATCAATATTTTTTCCGTATTTGAAATAATTAAAAATTCTTATCAGTCACCTTTTTGCAAAAACATGTTATAAACTTTTATATCTTTGACAATGTCCTCACAGTTCTAACAGGTTAATAAATCACTAGCACTATTATTAAGGGTATAAATTATTTTAAACACATGTACATATGTTTCTGAGACAATCTCACACGAAATTAACTTCCTTGATGAGTTTATATAAGTGAATTATATTTTTACGACAGAAACAGACACATATTTATTTCTTTTGAGGGGGGGATTCAAGAAATATTGTTATTGATGTAATCACGCACTTGTTATATAACGAGTGTAATTCTTGCGACACAATTTTTCATATACAATTTATAATATAATATAGCATGCGCATTGTGTAGTGACTTATGAAAGAAATATGTCTAATTTCATAAAAAAAAATGATAATAAATTAAATCTTTTAATATGATATCATAGGTCGGAATTTTTAAATTTTATTTTATTATTTGTAATTTGTTTCTATTTTGATGTGTTGATCTGCTTCATTCATTGTATATTCCATATATTTATTAAATTCCACATTTAATGGATTATTTATGTTAATAACGGTCCAAATTGAAATTAGATCAAATCATACTATAAAATAGAATAGAAATTTGCACAAATATTCGAAAAACGATCGTTTAATATAGACGTAATTATACACGTCGATTTCATGCGGGAAAGATTCCATAATAATGATATGGCAATTTATATTGATCTTTAAAAGTTGCGGTCATTTCGAGCGAATCAGTAGAAAAACTGTATTTGGTACGTGTAAAAAAAACATATATTATATATAAACGATCTTCTGAGCTTACTAAAAGCTCAGTAAAATTGTGAAACGCCCACCCTTTGTCGATTCTTAGACGTCCCTTTTGAAAAGGTTGCCATGCTCGAAATGCGGGCTAATTGTGGGACCGAGGGACCTTTTGTTGACCATTTTCAATATCTGCACGCCCTTATCGACGCGATCGTGACTGTTATTTAGCTTAATAACACATTTTTTTTAACCCTCGACCGACTCTACTTCGGCTTCACGAATCTAGGTGCCTAAATGCGATCAGTTCAAGCAAGAAAAAAAAATCCCTTAGTCTAAAATATATAAAATGTGTGGGGTAGACGAAGCTAATTAGCGCAGAGTTGTTTCTAAATGGAATGGAAAAAATACATATAAAAAATGCATATAAATATACACATGGTTGTATGTGTATATAAAATAAATATGGTTGTTTTTACGTATACGGTGAGAAAACAAACATATATATATATATTTTTTTTTTTCTACTTATAAAAATATTATTTCCATAAAAGAAGCAAGAAAGTGTCGACTTTAAACATTGCACCCCGAAAAAGGCACGTTCGACAAACATTACTCGCCACTTGCTAATTGTATATATAAATATAAAACGGTATCGATTTAAAAAAAATCTATAATATTTTTCTTTACATTTCCGCGTGAATATAGTATTTGAAGCATATTTTGATATAATTTATCTACAACTAATTTTGTTAATGATTTTTATTTTAATAAATTAAAAAATCAACAACAGGTACTTTTATATAATAATTGTGAATAAATATTATTCTGAAATCCTGTATCAGACCTATTTACAAATAAAATATAAATATATCAATGTATTAAAATAGAAAAAAAAGTTTTGCCAAAATATTATGTCAATAAGAAAGCATGTATAAATTTATACGTGATATTCACACATAAAAACAGATTAAGGATAGCTGAAATACTTGTAAAATGTTTTTGTAAAGAAATTATAAATATAAAAACCTATACATGTATATTCTGCATGATTTCTTTCGGACGTTAATGAGTTAATATATGTAGAATTAAAAAGAAGTAAAGTAATATAAATAATAATAGACATTTCTGACGCTGGTATAATAAATATAATATGATATTAAATAAATTTGCAATAATATAAAAATGATTGTAATTGGCAATGTGATAAATTAGACATATCTAATTGATGATCCGCGAACCATATTTAAGTTATATAAAAGAAAGAAATATTTTTATATAACTTTATGGAATATTGTTAACAATCATTGAATTGTTTAATAAATTTCTGATATTTCAAATATATCATATATTTTATATAAATATTTTCATTATCCTAAGATTTATTTACGGCATATAAAAATTATCTTAGAATAATTATGTTATAATTATAGTAACAATATCTAAAATTTGCATGACGTTTTAAAAATGATAATTATGTCTTTTGTGAAAAAATTGATATGTTTATATTTTTTTAATCAATATTAACTTTTAAATTATAAATTTATATTTTGAAAGTGCATGTAAAATGATCAATAATAATAATTAATATTTAATCACAATCATTCAGCGTAAAATACGTCAAAAAATATTTATCGACATTTAGAGGAAGATTTATTAAATATTTTTAAAATATCCAGCATCGCATATTTATGACGTTATAAAAGATAATATTTATTTTATGCGCACATAAACGTGTATGTGACATGGCTACTTTGTAGTCTCAACAAAAACGTTCTAAAACAAACAACCAACACGAAAACCAATTGTGTTTCAGCGTTAAATTTTCGTATAAATAAAGTTAGAAACGTCGACGACGTTAAGTAAAAAAATAAACTCACCGGCTAAACATCGCACCTACGTCTTACGACTACATATATATTAAGAGAAAAAAAATCGAAAAAAAAAAGCGCAAACAATCATGTTAAAACGTTTTTGTCGTACGTTTTCAAAATGGCGGACGGTTCCCGCCGAATTTACGACGACGTAATAAACAGCGCAAAAAACGACCAAGATCAATTTAATGTCGATCAATTGTCTCCCGGTATGATAACGATCGAAAACCAATTTGTGCAGGACGAGATCAGAAAACGGAAACAGATACAATCTACTCCCAAAGACACTAATTATTTGACATGAATATACCGGGAGATGTTTCTACTGATTTCAATACATACATACATACATACATACACACACACACACACACACACACACACACATATATATATATATATATATATATATATATATATATAATATTTCTTTTTAAATCTGATGTGTAATTTTAACGATAACAGATCTTGTCGGTTCTATTATAATAATATTTGAAGTTATAGAAATTAATTGTGACTTGTTTGATATTATTAGCTAATGCGAAAATTATCGCAATCATAATCTAAATTATTAATATTTAAACATTATCGTTAAATTCTTAAGTTTATATAATTGTTTCACAACTTGTTATTCACAAATTGTAACGAAGTAGTTTAAATAATTATTGTTCTTTAAAGTAATTTGAATGTACATATTTAAAATTAATGTTAAGATTTGCGAGTATAAAATCTTGAAATTCAATAATAGTATTGAAATAATTTAATAAACGAGATTATTTTTTCAATCTGAATCAAAAATGAATTACGGTTGATTGAAGTCTGAAAATAATATAACGAGTTTTTTTTGAAAAATCATACAAAAAAAAAATACATATATGCTAATATCTTAATGAAAGAAATTAAAATATTTACTATCATCAATGCTTTAATGTAATATATTTATAAAAAAGTTTTTTTTTTTTGAAAGAAGGAAGTATAAGAATGCAATGTATATTTATATTACAATGATAAAGATATTTATTTTATTATATCATATTTATTATAATACATTTATGACAAGTTTCTCAGAAATAGCTTTTGATTATTATTTAGTTTAGATATTGTTTTTGTTATCATATTTTTATACTGATGAAAATTAAGAGTTGAAAATGGTATTTATAACATACGATTTCAAATAAGCTCGGATTGTAAATTAATTAGTAATATTAATTTTTCAATATCACAACAATATTGGATTCCTTGGTATAATTCTTAACGAAGTATAGTAAACTGTATTTTAACATATTTCATATTTATTTAATGAAAAAAAAATAGTTAAAGTGTAATATTTTTTCCTTATAAAATTCGAATATATAGTCATATTTTTTGCGTTCAAATATTTTACCTTTTCAGATTTTACGTTTTTTTTTTCTGGTGTCATCAATTCGGAGTAGACGCATCGATGAATATTTCATGGATGCGGATTTTTTAATATGCCAACCATGGAAAGGGTCCTTTGGGAGCGATTTTTTCCTCCATTACTTTCTTTTGCCTTTTTTCAACGGTCGCTCTACTTGGTCACCGAATTACCAAAAGTCGTTTTTCGACTCGCCAAATTTGCAATGGCCTCTCTTCGAAGGACTACTATGCCGTTTCAATTTAATATCCGACATTTAATGCATCCCAATTTGGAAGTGATTGAAACTCTTTCGAACAATGCGAGGTTCAGATATATATAATATATAAAATAAAACAGGAAAGGTATATCGAAACGAATACTTTCAAATAAAAATAATACATGTTTTTTTTTAAATAAATTAAAATCATGTGATAGGTATTTTAATATTCTGCATATTGTATATATTTACGATATAAAATTTTGTTTTTTAGGGTTTTAATCAAAAGTTATTTTTTTATATCTAATATTTTCGTTAAAATAAAAGAAAAACAATTAATTAGAGAGAAAGATATCGTAGCGACATCTCTTAATATCAATATTTATTTTTTAAATATATGTCCCAAAAAATATATTTGTAATATTTTTTAATTTATATAAGCATATGAAATTGAATAAGAAATTTGATTAATTTTCAAACAATTTCATTTTGTTCAACATTTCAAATAAATACTCTCAAAACGAAATAATATTGATAATACATTTTTTTGTATATTTAAAAGATTAAATAAATGGTTTAATACAAATATAAATGATTAAATAATTTTTATGACTGTTGTAAAATATTATAAAAAATACTAAAAAGAATATTTATTTTAAGTAATAAAAACATGATAACCGAATAAGAATATTTTAGTACATATTACAAAGAATATGTATAGTTATTTATTGTTGCCGCTTTTTAATTAAATAATGGTCGTGAAAAGGTTTGTTTCTTTTGAACATTTCGTTGAAACGTCAAACTATTTAAGGTTATGTCATTAGTGGTTAAAGACTTGCACGATGTTTCGACGACAATGTATGGTTTTAAGTAATATTATTTTTAGAAACAACTATGGTGTTTTATACCAGCAACCATATAAAATAAGTTGTGCCGTAAACACTTTGAATATCCCTTCATCATTTAAATATAGCACTACCAGTAAAGAATCGCAAATTATTACCGAATTCGGTGAGCGAATATACTTGGGTTCACTTTCTAGTCAAGTGAGATTAGTTAAATTGTTCTCGTTGTCAACTAGTATTTTGGGCTTGATTGGACAGCCCATTATTTATTCTAAAGCTATGGAACTTGGGGGAGCATCAGTTATGGTAGCAGCTTGCGGTGTGGTTGGATTTTTTACATTTGTAACACCTGTATTACTACATTTGATCACAAGGAAATATGTGATTTTCATGTCGTATAATAAAGAAACTGACAAATACACTGCAACACTTATAACGTTTTTCGCCAGACGGAAACACGTAACTTAATTTTTTCTTAATCCTTTTGTTATATTTATAATTCTTATATTATATAATAAATATACTTTATTATTTTTTTATCTTCATCAATTAAAATCGATAGTTCAATTGGTTTTTATGTATACAATATAATGTAGTATATATATAATATATAAATTTGTTGTATTAAAAATCAGACATATATTCATAATTTAATTATTTCCATATATTTACAGATTACTTTTAATCCAGAAGACGTACATGTTCCTGATGTTCCAGGCATTTTCACTACTTGCCTTGTTAAGAACACTCCAATATTTTTGGAAGGCAGGTTATTTAAAGATCCTGAACATTTCGCCAGAATAATGGGATATGATAAACCAATGAATTTTCATTTAGAAGAAATATCTTCTAATGATAAAGTCGATAAAAAACAACAGTGATTATTATTTGTTATTACTTAAGATTTATTAAATTATTCTTAGATATAGTTATAATATTGAAATGATAAATATTTTCACTCAATAAACCATATAAACTGTTTGTGTTATTTTAGAGAATATAAATATTTTCTAACATTGATTTTATTTGAGGATAATAATAAATTTACTATCTATTTAGCAATGAAAAGGTGTATACAATGAAAGATCCTTTGTTAAAAGGAAGACTGGTTGAACAGATTTTCAAGTTGTAAAGAAAAGGCTGTCATAATTCCAACGATTGCAAAAAAAAACCTTCAATCTTAAAGTCAACTCTGAAAATATGAAAGTTGGTCCTCAGTTTTGGGTCGACTCAGAAAAAACTTCTCAATTTGAAAACTTTCAAAATATAAGCATTCAATTATTGAACACAAAAAAAAATATTTTTTTCAAGAAAGACTGTCCTTTCAAAAAGGGGATGATTGATCACCTTAATAATAATTTAATTAAACATTGATGAATCACATAGTATATATTTATTTTTAAATATAAATCTATTACATGACTTAGATTTAGATGATTTATGCTTATGAATATATTTAATATAGTTTTTGAAAAACTAATACCTGGCGAAGTAATTCATACAAAATATCAATAGAAGTGTTCGTTGTCGTAAAGCTTTTTACACTATATTTTAAGGAATAGTAAAATAAATGTTTTTTTCATTTATTCAACTATTGTCAATAAATATTTCGTGAAATTGGCACATAATAATGATATTTTCACCCTTTCAATATTGACAATATGTGATTGTTTCGTTAAATATGCATTTTTTAATAACCTCTAGTAAATCGTATTAATTATAATTTAAATGCTATACAAATAGACACTAAAATGTGAAACGTTAATCACAAATAATGTAATAAAACTTACATAAATTCGTATAGAAAGGGTTAAAATATATAGTTTTCTGATACATTTAAAATTGTGGCTTATTTTCTCCAAACCATGAATGCAATACTTTCGTACTCATTATATCAGTCTTATACTCAGTCCTAATTTCACTTTACTTCAGTCTTATATAAATATCTATATAAGTACAATTAGCCACAATTTAAATTTTTAGTTATGACATCATTTAAAAATAAATGAAATCCTTGTCAGAATATTAGAGGTAACTGTCTTTTGACTTCATATTAAGTATATTTATAAAATTTCATTGTAAAATATAAAACATGTATTATCATATTTTTACATTTGTTCATAATGATATGTCACTGGGTTTAATTTTTTAACACATATTCAAAAAAATTGACAAATAAAGAATTTAATTATTTGTCTAAAAATATTTATCAATTTTCGTATAAATTATGAAGCCAATTTGTTTCTTTATTACTTTTATATATGGTCATTATAGTTTTCTTTGATTTTACAATTTTATGTGAATGTCAAATAATTTAGCGATCATGATTTTATATATACAATAATGCTGAGTAGTCTTATTATTATAAATGAAATTATAAAATAAATTAAACTATAAATTTAAAATTAAATTATATATATATATTAGTAATGCTTTAATTGCACTATTGATTTTTATTTATTGTTTTTTAAAAAAGTAATAATTTATATGTTTCACTATTAAGGCTTAGTTTTTAGAATATCAGTTGTAAAAGTAAAGTAATTTATATATTATAAATACCTATAGAATTTTATTGACTATATTCACTTTTACGTTTAAAATTTTTATAATATTTTCTTTATGAAGTTTAAGTAATAGTTATAATGTGTGAGATTAAATGTTTTTAATAAGTTTAATTAAGATTTTATAAAAATATAGAAATTTGTTTTTAGTTGATAAAATATCACGATGGTAAAAAAACAGCTTAAATCAAAAGTGCAATTAGCTTAGATTTGATGTAGGAAATTGAAATATTTTGTACATAGGAATTAATCGTGGTCGTTCTCCTTAATTTTTGAGTCAAATTTATAATTATTTGCTGAAATTTCTTCTCCGCAATTGGTTTTTGAGGCTTCTTTTATCCTTTTTTGTTTTGCTAACCATTCAACAAAGCAGAATGCTACAGTTCCAATAGTAGCCAGTGAAACCAAAATAAGAAGTTGTACACTAAGTGTTGCATGTGATGAATAGAAGAAGCAACCAGCAGCAGCAATAGACTAGATTTTTTATGGCATATAAAAATCGATATAATTAATTGCATCTTTTTAGTAAATTATTATGATTATTTTGTAATTACCTGAGTAAATTTGAAAATAGCAAATGCTGATGCACTATCATCAGCGAATGTTCCTCCTAATGTTGAGTATATTTGAGTGTTATAGCATGCGTCTCCAAATCCAAGAAGGAAACTGCAGAACATTGCAACGTAAGCTGATGGTTCGATGTAAGATTTATCGTCAGTATCTCCAAATGGTGCATTATTGGGTAAATTGAGAAAGATTAAGAAGAAACTTAAAACGTGTATTAAATATCCAGTGATTACAATAGGATCTCTTCCCCATCTTGTAGTTTTACTACCTAATATACCGAAAAGTGCACCTCCTAAAGTTTTAAAAAATATAATTTTATTATCTTCAAAATTCTAAATATAATTTTATATAGTATTATTAGGTCAGGTTACCTAAAACTTCTCCAATTCCAATGAATACCCCTGATAAGCCCACTAATTGTTTGACATTTGGTCCAATACTTGTAGTAAAGCCTATACTAGGACTGTAAACACCACTGAAGAATGAAAGTTCAATACCTATATTACATATAAACTAAGAAATATTATTTTTTAACAACATATTTGATAATAATTAAATTTTGACTTAAAAATACCCGTATAAAAGAAGGTAATGCTTAATATAAGCATTTCTTTAGTGCAAAATAATCTTATAGCTCCTTTCAAAGCTTCCAATGGTCCATGAGGTTCTTGTTTTATTTCAATTCTTTCACAGTCTCCTACAATTTCTGTTGGACATACAGGTGGTTCTACGCGGCGTAATACGATCAAAAATCCGATTCCAACTATAGCCAGTCCGATTAGAACTCCAAATACTATATTTCTTGTATCAGCATCAATATGAGTTTTACCTTGGAATTGTATGTAAACAAACAAATTTCCGAGGAACATGCTGAAAAAAGTTTCATAATATTACATTGGCAGGAATTTCTAAAATAACATGTGTATTAATTAAAATATACAATAATAGGTATTAATTTTATTATTATGTTTTGTATTATTATTTTACATATAAATATAAAAATGAAATTTATATATCATTTTAATTTTATTGGACGTTTGGATTCTATTAGAAGATAGTCTTAAGATATAGAAAAATAGATATAATTTTCAATTGTCGTGATTGATAAATATAGTGCAATAACAATACAAGAACTATTTATCAAAAAATAATATTTGGATAACAAATTATTGCAATAGATTAATTTTCGTGTTAGATTATTTTATTTTAATGTTCAATATTTACCTAGTTTGTAACATAGCCCAAAATATTCCTGAATTTCTGGATATTGTTTCTGCATCGCTATTTAGAGTCAAATAATTTCCTTGTCCTGTCCAAATAATAGCAGCTCCAGCTCCTAGTATACAACTGGCTGCGTATAACAACCAAGTTTTTGGAAACAGGAAGGTTATAATGAACAAACTGCAAAACAAAAGGATTGATTTAATTATTATTTTGACCGTAACCCAATTTTATCTATGCAATAAAATTTGCAAGACCTTGACTTTAAATGATTTGAAAGTAACACACCACAATATTGAGTTGATTTTCTAGCTAAACGACATTTTATTGACCTTCAGAAAGTGTCTATTTTGTATAACTGATGTCGATTAATGGTTATATATGATAATGAGAAATAAACATACTATGGAAGAGTTTGTATTGTAATAACTATAAATCAGTGGCAAATTATCTCTACCGTTATATTGTTATGTATAATAATGTCATAATTTATTTGCATTCATGCGAAGTTCATTAGCCGAATCTGTTGGAAGTGGAACCTCATTACTATTACGTATCTGCAATGAAGTGAAAGTCTCGAAACGGATCTAATGTTTGTTTGTGCAAAAAAAATGTTTGTTAATTTCGTCATATATTTTACCTATTCACTATAGCTAGATGCAAATGTCAAGGAATTTTATCTTAATATTTGCAAAACGATGAGACCTGTTTGAGAATTTACAATAGAAATGAAAAAATAAGTTCAATAAAAAGTATGTATAGATAAATGCATTCTTAAAATACTGGAAAATTGAATATAAAATGAAGCAATTTGTCGTGACTAAAAGTGAAATCACTACCGGTTTCTGGTTGGAACTGATAGAATTATTTTGAATCAATTGATACAGACGTAAAGTCATTAAAAACTGGAAGAAAATAAAATGTACTTTCTCAAGTAACTATTTTTGATCAGTGTTTGAAAACCAGAAATTATTCACAGAGAAATGCTGTTACGGAATATATGTGAATTGTTTTATTATTATGATGAATATATTAATAATGATAGTGATTAGATAATAAATCATGAAATTCTAGCAATGTGAATAAAATACTATTATCTGTTGTTTTGTTAAAACAAATATATTATTTATCAATATATGTTGAATATAATATTTACCAGTATGTAATAGCTCCAATAACCATCGAAACTCTAGGTCCAATAACTGTGATGATGGAAGGTGCTAACCAATTACAAACAGCGAGTGCTGCATAGATAATTGCTAAGGATGTATAACCATCTCCTTGAAAATTTGGATCATCTACTGTTATACTGTCAATGACAGTTTTCTGTAAAATAAAATGTCTTTGTATGTAGAATGAATTTTATAAAGAAAAGTCTATTTTAGTACTGAAATATAAAATTATATGTATAATTATATAAAAATGATAACGATATATGGTTTAAAAAACAACAGATTAAAGCTGTACTAATAAAATCCATAAAAATTTATTATGAAAAATCTTTATATTTATCAATGTTAATATATGTCGTAGGTCAAAAAATAATAAATTAACATGACAAAAATAAATTCATTTAAAAAACAACTTATTTTTATATTTTATTGGACTAGCAATTTTTTTTCAGTGGTTCAGCAATCATTGACCTCAATTTTAAAATGTCAAACTAGTTTTTTTTATTATAATCTATTTATATATTATTGTAATAAAGTAATTAATACATAATAATAAAAGGTGTGTACCACTTGTGGGCGGTATCTTATGCGTGTCGAGGTGATGATGCACGAAAAATTTGGAGAATTGGCGCACATTTGACGTGTTTTTGTGAAAAATGTTATCAATTCATAGAACATGTGGGTGCCCTCGGATTAAATCGTATTTAATCGTTATAAAGTCTAAATGTTCTAGCAAATCGCATATATAATTATCTAAAATTGAACTATATGCGTAAATAGTAGTTCTTTTTTATTAAGCGAAACAAAAAAAATGTGATAGTGTTTTGATTGAAGATATGATGTTTTGTTACTATTTCGTATAATTGTAATTAATAATCATATTACATAATGTTGTTTAATATTTTTTTAATTATTGTCATATAAAAAGTGTAGTTCTATATGCATTATGAAATTTCTTCAAGAAGATACATTATTGCTATATTAAAAATATTAGTTTATAGGTATATTTTAGGTGAAATTTTCTTTATTAAGTGGAAAACATTAAAATAATATTTTTAATACTTACAATTATTGAAACTTGAATTTTTATCATAAAATTTAATTTGAAAATAAATTTAAACTTAATAAAAATTCTAAAAAAAATTTTTTTAGAACAGCAAATAGAAAATTAAATTTTTAGAATAACGAGATTCTACTGAAAATACATAGAAAATTTAATAACTTTCATTTTTATTAATGTTACAATTTAGAAATCATTAAATAGTCACATTGTAATAAACTGATTAAAAATTGTGATTATGAAAAAAATGCAGTTGGTTTTAACTCACAATTAATATAATAATAAATATATTATGTTTATAAGTCATCAATTATAAAATATAACTGATTGTTTAAGTACTACAAGTTCAAAGTGTACAAAATGATTTATATATTTATCAAAAAGAGTTGTTATATTATATATGAACCATAATATAATTATTAATATCAAGTCAACAAAAATATTCTTTATCTAAACTTTTATTTAAATTATTTTCAGTAATATAAACAAGAAGATTTAAATATTTTTATGTTATAAAATAGTAAAAACAGTCTTTTTGAAAATATGAATATTTAAAATTGGTTAATTGTTTGAATTTAGTTGAAAAAATATATATTTCTAGTACAATATTTATCGATGTAATTGTCTATATTAAAATTTAAATTCAAAAAATGTATTAGATGTATATATAGTAGTGTTTTTTTGTTATACTAAATAAAAATAAGGTCGCAAATTTATGTGACACAGTATATAGAACATCTTCACTAAATCATGTCCTCGACCTCATTATATTCGATAACTGTACTTGTGGTTGATTATGAAAAGAAAAATAAATAAATCGATTTTTTTTTAATGACCAATAAGCGATTTTTTAAACGTTCTAATTTTAGCCACTCATCTGAAAATTGATAAAATAATAATTAAATCGTTTTTTTTCCTCATTTTTAATTGATCTTTATTTTTGTCATTTCGAAAAAACCAGTTAAAACCAAATATGTAACAATCGATGTCGAGATATGTAGGTTAAATGTTTTGTGTGAAATGATTTATAAATTAACTCTATCGAGTATAGTTAATAATGTTCGTCAAAATTAAATTTGATGGAAATTTACTGCTATTTTATTTTTTTTCAATAATATTGCAGAAGAGTGAGTTATGGAAAATTTCCACCAACTGAATTATGTTTTGGTAAAATTGAAACTTGTTCTTTTAAGAATAATAATTATTTTGTTTATAAAGCAGTATAACATAATTAACATTGTATTATCTATTGAAGACATTTCTTAATATTAAAATTACTTGTGAATATACCATATATATATATATATATATATATATATATATATATATATATATATATATATATATATATATATATGATAAAGAAAATGGAGCCAACGACAGGAAGCACGTCTAACTTGATTATACGACATAATGAAGATTGCAATTGAAACCATTACATTAAGCACCCAAAACGATGTGCAGCAATGTAACAAACACTCAATCAAAATACTTTATTGTTGAATAATAAAATCATTAGAGAGAAATATAATTTGAAAAAATATCTATCTCTTGATAAAAAAAATAGTTTTTAGCATCCGTATTGAAGTTTAGAGTCAAGAATCAAGGGCACATTGAATGCAGTTAACTGTAAAAAAATGAAGTATACATGCATTGCCCATACTCGTTTTGACGAAACTGGTTCACATCTCTGTTTTTACGGTAACAAAGGAATCTTGTGGTAACAGATAATGATATTTGTATTTGTGTGTATGTATTAAAATATAAAAATGCACATGTAAATCGATAATTATGACAACTTGTTTATTATTATAATGACAGACCAATATTATGTTTAATCATCGAGTATTTTTAATCTAATTGCGATGATTTTCTACTAGGAAGTCACATGCGTTGTATTATTTTATAACATAAAAATATAAATACAGAAATATTAAGTTAGAGTTGCTATAGATTTGTTGATGAAAAAATGTCTAATAAAATTTTCTTTATGGATTTTTGAATGAGTTATATATTTATTAGTAATTGTTGAATTGAAAACAATATACTTTATTAAATATTAATAATGATTTATTTATTCATTTTATTACATTGTATAGATTGATATATAACAATATCTTTTTCTCTGGTTAGTTTAGGAAATATTGTATAAAAGTTTTTAATAATTTAAATTAGAGAATAACAAAAAATATACATTTTATTTGTACCAAATACGATTTATTATTATTATTGATTAGATTAATTTATTTACAATATAAAAAAATTTACATGTACAATTAAAATGCACTATATTTTTTATATCCAATTACGTAAAAAACACACAGATAAAAGGATTAATCACTTTTTAATGAGTTCGTCTTATTAAATAATATTTTTTGTTGTGCAATACTTGTATATATTTATTTTTTAAGTGCCAACTAAAATATGTCACTCGTGAATATTTGATGAAATATGAATAGAGAAATTAGCAACTTATTTATAACAATATGTATATAATTCATAAATTGCAATACATATTTTTATAAACATCATAGTAATTTTTTTTAAATATTTTTTCATATAGATTAATTTGCTTTTGGTCTATATAAATATTAAAAATTATGATAATAAACAAAATTAAATCATTACTGATTTTTAAAACTCTTTTAAAAAGTTATTTTCAAAATTACTGTTTGTAAAAGAAATATATAGAAAAATAGAAAAAATAATTACAGAAATATTTATAATCATAAATTGTACATACATGTACATGTAATGATACTGATTGAAACACATTATGCAATTGATGAAAAGTACACATTAATATCTATAAATAAAATATGTATTTTTCCATAATATATACTTCTATTACTATACATTACAGTAATCGTAATGATAAATAATGAGTTCAAAAAATGTTTAATTATGATTTTTATAATATATACGATATATATATATATATATATATATATATATATATATATATATATATATATATATATATATAGCATTAATAATAATTGTGCAAAAGAACGTAACTCGCATATTATTTAGAAGGAAAATAGACAGGTATATTGCGAATCTACAATTTAAATATTGTGCAATATTTTTCAAAAAGGCATTCAAGCGTTTCCTTTCAAATTCTTGTACACGTTTCCGATTGTTTTTTTCATTATTATTATACATTTTTTTCGGCATTAATTTTATGCGTTTTCTCTTTTAATATTGTTGTGCAATAAAATAAATATAGTTTATTTGCAGGAACTTCCTCTTCATGAGTATATAATAAAATGAATAATAATACAATCGAATAATTAACGCAATAAATATGGCGGAATTTTAAAGTGTTTCTATCCATATATAAATCGTTCGTAAATAATTTATATTATATGTGCGGACATAATCATTTTATGTTTGATATAACTGTTTAATTGTTAAGTGTTATTTGATATAGATTTAAAAGAAGCTGGAATATCAATTAATTTGTAATCATTTAAATTATGCTAATAGTGGATAATTATTTGACATATTTAAAACGAATATTTATGAATATAAATCATGTGTTTTCATTTAGTGAGTAGATTTTAATTTAAAGTAATACAATGTAGGTTAAAATTGAGAATAATTTCATGTATTTAATTTATTTTTTTTTAAATTTCCAACACGGTTATTAAATGTCGTTGTACAATGAATTAATATAAACGCTGATAAGGATTCTTTGACATTAAAACATCAGGATAACCGGTAAAACCGGACGTTTAATATTCGACATTTTCATATAGAATATCAACTAGTGGATACGTTTAGAGAATATTCACTATCGTTTCAACAATATGACGATTTTTATTTCATTCAATTTCAATAAAGAAGTACTACACAAAATATAAATAATAGAAAGTTGATCGAAACCAAGGACGAGCAATGGATTGTCCAGTTCGATTATACATGTCGTGTGCGTAGATTTTCTTTTAATTTTTTTGTTTTGTCATACTTTTTTGACAATTTAACGATTATTAATAAATAATAGATGTGTTTTGGCGTTGATGAAACGTAAACAAAAAAATAATAATCGAAATACAAGTCGTGATATATTTAATGATAATTAGAGGAGACGTCTTTTACATTATCTGACGAATCGTTCAATAAAAAAATAAAAAAGCGTCGTCGTCAATCGAAATTTTGACGTATTAATAATTTATTTATTTAATATTATTGTTTGTAGAAGGATTGAATACGATGACCGAACGTATAAAGGTGACATTGGTGTGCAAATTGTTAAATTAGTATTTTAAAAAAGAAGACAGAAAAAGGTTCAGCAGTTGAAAAAGGATCGTTGATAATTTAGCGTTGGAAAGGTTTCAATTTAGAACACATTAAACGAAATGCTGAAGACACTGAGAAGGAATGTTGGAATAAATGGGATGAAGTGAAAATAAAATATGTATATCTGTCCTCAATAAAATATTGATATCTGTTTCATATTTGACATTTAGTCTCATAAATTGTGTGATTCTATAATAATGTGTTTTATTTTCTTTAATACTTATTGATACTAATAAAATTGAAAATTTATTCTTATAATTATTTATACATTTTATGTGAAAAATAAGTTGTTAATACTGTTTTTTTTTTTTTGGTAGTTTGTTATGCTAAAAGTTTTTTTCCTATTTCTAACTAGTTTTTCAGTAGTATGTTTAATAATAAATTATTATAGTGATGAAAAATAATTGAACACCAACTGCATTAAAAATATGATATTAAAAACTAGTTTATGTATTTGTTCTTAGTATTATAAATAAATAATTTTATTAGTATATTATAAAGAGTATGATTAATAAATAGTTACTATAGAAATATATGTCAATATATGTATTGAGAAAAAGGCAGCATTACATAATAAGGACATATTTTAAGGAAAATATTTCGCAATACATATTTTCTCTTTTATTGCAGAAATCTGTATTTTCACGACGTGGGACGAAAATTCTATATTAAAACCTGACATTTCCATTTTGAAAATATTCATTTCAGAATATATTTTATATACGCAAAGTTCAATTTGTTTGTTTTTGCATTTTACATTACTATATTTTTACACAAATGGAATAAGAGATTACGCAGTTCCAAAATTTATGTTGATTTTTTTTAATATAACACGAATTGTATAACATTATTTATTTTTAAATATTATATATCGTGGGTGAAAATTAATTGACAAGTATAGAAAGACTTTCCTATATGATCACAAAGGTTATATATTTGCGCAACAATTAATTTATATACATATTATAATAATATATTTGTCACATGTTGATAATATAAATGACTTTTGGAATTGAATAATTGCACGTTTTATATTATATTGTATATATTATTTTATACATTCTTATCTCATTTTAAATATATTGAATTAATTTTACAATTAATATTTTCATATAATATATTTTAATTTTGAAATTTATCAAAAAATATATACTACAAGAATAAATATATACTTTTTATCAAAAGAAAAATGTATAAGAGTAAAGATGTATTTTAAAATATATTATAAATAAATCATATTTATATAGATGTAAAATGTTATTTGTTAAATAGTGCTTTATTGTTGCAGATATTTATATATATTTGGTAGTATCATGTTTTTGTATATAAAGAAAATTCATCATAAAAAAGGAAATATGTTGTTCGATACTATTATCAATATAATATCAAACAAAAGGGCTATCTATTAAATTACTGTGTGATATGAGAGTACAAACACAAAACACATTTTTGCAATGCGCAATTTCGCAAAATTCGGCTAAATTTAGAGATGTTACAATATAACATATCATTCGTATTTATAGGTGGGTAATATATATCTATGTATAATAATGTGATAGACAGTGTCATAAAATATTAAAGTGTCAAATATTGATTGCACCTTTGATTAACATTAAAGCGTATATCATTGTTGATAAATAGCGAGCGAAAGTGTTTACTCGATGAGAAGCTTATTTATAAGTTTGATTGACAAAACGAAGCTTTTGTGATTAGTGATTAAATAAGAGATTTCATATAGTTATGTTTATATAAATATTTATAGATTTTTTACAACAATGAACTCGTGTTTTATTTCAAGAATTTCCAACTGGAAGTCTACGTGATTCGGATTTTTTAAATCCGATCATATATTTTAGAAGCGAGGACTTTTTTGTTCATTTTGAAACATGAACGCACATTTTTCAAGGGAAATGTTATCTTTGTTATTCTTCCACTAAAATTTTTATCAAATAAAGAATCATAAAGAAAAATTAGGAGTTTGTAAAAAAATATTTTTTTTTGTCATGTTATATTAGGAATTGTTTTTAAAACACCACAATTTTAATTGTAAATATTTTCAACTAAAAAAGGGTTAAAATAGTCGTTTAACAAGTACAAATTTTACATAAAAAAAAAATAGTTAAAAAAAAAGGTGAAAGCTATGTAGAAAAGCAATCGTTTAATGCGCGTGAAAATGCATGCGGCACATTTTTACTTTTACATGATAATTGATAAAAAAGAATTGAAAATATAATATGTAAAATTATTATTGTTTTTAATCATCAACGATGTTAAATTGATTAAAAATTGACACATATTTCGGTAGTTCTAGATAGTGATTTTTATTTATTTGTTTGTATACATGTTATTATGTATCAATATGTGACGTGGTAAAATAAAATATATGACACATTAACATCTAACATCTCATCATGTACGATAAAGGTGAAGGTTAAATGGCTATCGTCGCCTTTACGACACAGAATTCCAATTCGGTCAGTATTCGTGATGAATCTTTGTCGCGAAAACAATAATATCCACAATAAACATGCGGATTTTGATGAAAATAAACGATTGCGAAAAATGTTTAATAAATTCGCGACATGACCGGTTCCAGTTTAGAGAAGGCGATAAGATTTGCATAGTGAAGGATTTTAACCGGCCTTGACTTGGTTGA
This sequence comes from Leptonema lineaticorne, assembly GCA_024500535.1. Taxonomy (NCBI): domain Eukaryota; kingdom Metazoa; phylum Arthropoda; class Insecta; order Trichoptera; family Hydropsychidae; genus Leptonema; species Leptonema lineaticorne. The sequence continues at coordinate 4,691,932 of JANIJI010000061.1, forward strand.
GTTTTTTTTTTTTTTTGTTCAAGTGCTTTTTGACACTTACAATCATCGTTCTACATTTGAATCGTTTAATTAGATGTTGAATAAAAGTGTATTTATAATAATTTTTGAGATGGTGCTGAGCTTTGTATCTTTTTTTTTTCTAAAATTATACCATAGCAGTCTTAGAAAATTGATTATTGTTATTAAATTATGGATAGCTGTGAAAATAAATAGATAGATAAATAAATGTGATAGTAAATTCTAAGTTTCAGAATAGTTCCATTGATACAATTATTATATTATATATAAAATTTTATATTCATTTTGATTATTAATCTAGGAAGTTTAATTCAAAAAAATGTTAGTAGATTTTAGATTATTATCATCAAAGTTAAATTGTTGTTTTAATGATAATCGTTCATTCATTATTATAACTACCCATATTTTGACTGGTTCAATTATTAAAACATGTAAAAACCACATTCCAAGATGAAAAAATTGTTAAAACCCAGGTGCTTTATACTAATAATAATGATAATAATGACATTTGTGCAGGAAAATATATTAACACTATAATAAAATATAGATACATATGATAGCCAAGGATAACAGCTAGTTTGATTTTTTAATTAATGTCTAGGATATAAAAATGAAACAGAAATTTCTATATAATATTATTAAAGTAAAATATTTATAATATATTGATATTAAATAATATAAAATATGATATTTTTAATTGTTAGTTTAAGTAAAATTTATTATTATTTTGCTTTAATTTATTATATGATTTTCGATTGTTTATCTATATAAAACAATTGGAAAAAAATATTTTAAACTATGTGCTAATTAAAGAAAAAAATAAACGTGTTTGAGATCGTAATTTTTCATTATGGAATTTCAAATGAGGGTATGGTGAACTTTTGGGGGGTCCCACGACCATAAATTAAGCACCGCTGTCGTGGGTCATACGAGGTCGAGAAAACGGCTAAAAGGTACTAATATTAATCGGTATCCATTATGTCAAATCGGCGGATTTATTTATGCAATTCGGCCGATTAATGCGTTGCATCCTTTCAACCGTTCGAAAAAGAGGCGGAATGATAAAACGATCTTCGCTAAATGAGGATAAAAACCATTCAAAAAACGAAAGAAAAATACACACGAAAGGATAACGTCGTCGAAAAAATATATTCGTGTTTAATCCTTAAAAAAAAAAAAAAAAAACGAGTTTTTGTACGATATCGAAAAATTTAATTTAAAGATTTCGCTGTCAGAATTGAAATATACGAAATGAGATACGAAAAGACGACCGTTTTATCGCGGAGAAACCTGAAAGGATTTCGTGTCCTTTTCAGCTTTCTTGATATATATGCTTTCTCTTAAGAAAGTCGCCTTTTTGATAAAATCTGTTTTATATATGCATTTTTCATGTCACGATAATCATTTAATTATTTACTTAAATGTGCGATAAGAGTGTAAAAGATTTGTGCATATTTTTTAAATTTAATCAGCATCTCAAAAAATTTCATAGTTATTTCAGCATTTTATTATACAATGAAATAATAAATTTTCGTCACGTATTACTCAAAATTATATAAAAATATGTGATATAAAAATTTAGAATAATTAATATGAATTCCACATATTTTTAAATTTAATCTAAAATGTATAATTTTATATAAGAATTGTGTTATTTCATATTATATCTAATAAAATAGTATAAAACGATAAAAAAATATTTTATTATATTAAAGAATTTTAGTTAATTATAAAAAAAAATACATATTTAGTTAGTGCAAATCGTTGCAATATATTGTAATATTCATTGAATTGACTTTATGAACATGAAATATATTATGAAATTAAATATGTCGAATCTTTATGAAAATATGCATTATAATAATAATAAAAATGTTGAAAAAAAAATAAACGACCGTTACGAAGAATATTAGTAAAATTTTCACGTATAATAATATACGCGATAACAATATAAATTTTGACATTTTTGACATACCTTTCGCAATATTGATTCGTATAACAGGTTAAAATTGAGTTTATATATATATAAAAATATATATTTAAAATACATAAAAATGCGAATTTATTTTCGATAGTCTTGATGTGATAATATGTATATTTAATTATATGCATGAAAAATGTCAAAATTTCAATTTCGATGGCAATAAATAATTATAAATATCGTACGATAATACGAATGAATTATATATAAATCTATTATATTTCGCATGGAATAATTACAAATTATTATAATAGCGTACGTAATTCGATCATTAAAAATCGTACAACAGGGGGGTGGGTGTGTCGATATTTGAACGTTAAATGTACGGTTGATGAGAAAAAGTTCTTGGTCGTTTAACGCAACCGGTTTCTCATTTTCGACCAAAAATTTTCCTACAGCGCAATATCAGTACGAGTTAACCGTGAAATGACCGGGAATATCGAATGAAAATGTTGCGGTGAAAATTAGTCGTATGATAAATTAATGTTTTTTTTTTAATATTTTTAGTAATGTTATATAATAATTATATATTATGTTTTTTTTATCATTTTTATAACTATAAAAAATATTATCAGTATTTCATTTTTTTATTTATAAAATATTATTTTAATCAACAAAAATATTTTTTTGACATTTCATTAAGATTATACAAGATAATTAATAATGATAATATTTTCATCATTAATACTAAATAATATCGTTATGTTATAAAATATTTATCTATATAAATTTGATTTTTTTTATTTTGATTATATTGTATTATGTTTTATTGATGTAAAATTGTTATTGATTTGATTAAAATTGACATTGAATCGTTTGTTGATAGTTAATTTATAAAAAAAAATGATTTGAAAAGTTATAGAGTGTGGTTCTTTTAGTGTTTATGTTGTTTAATCACTTTCCAAAAATCGATTGCGTGCATATTTGAAACTGTAATAAAATTCACCAATTATCATATTTGTTATTTATTTGGAAAAAAAGCTATATATATATATATACATATATATATATATATATATATATATATATATATATATATATATATATATATATATATATATATATAATAAAGATAACACAATATAATTTTCATTTAAAAAAATATAATGGTTTTTTTTAACTGTAATAAATTTTAATAATATACTTTCTTTATTATAGAAATTCGTATAAAAAGTTTTTCTCGTTCGAAAAAAAGTTTATTATCGCTATTTTATAGTATTCTACATATTCGTAATGAGAAGGCTTTTAATTTTCAATTGATCAAAAGTAACTTTCACTCTACAATAGTAGTAATGTACAATAAATGTACCGATTGAACGTATTTCTTTGAATAAATAAGTATTCAGGACACATTCACTTCAGAAAAGGCTTTTATGGTTCTTTTCACCCTGATTTTAAGTGTAGATATAAAAAAAATACACACCACATCCGATCGTTTATATTTTTTTTTTGTCGAAAATAATTTATTTCATAATTATTTTATACGTTTTCAATATACATTTTTCTTTGTCATTTTTAGTATAATATTTTTATTTTGAAATATTAGAAAAATCAATTATATAATGCATATTTTTCATTACAAATAAATATATAATATTGATTATATTCTGTGAAAAACAAATCATTACAACAAAATTTTTGATTTTTTTAAAGGATATTTTTTTATGAAATCAAAATTAATGTAAAAATATTCTTTGTATTTTATTATTTAAAATTTAAATTAAGTATATATATATATATATATATATATATATATTAAATTAATATTTTTTTTACATTCAGGAATTGCGTACGTCGTGCGAGAAATGACGACATATAAAACCGCACAACCGAAAAAAGAAATCGCAATAGAAAATTATTACAATATATATATATATATTTTTTTTTTCTTCAACATTTATTTTTCAGCATTAGCACGTGTATGCATATATTTTTATATTTAATAAGACGTGAATTAGAACAATTAAAAAAATACTATGTGACTTTTCGGGCGAAACCGATTCCACGAAGCCTTTCACTGAGGCGAAATTGATTCTAATAAGATTCTTATGAGATCGTGATTCTAAATTACGTCAGATAAACGAGTATGTATTTTGAATTTATTTATATTATATTTTATACAACATATACAATAATATAAATCAATGTACGTTTGTTCAATATGCAATAATGCTATGATTCAAATCGTTATGATGATGTTTTTCTATCTTTAATAAAGAAAAATGTAATGATTATTTTAATATATAATACATTGTCACTTGTTCAATATTAGAAATAAAAACGAGATCATCGCATTTAAAAATAAGTATTTATATATTAATTTTAAAAAGTAAAATGATCGATTTTTATTAAAATAAATATGGTCAAGTGATAAAGTTTATATAATGCGTAAAACGTTTTGATAAAAATTTTAATAGTCATTTTAATTATCATTACTATTAAAACAGTAAATACATATATGTTTTATATTATGAAAATATATGTAATATTATTATTTTGAACTATTAAGAATAATTTATTCGATTAGTAAGCATTGCGGTTAAAGTGTGATAATTATATGCAATATAATTATAATTTTAAATATTTATTTAATATATGATAATGAAAAAAAAAAATAGAAAAATTTTGCATCATTTTTATCAATATCATAAAAATTTCATGAAAAAATCCAATCAGAAATTCTGAACACAAAAAAAAAGTTTTCATATATTTTTTAAATTGTTATAAAAGTACATACGAATATATTCGAACAATGTTAAGGTTCCGTTTAAAGTTTTCATTTTTATTAATTAATAGATAACTATTATATATAAACTTATAAATAAATAAAAGTTATATATATATATATAAATAGAACGATTTTGAACGTAAGAATAAACGATTTACGCAATAAAAAAAAAACAGTTATGCAATGTCAATTGTGCAATATTTTACGAGTAAATAAACACATGTGAACGTTTACTTTAACCTTAATAAATAAAAAAAATTATAATTTTAATTAAAGATCGCGAGATCATAATAAATTCATATAAATAAATGTTTTACGTTTTTTAATACAAGTGTAATATGTTATAATAATAAATTAAGCAATATGAAGGAAAAAAAAAATCGGAAAATCGCATGCGCTTTTCTCGACTCGTGCAAAACGTCAAAATGACATTCACAATAATAATAAACAATAAATGTGGAATCGAAAAAAAAACAACATAATAATAATAATAATAAAAAAAATGATCACCTGTATATTTCCCATTGTCTGAAACGCCGTAAAGACGAACATGAAACCGAATCCTAGCAGGATAACGTTGACGAACCTCCTCTCGATCGCCATTGTGATCGATTTATTTCAATTTTCACGTAGACGTAGATGTAAAATGCGTACAGTTTTTTTCGATCCGGAGCGCAATCGTACGGGAGCGACGATCCGATCCGACAAACGGGCTCGCACTGAATCCGTGTCGATTTGTTGACGATTCGGAGGCGGCACTCGGATTTTTAAGTTCTGTGCCGGAGTGTGCGACGATGGACGGCAACGGTATGCCCACCGCGTTCGTGTCGATACGACGTACCGACCGGTATCAGTGCTTTTCGTCGCGGTCCACGGTTCTTTTTTCCCGCTTGCCATCCCCCCTCCCCCCCCTCTCTCTCTCAGCTCGGTTGAGGTTTTGGCCTTCGTCACATATAGTCGTCGTTCCACACGATAATCCTGTTGGGGGCTTGGCCGCTTTCGTCACAATTTTATAGTGCCTTCTCATCTTGGACACTTTGCTTCTCTTTCTGTATATATATATATATATATATATATATATATATATATATATATATATATATATATATATATATATATATATATATATATATATATATATATATATATTCGTCTCGGTTGGTCTGTTTGTTTGTTTGTTTACGTCGCTCGACGTTCTACGTATACGTATGACAGAGATCAAAGTGTCAGTGATGTATGTGCATAATATGAAAAGTTTGATTATTTTTTTTTATTTGTCATAAAATAATATTATGTCATTCTTATTGGAATATAAGTTCTGGTATGTGGCTACTTTGACCAGTAAATGGCAAAAATTGCCTTCCGAGGTGTCAATTGTTTACGGCTTATCGGTGCATGTAGATTTTACATAGTCTCATGGTGTTAAATCGCATGATCTTGAAGATCATCAAGATAAAAGATCCATTTTCATTAGCAACATTGTTTTGAATCTATTCACTAAATGTAAAAAATTATTATTCACAAGAATTAAAATCACACGGTTCTAATTCTTGCACAAATTGAATTTTGTAAACCTTCAAACTCAATTTTTTCATAAAATGGACGTATATTACAGCTCCAATTGTTGAGCACTCATTAGTATTGAAGAAGACTCATTTGGATCTTCTTCAATATTAAGCTCCACAACAGCAATAGCTTCTTCGGTTCGCCCTATATGATGTCTCTGATGTTATTCTGTATAATAAAATTGGTGCATAATTGGTCTATGATCATTTTAATTAATTGATTATGTCGACCGTAAAATATATGATTAACTCGAAGAGTTTCTTCAATTAAACCATAATTTTTGTAAAAAAAAAATGCACAATTTGTAAGCGTTATTCAGGCATTATTCAGGCAAACTAAATACTAAACAAGTAATGACTAACAAAATAGTGTATACATTAAAAAGTGTTATCAATATAAAGTTTTATAAATTTATAAAAAAAAAAATATCCTATACATGAAGATTTTTTTGATGTATTTTCTATATTTTTATAAATTACATTAGTATTATTTTACTTAGACAATGTATATTTATAATATTATTAAGAATTTAGAACCATCAATTCGAAATTTTTTTCTTTTATATAATATATGTTGAAATAATAATCTCTCTTTATATCAACTCATAAAAAAAGTTTAATCTTTATATGTATATTAACGCAGTACAGTAATAATTGTGACGTTTTGATTAAAATCAAAATGAAGCCAAATTATCTTTTACGACTTGCATAAAAAGATATATTAGATTAATATTATTGATTTTCTGGTTAAGAAAATTCTAATATTTTTTTTAAATACATGAACAAATAGAGTTATAAGATTTATAAAATAATATGAAATAACTATGTAACTACTCGAACAATAAACTTGTTTTTTTTTAAGTAAAAATTATATAACACATTATATGCATCAATTGACATTAAACAACTATTTAAAATATACAATGGATTGCATTTCATTTAAGTTCATTAAATGTAATTCTTAATTACATTTAATAACTTCACGAAATGTATTTTGTTTTTATACAAATACATATAAATACACAAGTAAATATATAGACGGATATTTTTAAGTATATTTTTTAACATAAATATTTAATAATAATTGCATATTAAAACATTATAAAGAAAACACACATTTAAAGAAAAAAAATAAATATTTAATTATTTAATTTTAAAATATTAATAATTGAATTTTGAACGTCAAATTGATCCAGTCTGGTTTGTGGAAAATATTATAAATTATTATTCGGAAATTTTTAAAATAATTAATATTTTAAGTGCATATATTTTATACTTACTCTAAACGTCCGGATTTCGTTTTGAACGAAAGAATGGAAAACGTACGCACATTGTGAATATTTTTTTTTTGTTTAAATTTATTATCAATTAAAAATAATACTAATTATTTTAATTGGAAATTATATGAAAATCATGATTATGCCGATATATATCTATATTCAATCTTAAAGTTATTCATGGCAAATTCCAATAAGTTGGAGTCAAAATGTGCGGAAGTCTCAGAACACCTTTTAAAAAACCTTGATTTTGTCAGATCAGTTAACGGTCAAAGTCAGAGTCACATCAGAAGAAAAATGCAACAGTTTATAATCCTATTTCAGAGAAAAATGTTTATTTACCATTAAAAAAATGTTAATTTTAATAGTAAATTTTTGGAAATACTATCGATTAAAAATTTAAAATACTTTAAATAAATCCAACTAATAAATATAATCGAAATTTGATATTTTTTTTTAATAATCCACATCAATCACAATCTGAGTATATAAAATCTTTAAATTTTTATAGTGTCAAATTGGTTAATATATTTAATACATATATTTAATACCTTTCAATTATCTGTTATAAGTACACATTATTTGATATATTTTTTTATCCAATGTCATGTAACAAATTAGTTCTATTTTATAAGAAAATATGTCAAGTAAAATCAGATTAAACTTATAAAATTTGATTTGATTTAATAAGATTTGTTTTGATTTAAAAATTGCGCAAGATTCGTAAATAGATTAAATATTCAATTGTAAACATAATTCATAAATATTTAAATCGATTGAAAGATTATTTCAGGATTGGAACTCAAAATTTACAGGTCATGAAAAGTGCTTGAAATCAAACACCAAAACAAAATTTCTTAAAACTTTTCTTTTTTTTACAAATAAATTTTATTGCAAATGTTAGTTTAATAAATATTTTTTATATTTCGAGTAATGTTTGATATAAAGTATTTATAAAACTTCACAATTTATTATGATATTTATTATTTATGATATTTTAACAATACCAATATTACAACGTAATTATATCGTGGTTTATTTTGATTTTGTTTGTATTTGATGCATTATTTTATAAATTTCTTTGATATTTATATTTGTACAAGTGATCAAAATTTATTATAAAAATATATACTTGTATATAAAACACTTTTATAAATAATGTAGCATAAAATTTCAAAGATTTACGACATTTTCAAAAAGTTTTGTATTATTTTTTTAAAACAATTAATAATATAATATGTGATATACACAGATTTATAGTAATATTCAATATATGTTTATATTGTTTTATAATGCCACCGATTAAAAAATAAAAATATCGAATTCTATACAAAATTCATTAGTATTCTACTAAGAATCACAGTTGTTTGAAGTATGCATATCATTTTAAAGTTCACCGCTTTCTATGAAATTCTTTGTCACATCTTAAAACTTCGTATTTCAATTAATTTGAAAATGATTCCTAAAAAAAGATTTATACAAAAAAAAACCAGTAGTATGGTAGATGAAAATTTTAAGTGATTAGTTGTATTAATAAATTTTATAATATATAATACAACTAATCACTATTGAAAATAATTTGGGTATAATTTATATAGTTGAAATGTATATAATATAATGTTTATATGTGAGATCATTTTTTAACATTTCGTCAAATGTTATGTCATAATTTATTAACATTATAATATATATATATATATATATATATATATATATATATATATATATTATAGTCATTGATAAATATAGATACTCATATAATTTATTTTTTATCTTCCTTTCTTGGTCTAATATATCATTCGTGATATAAAATGTCAGGTATTTCTCAATATTGATTATATTTAGTACAAGAACATACAACAAATGTGTCATTTATGTTTATGTTTGATCTTGGAAAAATTAAATCACTAAGTGCTCAAGTATATATTGAAGAATGTGATGTTGTCAAATTGGATATTTTTTATTTTACACACACGTTTGTTCTGTCGTCTAGTTTTGTATATAAAGATATCATTTTTGAACAAGATAATATTGAGAAAGATGTATAAAAACCCATTTTGATAAATTTTTAAGCGTTCACGTGAGTATAAGTGTTTCTATGTAGGTCGGTTTGTCTGGTTTAAATAATAAGATTTTAATATTTGAAAATAATAAATAAAAATAAATAAATACATGTGTATGTTGAATAACGCTGAATATTCTTTATTTTGGATTATATTGAAATATAAAATAATTTTGTAATTTCCTAATTTTAAATAAATATAACTTTTTATACCTATCATAATGTGTTTTGTGTATGCTGAATCATATTATTAAATGTACATATTTTTGAAAGTGAATTAAAAAAACTACATAGTATGACCTTTGACAAAAATTTTGCGGAAATATTTTATACTAGATGAAATAATTTCCGTAATTTATAACAGATTTAAATAGGTGACAAAATTATATATATATATATATATATATATATATATATATATATATATATATATATATATATATATATATATATATATATATATTAAAGCGAAAGAATTTTATCTCAATGTCATATAATGTTTTTAATATCTATAAATTTATGTGGATATTAAAAGTATTCTATTATATTTATATTTGTTATAATTAAAACAAGAATTTATAATATATGGTGTATGTTATATATATATATATATATATATATATATATATATATATATATATATAATTAAAACAAGAATTCAAGAACTTCTCATCTATGTCAATAATGTAGTTAATCGATTTAGCGATTTTCAATCAATTTAATAATGATAGATCACTTTGATTAAGTATTTATTATTTTATACAATATTTTAAATCTTGACCTGATTATTGGAATATATATATATTGTGAAATAATTGTATTATTCAATTCAATTGTATATTGTAATAGATTAAAAAAGCAAATCTTTATTTTCACTTAAAAAAAACTTTAAATTAAAGACGTATAAAATTTAATAAAATATATTTGTAATTTTGATTAATTAATGACATCTGTTCAATAGTTAACAAAGTTTATGAAAGATAAATCTATTAATGAAAAGCGATTAGTATTAAAAAGATAATAAGAAATTAATTAAAAATGTCGATAATTTTATATTTTTTTTTGTTTCAAATTTCGATATTGCTATAACAAAATTATGAAATGTAGTAATCGCTTATTACGAAATATTTGTTCTCAAAGTTTAATTAATTACTCGTAGAAACTGTTGCATCAAAATATTTTTCACGGCAATCTAATTTAAATTATACAATCGCAGATAGAAGAGAAAAGAAATCGGTAACGCTCGTTCGCAATTTAGATTTGCGAAATGTACTTAAATATTTCTAGTGAAAATTTATAGAAACGAGACTCGATTTAATATATATTAAAATAACCACGAGTGTCGTTATTATCTATAATTTACAAAATAATATATGAACGCATATTTATGCGATATTAAATTATTTTCGGAAACATTTTTCGTTATCTAATGATACTCATATATTTATATATATAGATGATACATAGAAATACGTCTTTAACACTAATCCTACCGCTACAGGTCAATTTGACCGTTTCAAAACTTTTGTACAACTTTAATATACTTAAAACGTTATCGTATAGCTATCAAACTTCACGATTTTTCTTAAAATTTACATACAATTAAATTTTATTTATTTATTAATTCGTTCGGCAATAAATTGACCATTATGTGCGTTTAATTATTAAAAATAATTACTACTTTATAGACCGATCGTTTTGACCGGGAACGGTAGAAATAAGTATATAAAATGTGTCGGTAGGTTTAATGTTAATTCATCACCGTTCAAAGTTTATATTTTGAAAATTAATTTTTAATAAAAAAAAATGTTATTAAAATTTTGAATTTTTAATATATAATATAAAAAATATAATATATTTTGATAAAATATGAGATTTATATTTAGAAATTAAATATTGAAATAAATCGGGTGTCTAATTTTTTTTTATTTAATATCGTTTTGATTTATAAAATCGTATATAATCGTTCAGTAAAAAAAAATAATAGTTTTTGAATGGAAAAAAATATAGCGACATCTTGAAATTTGCACAATATTTGGAAAATTAGATAACGTCAACTATTATTTTTCGATACATCGCGCCGATATTAAAATTAACATATGATTAGACGTTTTTTGCGAATTATAAATAATCGTTTAATCGACGTAGAAAAAAAGCGTCGATAGTGAAAATAATAGGAGGAATGATAAAAAAAAAAAAAATATGAACATCGGTTAATGGCCGTGTTTGCGATAGTTAAAATCGCATGAGTCAGATCGGTTGTCAGGCGGCGCGCTCCGCGTTGGACGTGTCGCGCTGCGGCTGCGGCTTCGGCGTTCGTTTCGCGCCGGTCTTAGCGTTTGAATATCCATCGCCAGCGGCTGACGACGAACGACCATTCTTCATTTTTGCATCCGGTTCGTCGGCCATGAAGCAGTTCCTGCGGGTGAAGCAGCTCGCCGACCAGACCTTCTCCAGGTATCTCGGAGCGTTTCCTCACTTCGCCTCCCTTTTCGTGCGCGCATTAATCGCGCGTATCTTCGTTTTCGCAAGATAACGTCTTTATCTGCTTCTCGTTATTTTGAAGTGGCGTGTGTTTTTTTTTTTCGTCGCATTTGACGTTTGCGCATTCTTCTCGTCGGACGACCTTCCGTAATGTCGAAGACGAACGATTCGACCTCACTTTGTTTACTCGTTTTTTTTTTATTGCCGTCCGATCGTTTAATCAAAAAACGAAATATTTTCATTCCACTAGTTTATGTCCGATTCGTAAAAATATATTAATTCGTATAAACGTTTCGGCGTTTTATCGCGTATTATATTGAAGAGTGCCAATAACGAACTCGTTAACTTTGATTTTCGTCGATTTCGTTTCCAGTAAATATAGTTCGAAAAAGTTAACGTTTTGCCGGAATTCTGAACGCCAGTTTTAAGGTATTTCGGACGAGTTATCGTTAAATTAAAATCGTTAGAACGTTTTTTAAAAGACCGAATCGACATCTTTAGAATACGCGTCGTTTATTCTTGAGCTTCGTTTTTAGAGAAACGTCTCGTTCAAGTATTGACAGTTTGTAACATTGCGACAGTTTCGCTGCGCTTATCTTTATAATTTTGATATCGAATATCGCCCGCAATTATTAAGATAGTTGACGTTTAGAATCAATTTATAAGGATCTTTTTTCTTCTTCATAATCGTAAATTTTTAAATATAGAAAATCTTCAATAAATATTTCATAGTTATTTACGAAAATGTGACAAATATTCTTTTTTTTCTATCTAAATAAAAATTTTATTCGATTTTATTTAATGTAACTTTATTATGAATAATCGTATATTATCTTTTTATTTTATTAGAATGACAAATTTTCTTTAACGTAAATTATGAAGTCATATTATGAAAATTGTGGCTTTTCGTAATACGAATAGTCAACATCGTTTTCAAATAAACCATATCTTTATTTAAATTAAATTAGATAATTGTAATAATTCTAATATTAGATTATACTATTTAAAAATATTTTTATGTAATATAATACAATTATATTTATTCGTCACCTATGGACCGGCGATAAGGATGATAAAATATTTAGAGAACTAAAGAATTTTTACTCCATTGTAAATAACGACTTTCAAAAAATATTTCTTAATAATTTCTTTATTAAAATAAAAAGATGCGATAACATTTTTCTCATTACATTATATGCGAAAATCTCATTATTTATATTGTTTTACATCTTAATAATATGTCCCGATAATGATTAACGATTCATTTACTTTCTTACTAATAAAAATTAAGTTTTTCCTTTGAGCTGTGATGTTACTTTTATGGAAATGTGATATATTGTTTTCGTAATGTTTAATTTAATAACTTATTGTTTGCATGTCCGAAATGATCATATACGCATTGTGGTTTCCTTTTTATTAGTAAAAATTGCATGAGGATAAAATTATGTTTTTCTTTAACTATAATGATAAATTAAGTTAATTGTGACATTATCGGTATTTTAACCATACGATCAAATATTATTTTTTAAATTAGTAAATAATAATTGAAGAATACTAATATTAATTTTATGTGTACTTGAATTTTGTAAATCCCATTGTTCTGTTAATAATTATTCGAAGCATGATACATATTGAAATTTTATAGAAATGTTTGTGCAATGGTGAACACGATCACATTGCTAAATAACACTGTCATGCAATAATACAGTGTTAGCATCAATAAATATTAAGCACTAATTGAAAAAAAATGTATTTTTATTTATATTTTTAAAATAATTTTAATAATATAATAATATTGTATCCATTAGTTTGATAAGTTGTCTCTCACATGATAATACAAATCATGCATATGCACATATTGATTACGTTTAGCTTTATTTATAAGTAAATATTTGCTACGTGCACACACTATATTTTTTCCATATTAATTATTGTTTATTATAAGTATTCTTGTTTATATATTTTCTGTATATTTTAACAAATAATACAATATAAAAATTATCATTATTCTTATTGGAATCTGATAATATGATCATTTCTTTGCGATTGTGGTTTTGTTCCGCTTTTGATTTTTTAGGAGTTGTAAAATAAATAAATTTATTTGATAATGTTATTTAACTGTTACTTTCATGCCCATGATGTTTCATTGTTGCATGAAAGTGACAGTAATGTTTTACTACTAGATAATTTTTAAGTGTTATAATTGTTATAGTTGATAAACAACTTTTTGTTTTAATTTAGTCTAAAAATTCAGAATTTATTTTATTTTGTTTATCAACAAAATGATATGATATTTTTCATAAATAAAATGAAAGAAAAATTATAGAAGCGGTACTTTAAGAATATTACCTAAATATATCATCTTATGTATAAAATTACACTTTAAGTAATATTTTGCATTTGGTAATTGTATTATTTCAATAATTGTTTTAAATTTTTTATTGACATTATATTCCACAATGGATACAACTTGATTTAATCGATTCATAATAATTATCCACATTATATTTACATTTATATCGATTTATTTTCAACTTCAGTATTGTTATTTTTATTGCCATTAACCAAAGGAAATAATTCAATGTTTTGATTTTTTTGTACTTTTTTTGTAGATGTATTTTTATAATGTCTGCTTACAAGAGATATACGTTTTTTTTTCTGCTGAGCGTAGTCTCAATTTAAAACAGTATTGTTTATGATTCATTTTGGACATTACATCAACTGTTATAAATTTACACAGAAATAATAATAGAATAATAGGTCTAATTTTCTAGATTGAAATTATTTAAATATTTTATCGCATATTATATGTGTATGTTTGTACACGGGAGCAGTTTTATTTGGAATATTTAGTATATCCATAATATTATTCAAAAGCGAAATGATGATAAGTGAAATGGTTATATGCGAACGCTTATAATAGCAGGAAGAGATTGTGATATACTTGTGCCAATTGAAGTTACTTGAATGATCATTGAATAATGATTTCTAGTAGCAACTGATGTCTTTCATTCTGTTTCCTGTTTTTCTTTTGTGTTTCTATTTTTCCTTTTTCTTAGTCGTGATTTCTTTGTATATATTTTTTTATTTATTATATGTTTATTTTCATAATAGAATGATAAAAAAATTCTTTGGTGTTTTTTAATACTTTATACATGAATTTTCGAATTTTAAATTTATATTAAAATTACACACTAAAAATATATAATTCTTAGAACTATTGTTTATTTAAAATGGATGAAACCTGCTTGTTAATGTAGTAATGATGAAGAATTATCAACAATATTTATAAACTAATTTTGGTTTTATAAAAATATATGAATTTATTATTAGATACATCGAATATTTTTTTTTTGAAAATTTATATTTTTTAGGTCTGGTAAAGGAGAAAGTTTAAGCGATGAATTGCAAGCTGCCGAACGCAAAGTTGAAAGTGTTAAAACTGCATTGCATGTATTATCTAAAAGATTGGGATCTGGAAGTTCAAATGTAGTTCAAGGCCAAGATCCTGCTGCTAGAGAAAAAAGGCTTAAAAAGATACCAGAATATACTCTCGGTTTATCTATGCAAGAGGCTAATCATTTTGAAGAAGATACTCTGTTAAAATATATACTTTCAGAATGCGGTACGTGATTAGTTTTTATTTTGATAATTATTTTTTTCTGAAATTGTAAATGGAAAAATAATTGTGTTTGTATTTTTAGGTAAAACTGAAGTTTCGTTAGCTAATGAGGTTGCAGATCATGATTTAAAGGTTGAACAACTAGTTAGTTCACCTTTAAATTCAGCGATCGAACAGGATCTTCCCAATATTGCTAAAGCTAAAAAGCAATTAAATAGATTACTCGGTGAAAGAGATAGCGCAGTAAATCGTTATCATGTAATTATTTATTTTAGAATTAATATATAGTAATATTTATTTCTCAGTTTAAATTACGCATATTGTCTTTATTTACTTAGAATTCTATGCGACAATCAGACAAAGTTTCTCAAGATTATCATAAGGCATCTCAGGATCTACAAAAAGCAGCCCAAGCACGAGAAGAAGCTGAAGATGCTGAAATTAAAGCTGATCAAGCTAGAGACGCTCTCGCATCAGAAATGTTTGCCTTATTATCTAAAGAAATGCATTTTGCTAATACGGTGTTGCAATATTTGAAATTACAACGAGCGTATCACGAAAGCGCTCTACATATTTTAACAGATGTTATTCCTCAATTGGAGAAATATATTAGTTTGTTGTTTTATTTGTATATTTTTTATTTGTATAAAATATTTACAGTTTTATTAACATTTTCTATATGTTTTCAGATGATAGCACAGTTAAACCTGTTTTTGGTTTTCCTATAGAAGAACACTTACGAGTTTCTGGTAGAAGTATAGCATTTCCATTGGAACTATGTGTTTGTGCTTTACATGAATTAGCTTTAAACGAAGAGGGATTATTACGCATTGCTGCAGGTGAATATTGTTTATTTAATTTATAGATGTTACGTGTAGTCACTATTTTATTATTAAAAATATTGTTAAAGGATCATCACGTATGAAACGTATGAAGTTATCTCTTGATTCTGGACTTCTATCAACACCACTTCCTCAAGAATATAGAGATGTTCATGTAATTGGGGGAGTTCTTAAATCATATTTAAGAGAATTACCTGAACCTCTTCTCACGCATCATTTGTATGATTCTTTTATGTCTGCTGTCATTAAAAATACTACGGAAGAAAGTCGTCTTAATGCATTGTGGGAAGTTATTCATCAACTTCCTGAACCTAATTTTATTAATTTGAGATATCTTATTAAATTTCTTTCAGTATTAACTAAAAATCAAGCAGTAAATAAAATGACACCATCAAATATTGCTATAGTAATAGCTCCTAATCTTTTATGGAGTGATGGTGATGGTAGTGGAATGGGGTTTAATATGAGTAATGCGACAACCATTAATTGTATTGTCGAACTACTTGTGAAGCATGCTGATTGGTTCTTTAACGATGATATAAATTTTTTTATTACATTTACTAAGGAAGAGTTGTTGCGCGATATTGATATTGGAAAAGGTATATCTAATCAAAGTTTTAATCCTATTGATCAATCAAATGGAGATTATAGTATGAGTAAATCTATGTTTGAATATGGTTCATCGAATTCGAGTTATCAGTCACAAGCATCTTCGAAACCCAGTGTTTTATCCGTTCATAATAAACAAAGTCATTCTAGGAGTAATAGTCATGATACTAGCCTTATACTAGTTGATAATGAAATTAAGAGGACACAATCGAATAGTTCATTATCTGATCATTCCAGTCCTCCACAAGGGAGTCCTAAACCAATTATGAGACGAAAAAACAAACCAATAGCTCCTGTACCTCCCAATTTTGTGCCTCCAGATAAAAAAGAACCAGCAAAAGTAAACAATGATTCAACAATACGAGAAGTAGTGCCAACCAAAGATAAATCCATCGTAAATAAAATAGAATCTGACAAACCTGATAAACCTCCTCGCCCAATAATAAGTGAACCTATTAAACAGGTTACAGGAGTTCAAACTATTAATAGATCTACTTATAAATCTAAACAGGTCAATAAAATTCGAAATAAATTAAGCTCTAGTCGAGAAAATTTAGCTGATTTAGATTTCAATGAACGCAGAAAAAGTTTTGAAGGTGATTCAGAAAGTCATGCTAAAGATGAATGCAGTCAAACAGATTTAACTTCTATTAGTGCGTTACAGCAGGGCGCATCCAATAAAATGACGATAACACCAGATGCTTTACAAAATAACAAAAATCCAGTTAGTGTAAAGAGTGGATTTACTCCTCCCAAACAACACGTGCAAACTGCTACAGATATAAATAGTCAAAACGTAAAGAGTATTCCAGTTGCTGCACCTAGAACGATAATTCCTACTGCTAAACAGGAATCTTCAAATTTTATTGAGATGGAATCCGGAGCAGAAGTTCAATTAAGAAATAAGTCTATTACTGACAATTCAACATCAGCGCCCATCATCGGTCCCAAACCTGCGATTCCAGAACGACCAGCTAATATTAGACCGGCTTCTTTTAGAAACTCTATGCAAAAAAATCAATCATTAGAAATGTTAGCGAACATTATTGATCAGCCACAAAATGGAAGCACAACAAATAATAGTAATACGATATTGGAACGAACGCATATGTATACCGTTGATAAACAGCAACCTACAATTATACAAGTTAGTAACAACGCTCAAACTACCGAAAATGTATCATTAAATATTGACGATAGTAATAAATTAGGAGTACAACGAACTCAGAGTACTGGTCCACAACATCCTGGGGCTCAATCTCCCAATGATCAACAAATTGATCAAAAGATTCTTACTAGTCAAATGCGCAAGTTATCACAGTCAGAAGGAAACATACTTGATGTACCACCTTCGCCAAGACTTTATCATAAACCTCCTAGACCCCAAATTCCAGCTCCACCACCTCCAGTATCACGTAATTCTACAGAAGTAATCGAAAGTACCAATTTATAATTATCATAATAATGCAATATAATCACTTTAGTATGTAGTAATCGATAGACATAGCTTTCAGTGCTGAAAATGTAATATTTTTCAAGATAAATTGGAAAAAATAATTTTGTACTTAAAATCAAGTACAATAACGTCGTTTTAAGGATAATGATGTATGGGTACGATCTGACATGGAATTGTCGAGTTGTCAGATGCAATTTAAATAAATTTATCCTCAATGCGGCCAAATTGTTGACACACAATTTTTCACTTGCCCATATATTTGTGATTGTTTTGTGATTTATACATGTATATTTTTTTATATGGATCCAGTAATTAATATAGAAACTATAAATTTGCTTTATTATTGACTAATATATTTAATCCAAATTGTATTGTGACTTTATATAGATAATATACCATATGGTATATTTATATATGATACTTTTTATTAATATTGAATCCAAAATTGTAATTTAAGTCTTTATATATATATATATATATATATATATATATATATATATATATATATATATATATATATATATATATATATATATATATATATACTTATGCTGAGAGTAACATTCGTTTGGTATTTGCAATGTCTAAAGTGCGTTTATTAAATTTATTACTTTAAAAAAGATTATCATGTTATAGAATGTTAAATGTTACTTAAATTCAATTAAGCATAAAAAAAATGTGCAGTCGTGTGGACAATAAAAAAATTGTAAATTACATATCACTGTTAGTGATGTAGAAATCGTGAAGTTTTTATATTAATTCTCATGAAATATGAAACTCTAATTTTGTCCCTTTCTATATATTTTTTCTCACAACTGAAATTTTTATATCTCTAATAACACATCAAAATCTTAAGAGTTGATAAACTGGTTATTAAAAGAAAGGAATTGATTGAGATTGTTTTCTACTTTTTCATAGTTTGTATATAATATGATTATTTTCCTTTCAATATTCACAAATATTTTTCTATATTAAAATTGTTAATAATTATGACATATTTTTATTTTATTTTTTTTTCAAAATTATAATTGATTCTAAACCAAAATAATGTGTATATATTAGTGACGAAAACTTACATGAATATAATCTTGACACCGGTTTATTTTTAAATTTCCCCCTAGTTACTGTTATAGTTTATGAAAAGGTTTTGATGTGTTTGAATATTAATTTTCGTGTTTCACTTTTTACCCTTATAATAATCACAATTTTGTGTTTTTATTGTTAGAACTAATGAATTTTTACTTTTTTTTGTAACTGCATAACATATAAAATGTGATCTCACGGGATATTATATTCTATGTAAATTGTTTTTCTTTGGCACAATCATGTTTCATGCGGCTTTAATGCTGGGCATTATTTTTGTTGTCATTTTTTTACATTTTTCTGATTAATTAATAATTACTAAAAGCACATTATAAGTAATATGATATTGAGTTCTTATTGTCTAGTCGTATTTAGTTACAAGATTTTCATATGAAAAAATGATAAAAAATGCGTTAAGAATTTCACCATTTGGTTGTGCATATCATTCTTAAAAACTTTGTTTGGAATTTATTTTGTATTTTATGGAATATAGAAATTGTGTATTGCCAAAGTCAATTATATCCAAATTAACTTTTATATTTCATTTTAATCTATAGTTAAAATATACTTGTATATGATACTGTTTTCCGTGCCTCGCACCATCTATTTGAATATGATTCAAATTCCATGTGAAATGTGTAAAAATATGATTGTGGGTTTAGATAAATGATTGTGATTTATTATTATTATTATTGGTTATTTGTACGTTTAAGAATATGCTTTTAATAAGAAATTTGCAAAGATTAATTAATAATATTAGCATTTTTTTTGTCCTCTAGTGCATTTATGATATATTGATCGATATCACTTATCTATATCCAACTTTTTCATATCATAGAATAATATATATTCTAATTTCAAATATTTTCGAAATAATTGTATATTAATTTCTATTTGTTTTTATTTTATTCATATAGTGCATAAGCTTGTCCTTACGTTATGATGGTCAGAATCCTTACGACTCCGTATTTTGATAGCTTATATAATATTGTTAAATCGTAGAAAAAAATGTTTAGAAGTAAAATCGAACGAAGTTAGTTTTCATTTTATATATATTTGACTAAAGATTAAAACATTTATCTTTTTTTTTTTGATTTCAATAATAATGAAAAATTTTATTTGTTAAAATTATTATCAATTATACAAGTTTTTTTATTGTTCTTCTAAAATAGTTTTTAAATCTCAGAAATTGTGATTTGCTATAATAACGAGTTATATGATTATTTAACAAGCTTGTTTATATATAAAATATTTTTTTTATTACAAGAAATTCATTTTTACTTTATTGGATTTGTTGAGATTCTGCCTCAGGATTTTGCTTGGCACACATTGTATATAATTTTTACATACTTATTATTTAGACCTTGTATTCAATTTCGTTTTGTTTCAAAAATTGATATAGTAGCAAATAGAACGAATTTGAATATCATTAAGAAATCAATACTGTTGAAGTTGGACTGTTTTTATATATTCGACTATTATTCTTAATTAAATGAAATACTTATTGGTGCCTTAGAATAATACAGATTTTGCAAGAGAATAGTATAGTATCTTATCATTGTTACATTTTTATCATTAAATATATTCGCAGTTATGTGTGTAATTAAATATTTTGATTTTTTTCCTTTTTAATGGAAAGTATGTTAGACAAATTCATAAAATTCATCACGGATGAAGTAGAATGCTGTAAATCTTATTTTTTAACACTGTTACTCTTTATATACATTGGTTAATTATGAAAGATAAATTTTATATTGTTAATCATTAATCTCATCAATGAATGGAACCAAAATAATATCTATGTTGATAATTATCTGACATTTTCAATTTAATTAATTATAATGCACTATAATTTTTCTAATGTTATTTTAATTATAATAATACGCGATTGCAGCTATGTGAGTTTTTTTAATTTTATAAGTTATATTTTGTAACGAGCATCATATTTGCTACATCAATAATTTTTCCTCATATGTATCAATATAATAATTTGCTTATTTATTATATGCGATTTTAATTATGATTTTTTAAGTAGTAATAAATGAAATATTATACTTATTTACAGACTTTTCATGTCGTCATAATCCTCAATCTTTTAATTTGTATACATTTTTCTTAATTTAAATTGACAAATCTTACTATATATGTTTTATCATCCTTGACTGAATATTGTGCTAATGTAATATTTGTTTAACTTATCCGTCGAAACACGCTGATTGTATAATCTGGTTTTTATTGTTTAGCACTAATGTCGAAACAAGTATTTCAAGTCCCTGGATGTGTGCTAAATTTTGTCATCTTAAAAAGAAAATACTTATTTGATACGAAATTTAGATTAGAATTTAGATTTTTAAACACCGCCATGGGTTTAATCAAACATTTTTTTTTCTACGCAATTTAAGTGAAAGTATTTTATTTTGTAATTTTTCTAACATTAGAGATCGACAACAATTTCTTTATCATTTTTATATTAATCTGATACATATTTATCTTATGTCATTAAATTAGTTTGATCATTTCAATCTTAATTATCCAGAATCTTAATCAGATATATCTATATTAGATGTTTTTTTTAATATAGTTATTTTTCAATGATTCCAGAATATTTTACGATTTATTGAGAACTTTATCGTATTAGTACATTATTTTCACTTTTTTTTTGTTGGCGTTTGGTATTTAATTGACACTTTTATTTAGCAATCTCCTTTAAAATTTTCGTTAACATTGCTAACCAGTTAAAAATCCACACGCTCCTCATTAACATTCTAAAAGATAAATTTGACGTATTGTTCTAATTCGTACGATTGTTGTTTTGATCTCTGCTGATAATCAATAAGTGCATATATATTTTTTTAATACTAGTACATCATGGTCAAATTTATCATTATCAATACAATATATAATAATTTTTTACGTAAAGTTGCCGAATAAAACATTTTTATCATTTTCAATATCGAAATAAGCGTTCAAAATTTTAGCTGTTTTAGCCATATTTAATATTGTATATTAGGAATGAAAATGCATTGCAAGTCAAAATCACCCTAAAAATATATCTTCATTCATATTCTTCTTTTTCTTCACGCCGTCTCCTTAAGAAGGTTGGCGATCCACACGGCCAAAGAAACCTTTGACACAGCCATACGAAAAATTTCTATTGACGAACAATACAACCAACGACGAAGATCTTTAAGCCATGAATTTTGACGTCTTCCTATTGATCTTTTCCCCTGAATTTTTCCTTCCAAAATTATCTGGAGAAGCCTATATTTATCATTTCGCAAGATGTGGCCGAGGTATTGTATTTTTCTTAATTTGGTTGTTTTTAATATTTCTGGAGTTTTATTAATTTTTTTTCAAAACCTCCTTATTTGCTACTTTGTCGGTCCAAGATATACAAAATATTCAACGGTAGCACCACATCTCGAAAGCTTCCAGACGTTTTTCGGTACCAGGGTCTAGTGTCCATGATTCGACACCATATAGAAGAACAGGAAAGACATAATATCTAAGCATACGTAATTTTAGTATCATATCAGTGCTTCTAGATGTTAAAAATTTCTTCATGGTATTAATTGTGTTCTAGCTTGTTCTATTCTAGAACGGATCTCCTTCTTCTACGTCCCCAAATATCTATAAGACGTTACTTGTTTCAATATTATTATTATTTCATCCATATTAAGGCATATCAATAAAATTCGTTAGAAGATAAATAATAATAATAAAACATTACGAAACGTATCGAGCACTGAATGAGAAATAATATATTTATTTTTCCTACATTAAATCAACACAATTCTGCCATAATAATCATTATTTTACATATTTTATTGAATATGAATAATGTATTATATAATATAAATGTGGCAGACTTTAATCTATTTATATATAATACATTCAAAATAATATATACATCCATTGAAAATTTTATTAATTTCAATTCAGTGCAATTTTCAAAATTCACAGTATTTTTTATTGTGAGATAGTTTAACTAATATGTATAGTCTTTTCCACGTAATCTTTTTGAGTATCATAATACTAATATGATTTTTACAGAGTCGAATCGCTGATTTTCACATTTTTTTTTTGAAATAAAAAATGTGAAATATATTTTTTGAAATAAAAATTTAGGGGTAGTTAAAATTGAAAATTTAAATAATGTACTGAGACTCCATATTAAGAAAAATGTATATAGCGAAAAAAATATAATGATTCACTAATTAATTACACTTATCAAGCCCTAAAATAATTATATATATATATATATATATATATATATATATATATATATATATATATATTTTGTAAGGTAGAAAAATAAAATATTTTTAATATCGTGTTCTTTTAAATTTAATATTATGTGATGTCGTTTAAAAAAAATGTGTCGCAGTTTATATCGGAGGTTGGCACGAAAATCGCAGCCTCCATCTGTAAAATAGTCCGTCACAGATGATCGAATACAAAAATAAAGAACCCCCCCGCACACCTATAAATATGGAATCGCGCAGAACTGGCCGCTATTTTGCCTGTGACCGCTTTAGCGCGCGGCAAAAGTTTGAATTCAAATCGTAACGGTCCACTCGAAATGTAAGACGTTACTCGTTTCATACACTGATATAAGGTATGTACAATTGAATTTTCATTATTTATATTATTATATTACAGTGAAATATATAACA
Organism: Leptonema lineaticorne; assembly: GCA_024500535.1. Classification (NCBI taxonomy): domain Eukaryota; kingdom Metazoa; phylum Arthropoda; class Insecta; order Trichoptera; family Hydropsychidae; genus Leptonema; species Leptonema lineaticorne. Next base: position 4,716,335 of record JANIJI010000061.1, read on the forward strand.
CAATAATATTATAAAAAAAAATGTTAAATTGTGTTATAAATTTGAAAAAAATTAGTCTGTGTTTACTGATGAATAGTGGAGTTAATCATTTTTTTCCACATATATAAATTAAAACATAAATAATGTACGATTAAATATGTAATTGTATATATTTAAACATTATTTAATTATATCAATAATTTTTAATTGTCCATATAACAATTAGTTTATTATTTTTCTTTTAATTGTCCATATGACATCAGGTATTTATGAACAATATTTATACATTTTTTTTAATATATCAACGTTATTGTATTCCAATGTCACTTGATATTCAATAACTTCAATATTTTAGAACACTTTTTTTTTGCTATTGATACGGACAATACCATTTAATAATAAAAAAAAAACATTATTGCTGTTCGAATTCGATGAAAAACATCAACCTTGTTTGTTCATCACGTTCTTTTGTATGGAAACTTCCTGTAGATTGAATGAAAATTTCAATATAAAGAAGATGTGTCATGAAAATGTGACCAATCTGGTATTTAATCAGTTTTATTTTCACGTATTAAAAACTGAAAATGGAAATGAAAAGTCAAAAATGGGAGATTAGAGGTCAATCAATATAAATGCAAAATAAAATATATTTTTGAAATCGTACAATTATCAGTCGATATTTAAATATAACTTTATTTTTATTTTATATTATATCACATTTTTAAAAAAATATATATATTTATAAAATACTATATATTCTTTATATCATTGCTTTATATAGTCGTGCACCTGCAATTTGTATACACAGACTCATTTGGAAAAATTGATAAATAATTCATAATTTTCAGTAAATTTCTCGAATTATAAATGTACACTTGTGTAGAACTAAATTATATATTCGTTTCGAGGATATACTTTTTAAAATTTAGAAAATAATTTATTTTATTAACTGAAACAATGAAAAAATGTTTCAAAGGTTAGAAATTATTTTACAACTATTTTTGACACAAGTGCATATCAGAAATAGTATATATATATATATATATATATATATATATTTTTATTAATATTTTACAAAGTTACGAATATTTTTGATTTTATAAAAAATTGAAACTTTCAGATATATATATTCTAGAGTTATAAATTTATTTTATATATTAGCATTTTCGTATATAATATATTATTTAAAATTTTTGATATGTTCAATGAAAAAATCTCCAGTTCTTTAATATAAGGTAAAAAAGATTTATTTAAATTTTTATCGGTTAATTATTTCTTAGAATAATTATGTCGGAAAATATATAGGAAAAATATAAAAAAATAATATATCTGTAATTATTTGTATTTCTTTTTTCATAAAGTACTTCTGTTTATGATGTACATGTTAAATTATTATCATGTTGAAGGTTACTAGATAAATATAAAATTGCTTTGAGAAATTAAAAATATATACATGAATCGGAAAATTTCACATTTTTATTATGAAAGAAAATTTTTTCATGAGATAATTTATTAGTTTATGAGTTTAAATTTAAATTTACATTGAAAATATATTATAGATTTAAATTTAATACTTACTATTTTATTTTAATATGACCGATTTTAAAAAATTTAAATACTAAATGTTACAATAATTATTTTTAATTAAGAAAGGTCTATTTTAAATTTAGGAATTTGTAATTCCAATCACATTAATTTTAAAACAGATTTACCTTATTTTTTTTACGAATATGTTTGCAATGATTATCAAAACCGTAATTCAAAATTTTTAGTATTTCAAGCTTTTACCATTAATTATACAGTAGTTTAATCGGTTTGTATATATTTTTTGTGGTTTATTTATTTATTCACTTATTATTCGTGTGTTATATTATTGCATTAAAAAAAAAATAGCTCACTTTTTATTCAATTAGTGATGTGAAAATTACATGCGCAATTTATATTAGGATGCTAAATAGTTTGTTAAATAAATTGCTTTCTTATATATTGATATTTGTTATTATTCATATATTGCAAAATAAAATATTTATTTTAGGTTTTTTAAACTGATATCAAAATGATTCCTATAAATCCGGGGAAAGCTCTGAAAGGCTCTTTTCCAATTTTGACATGGGCCAAGGAATATACGGTTGATATAGCAATATCAGATTTAATAGCTGGTATAACTGTTGCACTTACTTTGATTCCCCAATCTATAGCGTATGCTTCTTTAGCTGGATTAGAACCGCAGGTATTATTTTTTAATACAAAAAAAATAAAGATTTATAAAGTAATTTCATTTATAGACATGTATTTTAGTATGGATTGTATTCATCATTTGCTGGAAGTTTCTTTTATATTTTATTCGGTACGACTCCTGAAATCAACATTGGTCCAACTGCGTTGCTATCATTGCTTACATTTACATACACTCATGATATGAATGCGGATTTTGCAGTTTTTCTTTGTTTCTTCGGTGGTATAATTCAATTCATCGTAGGATTCGCTAGATTAGGTATAATATAATTTCTAAATATATAAATTATTTTACGAAAAATGCTAATAAATTTGTTGAATTGCAGGTTTTTTGGTTGATTTCGTATCAGTGCCTGTAGTATCTGGATTCACATCAGCGGCTGCGCTGATTATTGGATGCGCTCAAATTAAAGGCTTATTAGGTTTATCATATAAAGCAGAAACATTTGTACACATTTGGACAGAAGTTATAAAGAATATTTCAAATGTTAGACTCGGTGATGGTGTTCTTAGTCTGATTTGTTGTGCGGTGCTTCTTTCAATGAGAGTGAGTTTGCATTTTATAAATTAAATCGTAATTGTTACCCATTTTTATAGTAGAAATTCAATGAAAAATAACATTAATTAGAATAAGATCATTAATTTAATGAAAAATATGGTTTTCATATTTGATAATTATTTAGACTATAAATATTTTTGTTTATTGAAAATAGAAAATCTATGAATACTTTAATAACGTATGATTACTTTACTCGAGAGAAAGGTAAAATTAGTTAAAATAAATCACTCGTCAAGAACTACATAAAATATTTTATCAAAAAATGTAAAAAACAAATAACTGTGTGAAATGTTGAATCTTTATTCCATTACAAAAAAAAAAAAAAAACAAGAAAAAGAAACACAATGTCCATTAAACATCATTCGTAATTTTTGTTTTAGTTTTTGAAAGACGTCCAAATAAAGCCTAAAAAAGGCGAAGTGCTGACAAAAAAACAGAATGCCATTAATAAAGCTATATGGTTTGCTTCGGTTGGAAGAAATGCTGCCGTAGTAATTGCGTGCACTATTACCGCTTATGTAATGGATTTGCACAATTCAGTTCCGTTTATATTAACTGGTATTTTATAACATTTTTTTACGATCTACACTGTTTGATTTCTAAAAAAAATCTAAACGTTTTTCTGTTTTTTTTTTAAATTGTTTCTTCTTTATTTTTTTTTTTTTTAGGAAATATTGTCCCTGGTCTTCCACCTTTCGCGACACCTCCATTTCAAACAGTTGTTGGTAATCAGACATATTCGTTCGGACAAATGGCTAAACATTTGGGTTCTGGTATAATTGTTATACCGTTGATCGGAATTATTGCGAACGTTGCCATTGCGAAAGCCTTTTGTATGAATAGAAATATATATTTCATATAACACGCATGTATTTTTCACAAAATTTTAAATTGAATATAATTAAAATTTTAGCTAAAGGAAAGATGCTAGATGCTAATCAGGAAATCAAAGCATTGGGTGTTTGTAATTTTGTCAGTGGATTTATAAGATCAATGCCTGTGAATGGCTCGTTTGCTAGAAGTGCAGTAAGCAATGCATCTGGAGTTAGAACTCCTGCTGCAGGATTGTATACAGGTTTTTTTTAATGTTATATAAAAATCAATTGTCCTATCTTTAATAGATTGTTTTCAATAAATTATTTATTTTCTCTTTAAAATTCAATTATTATTGTTTATCTATAAAAATAAAAAGAAAGACGAAGACATTTTAATTTTATACATTATATTAATGTTTTGAATTATGTATGATATATAATTCAAAATAATATTAATTAAAGCTAATTTCCTTTTCAGGTGTAATCGTTCTGATGACATTAGGCTTTTTAACACCGTATTTTTATTTTATTCCTAAACCTGCCCTAGCATCAGTCATTGTATGCGCAGTATTATTTATGATTGATTTGCCAATAATTAAAAGTTTATGGACTACGAGTAGTACGTATATAAAATTTTCTAAAATACAATCTATATAATTTTTTTATGTACAATTATTTATTTTTATGTAGGGTTGGATTTGATTCCATTGTTTGGAACATTCTTAGCTTGTCTTTTTGTCGGAGTAGAAATTGGTATTTTAATAGGAATCGCGATTGATGTGGCAATTTTATTATATTTCAATTCAAAACCGAAATTAAAAGTTGACAAAGTTGCAGTAAGTATATATTTCTTTATTAATATTAGTAACTAACTTTTTATTATTTATATTATTTACTTTTCTATTTTAGTTATCAAATGGTCAATCGTATACATTGGTAACACCGATGGGAGGACTTTTCTTCCCATCAGCAAATTATGTAAGAATAAAGATTAGTAAAGTCAGTACTGACAATAAGTCCACAGTAGTTCCTGAAAATACTAGTCCGATTGTGGTAATTGATTGCACAAATTTACATAGGGCAGATTGGACAAGTTTACAAGTATGTTTTGTAAATCATAACCAAATACTTATGAAATTAAATATATTTTTTAATAAAATTATATTTGTAGGGATTGAAATCATTGGTGGCAGATTTCAAGAAAGTTAGTAAAACGATAATATTTTTAAATTGTCGTAATGCTCTGAAACGAAAATTTGAAATTGAAGTTGGAGAAGAATTTATTTCTTGCTCTTCAAGAGAAGAAATAATAAGAGTCATCGATAGTAATATTAATATTGCATATATCAATTAAATATTTTCAGTTATTTAGAAAATGTAACGCATTTTTGTATTATTTCAGCATCTCAACAAAACCCAACAGATGCCTTACCAATGATTCATGTTCAAAAATAGTATTAAAGATGTTATTATTGTTGAACCAAAATCAGCTATGTGCAAAAAAAAAATATTACTTTAAGATATTGAATATAAATGTTCGTTTTTATTTAACAATGTTTTGACTGATTTACATAGCATATTATTTTAGAGACCACAGTTCGCCATATAATGCTTAAAGTGACATAGCAATCTTTTTATACAATAGTTAATAAACTAATCGTAATAGTTAAAATGTTCGAATCTCCAAAAATGAACATATCAGATATTGGTTTAAGAATAATAATATGTTGATATATATATATATATATATATATATATATATATATATATATATATATATATATATATTAATATGTATATATTTTAATTAATTATATTAGTTTTTCAATTTTAATTTTTGATGTTGTAAATAGTGAAGAAATATATTATTTAATTTATTGTTAAAAAAACATGTGTTTGATTCAATATTCATAAATATTTCTTTTACTTACTATAAAGAAAAAATATACACATATAAATAAATAAATATATATATATATATATATATATATATATATATATATATATATATATATATATATATATTGTTGTTATTTTTGATGTAGGGGTAAATATTATAATATATATAATAAATTTTGTTTCATATTTGTAAAAATAAATATTTGACTGACATCTATAAAATATATGTAAAAGTATAAAAAAATACGTGGCAATAAAGTTATCTTCTTTACCGACTCGTTTGACGTTTTAAGTAAACAAAATATTTATATCAGGTTATGTCGCGTGGCATATCGAGTTTTTGTATTTTTTTTGAAAGCCACATCCGATCATAAGATGTGGCTTTTTGCAGTTGAAAATGACATAAACTATGTTGCGCAATGGCGACGGCCAATAACTCGTTCGTAAAAGAAAAAAATAAATAATGAAGATGACCATCATTCGTTGTCGTTCTTAGGATAAGCTTTATAAGAAATAAAGTGAGTAACATTTATATATATATATATATATATATATATATATATATATATATATATATATATATATATATATATTCACCTTTATATATTGATGTTTTTAATTAATTTATAAAAAAATATGTATTTATTTTCTTTTATATATGAATATTTTCTATTCTAGCATATGACCTAGTTTTTTAAGATTAATCAATCGATAGTTGATGGTGAGTTTTATATAAAAATTAATATGGTGCTGTGAGTTATAATATATTATGAAATTATATATTTATATTCACAATTATCATAAATGAGAATCCGAAACAGATAAACATATTGCATAATATAATGTATATGCAAATTTACAATGGCTGCCACATATTCGATTAAAATTCATCAAAACTAAACGTTAATTAAATTGGGTAATACTCTATTATAGTTTTTGTGTTTAATTAGATTCCAATATAATTTTGCGTAATCTCTATTCTTATTATGAACTATATTAATAGTGTGTATTTTTTACATATTTTTAAATGTATTTTTTTAATGATTTGAATCGGTTGTTAAAAAATACTTAAGAAATGTGCACGCATATTATATGCGCTCATTAGTAAACATCTTTTCTATTCTAAAAAATTGTTTATATATATATGTACATATATAAATATTTATATATATAAACATTTTTTACGTTCTGTACATATTTAATGTGAATTTTAAAATCATTTACATAAGATTAACGAATTATATCTTTTATTATGTTTGTGGAAAAATCAAAAATTGTAATATGTGGTGATATTGCATTTTATCTGTTGTTAAAATTGGGTTGTTTAGCTTAACTAAATATTTACAATTTATTTTTTATTTATTTATCTTTTTGTTATCTTAATCGCAGTAATTTTTATTTCGCTAAAATTACCTTTTTTAAAACTATGTTAATGACTTATTCGTTTAATTATATTATCTATGAGTTGAAATTGTTTATATTTTGCAAGGACACCAAATGCCGATTATACAAGAAAATTGCAGACTTCCACATTTTTGGCCCTGAACTTAAAAAAAATGAACAAACATATAAAACAACAATGTTATTATTAAATGTAATAACAGTTTTTTTGCATATATAGTGAGATAAATAAAAAATAATGAGAACTTTTAAATATATGGGATATACAAATCTGATTATTTTTTATTTTCTAGTTATATTGGTAATCGAAGAGGATACTTCTCATTTTTTACTTGCCTTTTTTGTTCTCAAAAATAGATTGATCCCATCATAAATATAATTATTTCGAATATAATAAAATATTATTTATGAATAGGCAAATATAATAATATTTTAATAAATCTTTGATTTTTTTATAAAATATTATTAAATTAACAAAACTATAATTGAATGTAAATATTATTATCATTTGCCAATATCAATTTGTTATTTTATTTTATTTGCACTTGTAAACAGTTACATTGGTTTATTTACTTTATGATAATTTTTTATTTACGTTTTACACTATGACAACTTTTAACGTTTAAATTACGTTAACTTTATGTTCGATGATCGGGTTAAAACAAAAAGAAACCTTGAATTTTATATGATGCTTTTAATATTTTTATTTAAAATAATATTAAATATTCTTTATTTATATAAATTTTATTCTATTTATGATAATATTGTCTAGAAATTATAAAAATTGTATATTCATTAATATTTATATTATTTTGTGAAAAATGTATCTTATTAAAGTAAAAATGATTTACATTCATTTAGCAGATTATACATATATAATATATTATTTTACATCATTTATATTCACGAAATATTTTATATAAATTGCACATTTTGTATGTGGGTTTATAGACTAACACGGTTTTTGTAATTTTCCAGTTAACATATCACAAATTTTGTTATTTCTAACTATGATAACGTACTATTTTTTTGGTAGTTTATTATTGGGTGATTCACTTATGTAAATTGGGAACGCTTTACTATTTTCAATGTTTTTTTTTTATATGTTAATTTCAAACAAATTGTTACATGTAAACCCGAGTGATGTTGTTGTTTTAATTTCATTATTTTTCCATCAATCTATATGTTTTTCCTCTTCCGCATATTTTTGCATTACTTTTGCTGTCTTAAAAGTGTTAAAATGTTTTCAAAACGAATTTCTCTAATTGCATGAAAATTTTTATTTTAATTCAGCAGATTTAAAATATGAATTTTATTTTCGATTTTTTTTTCATGTTATTCATATGAAATTTTGTTAAGCCGTTAGATCAACATTTTTTTTATCTTTTATGTCGTTTTATGATCTTTGAAATAAGTCTACGAATTTAATTCGACCTTCAGATTATAAATGTTGTAATAGGGAAATGTCGATAAGACTTCAAATATACGTATACTAGTACGTTTTTTTTTATATATATACTATTTCAGTTTTTCATTTTGATGTATGACAAACCTTTTTTCACAAATTATATTTTCATTATTATTATTTTTATTTATATATTATTAATTTTTTAACGTAACTTTAAAATAAAAATTAGAATAAACGATATAGTTAAATATTGTTTTTTTTTTTTGATAATAATTAAAATATTTATTATATTTTTTGTTATCTATATAAAAAAAAGTTACAAATCGAGGTATTACTGTAATGAATATTGAAAACGACGCCATATACGTTTTAGAAATTAACTTTTACTTTCATAGCGTGAAAACGACAAAAGGTAGTCGATCTCTGTTTCATTCAATAAAATAACCAAACCACGTGCTTTCATGACCAGTTCTTGATCGAACTTCAAACCGAGTTCAATTATTGTATGAGTAATTTGTTTTTGTTTATTTATACCATTATATATATATATATATATATATATATATATATATATATATATATATATATATATATATATATTTGTGCGATTTCTTAAACTGTTTCGGTACGTTTAGAAGATATTGCATAATTTTGCCATTTGAATTGTTAATTATTCAAAACTGTTCTCTGTAATTATATGTCGGAATATTCTGCAATCGAAAATCTTGACCAGTCGTTGGTTTAATTTTATCATGTTATCGAATAGGTATGCACTTTTACTCTGTGTTCGACAAGTTTTGTGAAATTCCAGCTTGTATTTTAAATATTCGTTAAATAATTTAACCGATTATAATTTCATATTTATTATCTATAGTTTCATTTTATTATTATTGTATGTATCATAAAATAATTAGACGATCGAATCTTTATTATCTTATGCAACAAATATTTATATTGAAAATAATTATATATAATATTTTTATACATATATAAGATTTAAAATTGTATTAAATATATTATTGTTGATATATATATTTTTCTGCTTTATGAATGAGAATGCAATTTCCGTATTTCATTACACTTAAATTACCGATCAAAGATCATTGTTTAACATATTTCGTTTCGTCATACACTTTTAACAATTGAGTCGATCAGAACACAAAAGGCATATCTGAGTATTTAAAATTAAAAAAAAATAGTATATACGAAGATGAATATTTTTTTCGTTTATTTCAGTTATGTATTTATAAATTAAAAAATCGATTGTATTAAAAATATTTATATATTTTGTATCTAAGTATTTTTTTTTTTGTAATTTTTCGTTTATTAATATATCAGGAATAATATATTAATAAGTGAAAATGGCAAATTTGAATTGCTATTTATAGTCCATTTTTTTTCCGATTTGATTTAAAATCTGATTCCAGTTAAATTTATACATGATTTATTATCTGTCAGTTATAATTTTTCGAAATAAAATTAAAAATAAAAGCAGTACCGGATCAGGTTTTAGTGTAGCGTTAGTTTCGCGCGTCCCGAATCGCTCTAATAGTTTTTATAATAATGCAAAATGTGCCGCGCGAATATGCTTATTTACATTTTTCATTGTTCATTGTAAATAAAGTATTTTTATTTCAATAACGAGAATAATAAATTACACTAAATTTACAATCTATATATCAAGACGTACGCTTGTATAACATGTCCCGGTTTTATCGCAAATACTATTTGATATTTATGAAATATTTATACAGATGGAACATGTTGTTTTTATTTGACGCTTGATAATTTTTTCCTTAAAAAATCTTGTTATATAAATTTTATATCGATAACGATATATGAAGTCAACATTGCTTCATCGATGATGCCCGTGTAAGTATGTAAAATATTCATATTTACAAAGTTATAAAATTTTCCTGATAATTATGACTTCAATATGATATCTAGTGGTATAAAAAAAAAAAGAAAATTTATTCCCAATTTTACAGGTATGAATATTATCACATAATTTTTATTTTATCTTGCTTTATTTATTATATCAACGTATTTTTTTCTTATGGATTATAAAGTTTTTTTTTTTTAATAAAACACTTCAATATTAATGGATTATTTTATGAAGTGTTTCTTTATGCGTTTGAAGAATTTCGATCATGAGTGTTTAATTCATTTTTTTATAAAATATATTTTTTCCTATTATTTTCTATACATATAATATATATTTTATATTTAAAAATCGTTAAACTTGATAAAATAATAATTATAATCTAGTTTAGCACGATTCTTGTAATTTTAATAAACTTATAGAAAGTTCACGTTACACACATTTTCCTCTGTTATAGAAAAAAAACATGTTTTATTAATTATAGAAAATAATAAATTTTAACATCGTATCATATTATTTTTATTAATTGAAAAAAAAATATATTCAATTTTTTTGTCAATTTTATTTTATTTGTTTTTTTTTGTCATAGGATTGTTTTCATTTGTTTTTCCGAATGATATAATAAATAAAAATAAACCATAGTTTATTTTTATTAACTTAAATTAATGGTTGGTGCACTCTCTGCTTATACATTTATACCGCGGTCACGTTGCTTAGCCTCAAAGATAAAATTATATTTGAGTATAAACTATACATCATATCTAACTATTGTTTTCATTCATATGTCTTATTTAGCCACAAGGCATAGATCACAGTGAATCGACACTGTTTTCTATCACAATTTCACCGCATACCATAAAATTTGACCTCATTTAATTTAGATTATCAGAACGATACATCAAAAATATTATTTTTAAACACACATATATAAACTATTTATCTTTCACACAAGCATATATATATATATATATATATATATATATATATATATATATTGCTTTTCATTATATGCTACGGTAAATATTTTGTTAATATTTATTAGTACAGTTGTATTGTTGCTCGTCGTGTTCACGGTCACAGTGAATGCGTATCGACACTCGTTTTAACAACAGTGTTATCGAAATCGCTATAATTTATTGTCACGATTAGCAGAATGTGAAAATTACTGTCAATAATTGAAAAAAAAATATGTGTATTTTTTACAATTAATTAAATTATAATTACGACGTAAGCGAATTATTGATCAATAAATTTTGCGTTATATATATATATATATATATATATATATATATATATATATATATATATATATATATATATATATAATATTTCTCGCTAATTTCTAGGAGAAAGTGACGCGTATATATGTGTGTGTGTGTTTGTGCAAAAAAAAATACGATACGTTTATATACATTTTTTTGTTCTGTTATTGAAAGACAGCTGTCATTTTTGTGCTCTTTCTGCAGTGGCACACCTTTCTGATGCTCGAAGCTTTCTTCATCAATCATACGGTACAAGTTTTCGCATTTATTAATTCTATTGTATGACTATCGATTATTATTATTAATATTTTAGTATTTGTGATGTGTATATTGATTTTTTTTTACCAGTTTAATTTATTAAATTTGATTGATACATTGACGTATTTTTAGTACAATTAAAAACGTATTTAATTATTTATGATTGTTAATTTATCATTCTAAATAAATTTGTATAAAGTAAAAAAATACTATTTATCTTTTATATAAGCGTTTGATACTTTAAAAAGATTTCATTCGTATTTTTAAACTTGAAATTGTATAAAACTTTACTTATTTTACCGAGCTTTTTTGAAATATTTTTTTATATATTTCGGTCGACTATTTATAATTTTTCATGCTTATGTTAATATTTATGTACATTAAATTTATGTGAATTTAAACTTTTATCCGTTGTATTTTTAATATATGCAGAGGAATTATAGGAAAAATAATAATTATTATGCGGAAAATTTGAATGAGTATTTTCATGCTTGTATGCAATTTTTCCAGTAACAATTGTAAAGCATTTCACCCATATTATATATAGTATACTATTCGTATGTTAATTATTTGTAAATGTGCTAATTTAAATAATTTTTATTACATAGCTATGCGTTTTTTTGTGCAAATTTACATTTAATTATTTCCTGTTTAATATTTTGCCGTGTTTCCCGTGTGTCTAAATAAATTATTAATAATGCCGCAAATGTCAATTAAATTTCATACGTTACAATCTTTAATTTATCATATCGTTATCTTCTGATCGTTAACCTTGAATTATTAAAGAAAATACAAATGAAATGAAATCGTTAGATAAGGCGGATTACTAATGTCATAATTAATTGCATTTTTAGATTAAACAAAATGATGAATTAAAATTGTACGAAAGATAGTTTATTAAGGTTTATTCAGCGGTAATCTTAAGATTATTGTTTATAGAAATTATTGAAAATCGTTTTTTTTAAATTAAATTAGCGATAATTGAAATTTCAACATTTATCGTTTAATTAAGGAAATTGAATAAAATTTTATACATTTTTTAACTATATTTTAAAAAACTTAATTTTTATAATATCTTATTACAAATAACCTGATAGGTTTTTTTTATATAAAAAACCCGTTGATTATCCTGTTTTCATTGTTTTTTATGAGGATATTTTTATCAGTTGAGTGGTTAAGTCAGCCTTGCGGTATACTTTGTTAAGTTTCTTTTAAATCTTTTTTTTTGTTTTATTAATTTCTTTTCAAAGGATGAAAGAATTTGCTTTCCATTAAAAAACTTTAACTTTAATTTCTATTTATTTTCTTTCATTTTATTAAATGTTGTAGTTATTATATGAAAGTTTATATTTATAATCGATTAAATAATTTTAACTCATTTTAGATTTGAATTTATGTATCGTATATATTGTAAAAAATATTTTATTTTTAATTTCTTTTTCATTTTCACAAATGTGAATTTTTAATTCGATATTTCCATATTATTTTTAATTATATATTACAAATTATATTAATTTATATTAATATTCATGTTTAGTTCAGTGATATATTGTATATCAAATTACTGTTTTTTTATGTTATTTCAATGTGAAACTACATGTTTTAACATTGTGTATAAATTTCTATTCTTTTTTTGTATTATTTTTCTATATAACGTAGAAGAAAAATTGAAACGTTTTCTATTTTATTATAAAAAAGAATGACGTTAAATTAAATAACAGTATTATACGGTCTGCGAAATCGTGAAGACAAGGAATTGCTGTAAAAATTGTAAGTCGTATATAATTTTAAATTGTTTACGAGTTCGAATGTATTTTATTATAATATTTTATTATTATTTCAATAATTATGTTTCGTTTTTCTCTCGTAATATTGTTGAACTTTGATTTTTTCCTATTTTATTGTGTTGGAGATTATGACATGTGAAGGTCGTATATAATGTTTTTTTTCCACAAAATTAGATTTTTTTTAATAATTGACTTTAAATTATATTTTGCAAAATTATATCCAGTGTGATAATCGGTTTATTATATTATCATACAATGTCATGTCTTAATTTGGATTCGGTTATTTGCGAATTGCGCTTTAAATTTTTTGAATAATTTTATACTTATATTTTATTATTTTGTATAGAAACATAATTACAGTTTAAATTGAAAATTGTAAAAAAAAATATTTATTTTTATACACATACATATATGATTGTTGTTATTATTAGAATAGATGATTTATATATTTTGTTTTCTTGAATTTGGGTATACAGTTTCCATTTCAGCCTAGAAATTTCTCAACTTATCATTATTAATGATACAATGTAAAGAAATGATGTAAAAAGACGTATTAATTTGCATTTAATTATAATATATTATTAAAGATTTATATATTGATAATTTACATTATTTTTTATGACGAGATTCTTATCTTTATTTCCATATGTTATAATGATGCGAATGAATGATTTTAATCACGAAACCCTTTCGCGATTACCTGTCATAAGATTCCAACGCTGACTAAAAAAGGATTGTTTTTCGACTTCGTCTTTATTTTTATCGACACGGGTCATTTAACCTAAGTTTTTCGCCGAACAACGATTAAAGTGTATTTTAAATCTCTGCTAATTTTTTTTTTGTTAACATCGAGAAGGTAATTAATCATAATTGTACGTCGAGAAGTGTACATTAATTGCAAAAAAAGCCTACAAGTGAAAAGTGTGTTTCGATTGCGTGCCACAAATGCGAATCTAATTTTAAGTACATGAATCCTAAATAAAAAAAAAGCCGTCGAGAAATCAGAAGAGTATAAAAAGAGATCGTATATTTATATATATATATATATATATATATATGTATGTGTGATATCAAATTATTTGTTCGAGGTCGAAATGTAACGACCTCATCGTTTTTCCTCGGGCGATTAGTTTTTGATTTGCGCTCGAAAAATGGCGACCCTGATTTCGAAAATGAACAACAGGTTATTTTGCTCATATCTGAATTTTTTCTTTCGTCGAACATAAAAAAAAGAGAGAACGCATACCAAACAAAACGGGGATGGAAAAAAGCGTAATGAATTCTGCACCTTCGCGAAGGTTCTTCTTCTCCTCTCTTCGATAGTCGTTTCGAAGGTTGGCCCCCTTTCGAGGACTCGCAGGTTTTCTCATCGGGGGGCTCTTATTTTTATTTATTTATTTTTAATTTTTTTTGCGCCCTTCTCGATCGCTTTTTTCGTACATACTAGACGCGCTTGGTATTGATCTCGTGTGATTCAGAACCGGACCGACCGGTTCTTCTGACTTCTTACCCAGAAAAAATTGTTTACATTCGCGCCTTATCTGATGGGAGTAATCAAAGCCACAAATATTTCAGACGTTCTCAACTATTCAGATTTCCAGTTTTTAAATATCGGATTACTCATGTGTATTTTTTATGACCGAACCGATTCTTGCTGGAGATAATTATCAAAACACTTTGCTTAAAAAAATATTTGACTATACATTTTAATATTTTATTGTAATTTTAAAATATAATTATTAAACATTTTTAACGAAATATTTAATATTCAGTTTATGTATATTATTTTGTATATATGTGTAAGAAAATATTTTTTTCTTCTTAAAATTGTCCTCTTAACGAGGTAAAATCGTTTTTGTGGAGAACGTTCATTTTGAACTCGACATAGACGATTTTAGCAATTGAACCAATTACCAAAATATATGATAATAACTTCCTAGCATTGTTGATGTCCATATTTTCTTTGAAGTCCATTAATTTAAGTCAAACAAAAAAAAAATTCTTTCCGGTACACGAAAAATGCACAAAAAATAATTACGAATGTGAAAACATTATTAAAGTAATAATGCGATTGTAATTAATATCGCATTAGGTATATTATGTACGAATAATAAAAATATGTTTTACAGTAATAATTTCATATTTTTGTTATAATTTAGTTATTTTTAAGTCAATCCTTTCTTAGAGGATCGATGGTTTATTATCAATGCATTCTTTCTTCGACACAGAAATTCTCGAAGTTTTTCAAAGCTATTCTTATGTAATTTTTTAAAAGTTTTATCTTCATACATGGAGATGACTCTGTTAACCTTGACAATTAAGTGCTTTATGTTAATTACTTTTTTTTCATTTCTGCTTTTCAGGGAGCAAACTCAAATGTTTCACTTTTTTTAAGACATTCCTTCATTATTATTATTTGTTAATATACATATATATATATATATATATATATATATATATATATATATATATATATATATATATATATATATATATATATATGGTTGTTGTTGTATAATAAAAATGTTTATTAAACGAACATGTCTCCATACCTGTCATTGTTATTTTTATTCGATTATAATTTTATTCGATTGTGTAATTGCAGATATAATTCTAAGAAATGAGTCGTTGAGAAAGTGCGAGTTTATGCTAATATAGACACATAAAAATTAAGATTTATATCTTTACGATTAAATTAGTCAGAGATTGCATTTTTAACTTTATTTAATTCTTATATATTATATGACGTTTATTATGTTAAATTTAAATTTTTAATAAGGTTCCAAATTGAGAAAAGTATTTAGTTTTTTTTTACCTCGATTATTCGTTATCCTTTTTTTGAAATTCTTCAGTTTCTTTAAGAAGTTAATTTAATATTTTTTTGTAAATTATTATTAATTAATAGCTTGCAAATCAATCGCATGAATTAATGTATTTTTTTTTGTTTGTTTAATCTGTTTTTTTTTGTCGCATGAAAATTGTCGTGTCTTTCTCGGAAATATTGATTTTAATTTTCGGTGATTTATATTGTTCTAAAACCCATGTCAAATTGATCCTTGAGGCTATTATCGTAGTTTACGTCCATTGTGTAGAACAGGTTTTTCGTATCGTGTGAAAATTTATTTCTAATACAGCGGTTCTCAAATACTGATTCCGAGAATTGGAATTTATATAAAAAATTCATATACAATTAAATAAACTTACACTATATTTAATTATACACAATTTAATGCTATTATTTCTGACTATATTTTTTTATATAATAGTAGAATTACTTTTAAATTTAAGTTATTGTTCTTATTTTTATTATATAATGCACCTTATTGTATTCATCATATTATAATTTTTTTAGAGATTAATATAGGTGCAAATATTTATTTTATAAGTATGATTTTTGATTTCTGTCAAGTTGAACAACACTTTTTTTTTATTAGATGTGAATAATTTACTACTATTTAATTTGTAATATGATTAAATTATACTAATTATATATATGAATTCATTTTTTTACTATTTAAAATTTAACTAAACAATAGGAAGTAGCACAAAAAAAATATTTTTGTATGAAAATTAAGCGTTAATTTGCATTAACATCTGGTAATTAAATTTACGTCTTCTTCATGATAATATCACACGATTATTATCGCTATCCAATAATGATGATGATGATGATGATTATCGAGATGACGATGGCGATGATGAAGCGTTTTTAACGTGCAGTGAAACTACGTTCACCATAAAAAGCTTCGCACGATTGAAAAACTCGAATTCAAAAGCTCATCGCGCAAGTTGTTTACGATCTTCCATGTAAATTATTATTGGCCTTTTTTCCCCCCGTCGAGGTCTACCATTACGCGTACATAAAATGTATTTTATTTATTTATTTATTTTTTTATTCGTTTTTATATTATTTTTGCCGGTTTTCGTTGCGAAAAACATCACGTGAGAGAGCCGTTGCGGTTTTCTTTTACGATTTGTTTTAATGTCCCTTCTGCATTTCGTATTAAGTAAGTCATCGATTGGAGATATGTTCTCATCATATGTGTCTTGGTTTTCATTTTTTTTTTTTACTTCTCTCATTCTCAAAAGAGCTTAAAAATATGTCGAAATCAACGTTTAAAAGATATGAAAGAGGATAAACCGGTCGGATATTTAAAAATTTTATTGATTTAAAAAAAATAATATTACATATGTCATTTATGATGATATATATTTTTTGGGTAATAAAATATATATGAAAAATTAATCAGTGATTGTTCTATCCTCGAATCAAACTCTTTATAATGAATAATTAAATTGTAAAACATTTTTCAGCAAAGAGGAAATTGTATTTAGTCTTAATGAAATGTAAATATTCAACAAATGTATCTAAATTTTTTAATGGAAAATCTACATAGATTTTTATCAATTTTGTGGAATGTCGACAAGTAGGCTATTCATATGAATTTTTCTTTTTCCGCGTTCGTTTTTGTTTTTAAGTTATTTGATTTACGCACCTATTTACTAATTTTTATATACATTTTTTTAACGGTAAAAAAAGGAAATAAACAACAATCCTTTTAAAATGTATTTATTTTTTAATTTGAACCCAATTTTAACTTAAAAGATTTATTGAAAAAAAATCTAACTGTTAAATTTTATTTAGTTGATTGTTTTTTATTTTCTATTAATAATTAAGCAAAATATTTATTGTTGATATATCTGGTATATTAAAATGTAAGCATAGTGAAATTTTATCGTTTTATACTTTTTATAAGATCGAATAGCTGAAAAAAAAATTAAATTAGTACTTTAAAGTTCAAAATATATCCCACATTATTATAAATGTTGTTTTATTTATATTTTATCTAAATTATTGAAACAAATAGTCATAGTATATTTTATACACATACCTCTTTGTTGACGTCTTATATAATATAGTTAATTTATTTTAACACATTTCGCATATCACACCCGATGAAAGCACCGTTAATACGTTAATATAATTAATATAAACGAAAAAATAATTAATAATATAATAATTTTAAATAAATATTTACGTTAAAATTGCGTTTCTTATACCGTCAATGGTGTAAACAAAGGATAAAAAAAACAGGGAGAGTGTATACACTTTATTTTCAAGGTAAATAAATAGTTTTGCAATCAAAGTACAATTTGTTCGCAACGTTTCAATGACCGCCATCATGTCAATTACACACACACAAATATATTTTTATACTTTGCTTACGTTTTTTTTCTTATATAATTATTGTGTACATGTATGATGTGTAATGTTGGCATGTATAACTACGATTATTTTACACACGCGATGTTCAATTTTGTAATATACACCTACTGTTTATATCTAAAGCCACATCTGAACACACCCTATTAATATTTATCAGTTAATTCTTAGAAATTTATTTGAGTATTTTGATTATGTAACTAATTTTATTTACACTCCTATTCAATATTTCTAAATTAAGGGTTAATATATTATTATTATTTTTTTTTGCAAAAATTTGTAACACTATATCCATGTTTACGTGTTAATTAAATTATCTAAAAAATAACGTAGTTTTGTATAGCAATATTTTTTTAAATTATACGTCGTGCTTGAAATTGTTATTATCCATGAAGTATTATAGTTCTTTGAATTTATATATTTTTTTATCAATATTTTTATTTATTAAAATCGATATTCTCAGAAATAGTAATAAATTAGTAGTATACTAAAATAATCTATGAAAAATATTTTTCAGTTCAAAATGTACTATTTATTTTATATAACTTTATGTTTGTATTTAGCTGACTTATGTATACGAGTCACTTGTGTTGTAATAAGATAATATAATTCTTATTGATTGTTGTATATTAAATCTGAATCTCTGTAAACGCATTCACAATAGGTAATGAGATGCAATTTTTTATTTGCTTATTTTATTTTTAACCAGTTTTTATTTGTTGTGATCTGAAAAGCGTAAAATGGCGAAATATGTTTTTTTTTATAACGTTATAAAAATATTTTATATAATTAGATATTATGCAACATGTAAGAAGAATGTCATCAAGTAGCCGTATCTCTTTTTTATAATGTTTTTTTTTATGTATTTAAAATATAAAATAAACAGTTTTGTCCACTCAAGTATTTAAGAAGCGATCGTATTTTATTACTGTTTACGACCGTCTTAAAAATTTTTCTTTTGATTGAATCGCCAGTATCAATTTACATTTTTATTTTCTTGACCTTAACACATTGTTGTTTATAAAATATTGAAGTGTAAAAAAAATGCATTTACTGCAATACGTGGCGAATGAGTCAGCCTTCGTTCGTTCACGTATAGAAATGAAACTTTTGTCCTTATTATTGTGATTACGAGTTTTAAGTTCCGTTGTTTTTTTTTTCGTGTAAAATAGAAAATATGTGATCTATATGGTTATGAAAAAAAATTAGAAATCGGATTATCGATAGTGACTGTCGCGAAAACGTGACGGTGCAATAAGTCGTGAACCTCGTATATAATTATTACAAAACGATTGTTATTTTAGTAATAAAATATCTATTATTCTGTATTTTGATTCATTTATATTTTTTTTTATTTGTTTAAAGTAAACATTATAATATTTTGAATATTTAATGAGGAGATTATTAAATTTCTTTAACTTTTCAATCGAAAATAAGTTGGATTTTTAAAGATTAATATGAATTATTCATTTTAATAAATAATGATTTTTATTGAAATGAATAATTCATATTTGTTTAATTTTAAATAAGTTTAATATAGGTTTAAAAATATGTATTACATAATATGTGCATTTTCAAAGCTGATCTATTATATAGTTCGCGTATTGAAGTCGAGAACTGATTAAATTAAATATATTTTATGATTATGAGCCTTTTAAACTTGTTTTGAATGCAAATGAATTGAATCAAAGTTTTAAATATTTTTGTAAATCAAAATTTGAATGGAATATCTATTTAAAACATAAAATTTTACGACGTGACTCAGACTTTATTTAAATTATTAAATACTACATAAATAATTCTATCGGCTGTTTTCCTTCGCGAGGTTAATTTTTATTTTTTCCTTTGACCCAAATTTTTCTATTTTCATTCTGTCATCATATCATTAAAATAATATTATTATCAACTGGTATCCTTTTTTTAATAAATATAAAAGAATATATATTTTTATATGATTTTCATATTCTAAAGAATGAACAATGAAACGCATTATAATAATCGCTTTTGGTTTGTGACAATTTTCATTTAGTATATAGGCATTGTTGTTGCATTCAAGCAATTGAACCAATAAAATTAGAGCTTGCAGTTCGTTCACATTTTGTTAACTAACACATTCGTTTACACGATCGATTTACTGCAATATAATATTATAATATATATATATATATATACACATAATGCCTAGTCACTATATATATATATATTTTTTTTTTCGTCTGTTTTTTCAATTCTCATCTTTTTTTTTATATTCATCGCCATTTTTGTTGATCTCGTTTTTTTTTCCTATTTAGCATTATTATCCGGACAGGTATGACGGTACATAGATTAATAATCGACACGAGAACAAAAATCTCATACGCGTCTAAAGCGTTGGCGCCATTTTAATAATAGCAAACAACAGTAAAACTAGTCGAAGAATCTAATCTGCCAGGTTGTTGCGGCGATAGTTCTGGTGAAATCTGCTCGGCAATTTGCAAACATCACGTCAAAACGTACCGCTGACGTTTTTTTTTCCCACCGACACATTGATTTATCGATAAAGTATTTATTGTACATATTTACTATCTGTTAATAATATATATTTTAAGTCGTCTTTGTAAAAAATAAATTTAAAAAAAAACAAGTATACGGGAATTCCCGCTTTAATGTTGAAGTTAATAAATTGACGCTCTTTTACAGCCTGCGGGCGACCTTCGTATGTCAGTCAGATATTTAGTCATCAATTTAGCCTTCAGCATTTTTGTGCTGAAATTTTGCTCACGTGGATGTTAGTTAAAATTTGTTATATTATGTATTTTGAAAAATATGATCTATTTATTAATTGATATCAACTTTTAATTAACAAGAATCAGATTTGCTCGATATGAATATGTATGATTAAATATACTGAAATATTTTAGGATGTATATACAAGGATGTATATTTTGAATTATAAATGCTATTTAGTGTTAAATTATAAAAATAAAGTAGCATTTGATAAAATAAACTGTGACCCCGACGGCGGCGGCGGCGCTATTCGCTAGCATTTTATATGTATGATATATGATTCTGAAGAAACAATCGACGAATTTGAATATAAAATTTACATATCGAATGAAATATTTTTTCATAATACTCATAAGATTACAAAGCTTCCTATTAATATGGACCATGGCCTAAAAATAATCTTTACGATATATTTTAACATTAGTTGTTTAATTTTTATGTTCTGTTTTAATATTTTATGCTGCATGAATATGTATAAGGGGTGGCACTATTATTATTTTAAATATTACGTTTTTTTTAATCTTTCGGTGTCAACGAACGCAAAATTACTGCTAAAATATTTTCACCTTCGAATTATGTTAAAAATTTGATTTTTCACAAATCACCAGTGAAAATTTTCTATCAATATCTTTGATCAAGTTTCGAAGTGTTTTTTAGTTCGATTATTTTTTTTTCGTTATAAATTAACAATGTCGTTGAAAATTGAAACCTTGTCAAATTTATATTTTAACCTTTCATTAATATATTATCCTCGTTCCAAATTTAGCGCAAATGTCCAATTTTATATCCTTAATTTATATATATATATATATATATATATATATATATATATATATATATATATATATATATATATATATATATATATATATATATTAAATATCATTTTAGCAATTAAATAATGTTACCGTTTGAAAATATCAATTCATTATAATAATTCATGTGTTCTAACATGATTTCTATATATTTTTTATATAAAAATTAAATAATTATGATTTATATTTTTTACGGTAGATTTTTATTCTAATTTAAAATAAACCGTGTTGTTGCTGTATTGATTATTTTTACATTTTTTACATATATATATTTTTTTATATAATTATTTATTAATAGTTCTTTATTATGACAAATAACTGAGATTTTATTTTTTAAATAATATTGTACATATTTAAAGTCATTATTATTTAAGTTTAATATAAATAATATTTTATTTACTTGAAAGTTTAATTTCTTAGAAAATATGCGATATTTTATTTTAATTTAATATTTTTCCTGTTTACTTTGCGTTTGTTATGATTTATTATACAAAAGTATACAACTTATTGTATTAAAACATTCTAGTGGTATAAAATTTCTTTTATGTTATTTTTTATTTAATATTCTTATATATAATAAAAAGTTACCGATTATAAATCGTTTGCGGAAGTTAATCGTTAATTATGAGAGAATTACAAATAATTACCTTTCTACGACAGTATGTAATTTAACATGCGGGATTGTGTAATTTTTTTTTTTGAAAGTTTTCGCGTCCAAAGGAAAAAAAATGTCCTCAAATGTTTCTTCGGCCTTAAACGCGTGTTTCCTAAACGTTCTCGCGTCTCAAATTGAAACGGCAAGGAAACGTTCGAAAAAGAGATTTAATTCTTAGTCACTGTTGAAGAATTTGAACTCTTGAAGAGTGAGCAGGTGTGTGAGGCCACGGGGACGGTCATTGCACTTGCCATTGCAAATGCTAATTATATAATCAATTGCATCAATTAACTGACGTATACATTTAATGTCGAGTGAAAATTTGAAATATCCTCCGATTTTTCGATTAAAAGTCGCTTCGTAACGTTACAAAACGATTATTACGCGAAGTGACTTCATTGTGATTGTTGTGATTGAACGTCGTTTTGTTTTCGACTTTGATTTTTTTTTCATATATATATATATATATATATATATATATATATATATATATATATCATTCATTGTTTGTTTCCTTTGTTTGTTTACATTATTAACATTTTTAAATTTCCGAGAAGAGTTGAAGGTTGTGTGTAGAGCTGACGACTCGACCTTATTAAATTAAAGCCAAGGAGATACAAAGACAGGCCAAGGCCCTTCCGTTATAATTATTTTTTTCTATATTCTTAAAAATTTAATTTTTGAATTAATTTAAAATAAATTTCTTTGTATCATAGTTAATATAACAAACTTTTTCTCTATAAAGCTTATAAATAAATTCATAATTTTCAATGACTATAAAACTTTTTTTTAACTAATTAGATATATATCTTAATTCCGAATGTCGTTTTCGTAATTTCGCATCTTATTAGCGATTAATTTGAACGACCTCAGTTAAATTTCTAACAATCTTCACATTCGGACGAGCACATCTTGAACTTTTCAATATGATCCTCATACGATTTATGATCAATAATAATAGTAAAAAAAAACAACAACCAACCGACCAGCACGTGATTTTAAATATGACTAAGCCTTAATTTTTTTCTGGCACACAAGTCTCTCATGTACGTATTTTATTATATATATAAACAAACATGTTCGTATTGCGCAACACCATCGGCGCTTAAGAGAAGTATTAAAGATCATCTTATAAGGTAACAGTTTCTTTTTTTATATATATATAATATATATGTATTATCATATATATGTATATATATATAATGGAGGCGTATTAATAATATAATTTTTCGCATGCTTTTTGTGCGTATCTGTTGTTAGGTGAACGGGTTTATTTGTGACGCAAACTTCGAATGATATCATCGAATTTCATAAAGTGTAAAATATTATATGCATATATTAATTAATTTTTATTCCGCGGAGAAAGGA
This sequence comes from Leptonema lineaticorne, assembly GCA_024500535.1. NCBI lineage: Eukaryota > Metazoa > Arthropoda > Insecta > Trichoptera > Hydropsychidae > Leptonema > Leptonema lineaticorne. The sequence continues at coordinate 4,740,648 of JANIJI010000061.1, forward strand.
GGAAAATTCTTGACATTGTTTTTGATGAATCGCTAACTAAATTGTGAATAATATATTATGTTTAGGATGTTCGGGATGTTATGACTATTGTGTAAAAAAAAAAAACGGTGACATTTTAATTTTAACCGCAATTATAATGTTTTAACCGACCACATAAAAGTAAGCGTTAAATATTATATATCAATATATAAAGCGATTTGCGTATTGTTTCGTTTTTTTATGACAATTTTTGATTTGATAATTATATTTCGTAAAATATTTTATTTTGTTTCTTTATTATATGTTACAACTTCTGCTAACTGTTTTTTTTTTTTGTGATGCATTAAAAACTTTTCCATATAAGGATTCGTAAAATGATTGAATTTTTTATGATTAATTACTGTTTGTTTTAGAAGAATAAAAAATATATATTTTGTATATAATTTTGTATGAGTTTATGTCTAGAATAATTTTAATCCTTATTTTTTTTCTTATTTCTCAATTTATATATAGTCAAAAAAGATTTTCAGATTGGCTATTTCTATCATATTATGGAAATTTAAATTTAATAGAACCAGTTTCGTGCATTAAATAATTATATATTTATATGATCTAGACTTTTTTTTAACTTTTTATATAATAAAATTGAGTGTTACATATAAATATTTTATCTTTAACTATTATTATATTTAGAATTATGATCAACAAGTTGAACGTGTTTTTTTATTGTATAAATTAGATATATTTTGACTTTTTATAGGTTTGAGTCTCATTTGTGAGTTATTTTTTTTTGGGAACTAATTTGTAAAGTATGAATAGTAATAGTAATAAAAAAATCTTTTGTATGTCAATTTGTGACTTAAATTAGCAAAATTTGTCATTTCAGCTTCAGATTACCTTAATTATCTGAAATACCATCATGATTTATGTAATGTAAATTTATTTTTTTCTGTAAAATCAAGCACTTCTGTTACTGTTTTGATAATGTATTAATTAAATAATTTGTATTATTTAATTTTATTTACTATTTACTGATTTTGTATTTTACTGTTTTTATATTTTATACAATTTATATTTTAAGATCTCTTCTTAAAATGTGCTAATTTGTATATGTCACAATTTATAGTTGGGAAAAATAAAAATTTCTAAGAACGAATTGATGAGCGGATATTTTTATCGATATTTCGTAATTGTTTTTTGTGTATTCTGTTAAATCGAAACTTTTTTTAACTCTCTCACGGACCATTCCGAGAAGTACAATCGTTTTATTTCTTTATTAATTTTATCAGTTTTTCGATTATAAGCCGGTGGTTGCCAAGCAAACGAAGCTCAGTATCATAAAAAAGTGTGACACATTACAGATACACACTCGGTTCAATACTTTATTGACGTAAATGAAGAGGAAAATTCGCACGATTAATTGAATATACGCATACGAAAGGTTAAACTCAAGATCATTAACTCGCAAGTTATCCGAAATTGACGACGTACCGGTTACTGTCGCATATCTATTTTTACGACGACCTGAATTAGCAGTCATTGACTATTTCGTCTTAAGACGAGTCCCTTATTGTGAAATGAGACTTATTTTCGATGGCGGAAGTTTTCCAAAAATTTTCCGACTTTGCGGTTTTTTCTCAATATTACGAACGATGCGATATTCATTATAGATTCACGAAATATTATATTGTTAGTTATATTTTTACTACTGTTATTTTAAAATTTAAAATATACTATCGTAGATCGATTGATCATGATTAACCAATGTATTAATATATTATATAAATATTTAGTATTTATTTAATATTAATATAAAATATCATTTAAATTAATTTTTAATAAAATAAGAAATACGTTTTAAATATGATTTTAATAATGTAATATATAAAAGTATCGATATTGTTATACAAATTCGAATATATTTCTTTTTAAATAATATTCAATTTAATTTATAGCTTGGTATTTACAGCTCATGCAAAACAATTTTACGTTATATTTTAATATATTTATATCGATAAATCAAAATAAATGATGATGAATTATTTTGAAAATATAAAGCATTCTTCACTTAGACCACTTTCACAATTAATGGTTCAAATGTTAGTCATATATTACATTGTACTTTCTTATTTAGAAAGTACTGCAATTTTAATTTTTATCTTTAATATTATTAGAATTATGATTAGATGTATTGAGGAAGAAATCTAAATAAGATATTTAATTTAAAACAGTAGCGATTTGAATCGTTTGTATTTTTATAGGTATGAATAATGGTTGAATCTCCACTTATCTACTTTTGTTATATTAATATAAAGCTTAATTTGTGTTTTTATCAAATTTTTAAAATATCAAGATGAAATTTAACAAACCTTTAACATATTTTTTTTGCGAAAAACTTTACTTATGGAATTTTATGAAATCATTGTCCATACACAAGCTCGATTCTCAGAACTATATATTATATTATTATTGTTTCGTGTATTAAATTTTAAGAACCCACATTATGTTATGTTGATAATGTTTTTATTGTTTGAACTAAGGTGTAATTTTTGCGGTATTGTCTAAGTGCTCTTATGTGTAATTATTTTCTCGTTTATTGCCAGGCAATGTTAATAAAATACGAATAAAATCTGGAATTTTTCATTGAAAAATGAGACAAAAAAATGTTATAACGTGATTTTATATTAGAATTTTTCATTTATATATCATTTTTTACTCTTTTTTTCCTGATTAGAAAATTATTGGAAATTGACTTCTTTAATTTTTGTAAAATTAATCGTACTTAAATTAATTTATATAGATTAAATATTTTCGTTTATTATAATATTATAAATATAAGGAAAAAAATTGATATATTTTTCCTTATTTTTTAACTTATTATTTACACAAAAAAAATCTTTCAAAATTGCAGTAAATATCCCTTTTTCCAATTCGAATATTCAAGGTTATTTATATGCACATATATTTATTTATTATCATTAATTTTTAAAAAAGGGGAAAACCGTAGGCGTTCATTAAAAATTCGTAAAACCTTTTTTTTCTATATAGCTTAACGTTGTTCATCGACGCTTTTAAGTACGCAAATATATTTTCATATAATATATTGAATCATTATTTTTTTTTTAATTTTAGCAGCCGTTCGTTTTTATTGTTATTATTGTTATTTTCACCTTCCTGTCGAGATTTTGTGAGATTAAAAATAAATAAATAAAAAGCGAGATTAGACGTCATAAGGATACCCGGTTTATGATTCAGCAGAATGCCCCCCCCCCTTCCTCTATATTCGGCGACCGGTCTATTTTATTTATTTATTAAACCATCTCTTCCTTTAGGCTGACTTCTTGCTGCTCGCACAAGCAGATAACAAAACGTTCACTTGCCTCGTGGACGTCGTCGCAGACGGCCACTTTGCTATTTAATACCTCCTCGTAATAATCGATTCTATAATAATCTTATAAATATATTTAAATTTTTGAAAAAAAATATTTTTAGTGTATTTACATAAAAAGAATATATATATATATATATATATATTGTGCGTGTTCGTGCAGATTTCTCAGAGTTGAGTACCTGAATTTGTAATAAATAGAAGAAGAAGAAGAAGAGAAAATCACTATGGCCGCCAACGTTCCCGTTTCAGCGGGTTGGAGTCTGAAAAAACAGAAATGGACCAAGAGATTGGTGAAAAAGCACTTGCCTATAACTAGATGGCTTCCGGAATATGACAGCGAAAAGATGATAGCCGATTTGATAGCCGGCATAACTGTCGGTCTTACTGTGATGCCGCAAGCTCTAGCATATGCAACTCTCGCCGGATTAGAACCGCAGGTTATTTTCATTTTGTAACTAACTATAAACGCTTTCGTCGTTATGCGCACTGTTCGCTTTATGTTGTATTATGCGTCGTGTCTCGGCAATTTTTATTTTTTTATTTTTTTTTTCAGTCTACTATCGAATAAATATAGGGTTATATGGTTATAATAGAATGTAAAATTTTCGATTTCACATTATTTATTATTAAGTAAATTGTTTGTTTTTAATCTGATTAAATGTAATTGGTCTTTTCTATGGTGATTAAATGTAATTGGTCTTTAATCGTAAGTAATTGGATATGATAGTAATGAAATTTTTATCTGAGGGTGTTTTTACGATATAACACAATGTATTTTATTATAAAAAAATCTATTATATGACAAATATTTTAAGTTTTATATATTTTATTACATTGGTTTATATAATGTTAAAATTCATTTTTAATTTTATTAAATATTTGTAGAATATGTTGACTATTATTTAAAGGGATTTTTTAATTATATTTTATGCTTTTTCAATATAAACATACATTTTGCAATTTTCGTAAATAAATAAATTTTATTTATAAATTTATTTATTTATTTATCGATAATATAATTTATATATAAACAAACGAATTTTTTTATTAATATTTTTGTATGTTAAATCAAATTAATCTTTTGAGTAAAATTTTTAATTTTCGATTTGCCATATAATAAAAAAACATGCAATTTCTTGAAATGTTTTGGAAGGGATTGTAAATAAACATAAATTTATATTTATCAAATATATACTGCCACTGTAATATTATAACGTTTACGAATTTTAGATATGGTAATAAATGTAATGACGTAATTTGCAAGTGCGTTCTTAAAAAATACTATACATATTAATTAATCTTTTTATTATTATACCTTGAAATATATACATATGTTTTGTTTTCATTTTAATTTTATTCGCATAAAAATGTTAAAATCTTCATATTTTATTATATACTATATGTAATAATTTGTATATTAATATTTAAATGCATATTTCAAGGGAATCAATAAAAGTTATCGTGAAACATTGTCAAACATATAGATAATCACTACGTGAAAATATCATTTCATTGTGTTTACTAATGTTGTTACGATAATCTAAGTGCAAATTAATGATAATTTTTGGTAAAATTCGTTTATATGTTTCGATTTCAAATAAAAAAGTGAATTTAAGTATATGTAAAATTTTATAAATTAAAGAGTTTTACAAATAAGTTCTATAAAATTACATTGTTAAATGAAATCCGGGACTTTTCAATTTTTTTTGGAGTTTTTTTTGTATAAAATATTTTAAAATAATATTAAGTAATGATTTTCAATTTCTTTTTATATTTTTACAGGCATTTGATTTTTTATTTTTATTTCTATTTCTTTATTACAATAAATGGCTACTATTACTAGATAATCAAAAGTTTAAAAATCTTAATTATTGGTAAAAGCAAAATTTAAAATAGAAGTTGGAAATTCGAATAAATTTGCAATATTAGTAATCAGAGTTTTATTTTTATTTTGAATTAAATAGAAATATTAAAAAGGAAATTACCATTTCCAACTTTTTGAATCTACGTTTAAAAATTGTATTACTTTAAATAAAATTATGATAATTTAATAAAATTCGCTTCAATCAATTAAGTATTTTTTTATACACTAATTGAAAATATATTTTGTATAATTTTTGAATGATTATATTTAACAAATAGTTTTATAAAAATAATTTGAAGGATTTTTTTTATATTTTAATTTATCTAATTTATTAATAATATTTTTTTTTATTAAAGTGCATTTATATTTTTTCGTCGATACATTCAAATGCTAAACGCAAATTTAATAGGTACTAAATTGTATACAATGACTTGTTAGCTTTTATCAATGAATTTATCTCTTATGTTGTCGAGTTTATGCTAATTTAATCTAATACATTTTATAATCAAGCGAATTAAATTAAAATATTTTTTTCATCAACAGTATGGCCTGTATTCATCATTCGTGGGATGTTTTATATATATGGTGTTCGGATCATGTAAAGATATAACCATCGGTCCCACAGCATTAATGGCACTGATGACTTACCAACAAGTGGCCGATAAGAATCCTGACTTCGCAGTACTGTTATGCTTTTTGTCCGGAATCGTTCAGTTGCTTATGGGAATATTACATTTGGGTATTTTGTTTTTACCAAAATAATATTCAATCACAATGAATAGGTAAATAATCGATTATGTCGCATTTCAGGTGTGTTGATTGATTTTATTTCGATACCTGTAACAGTAGGTTTCACGTCTGCAACTTCTGTTATCATTGCTGCATCTCAATTAAAAGGACTGCTCGGTTTAAAATATACGTCTAAAAATTTCTTAGATAATATCCACAAAGTATATTTACATATCCACGAAACAAGACTGGCTGACACTTTGCTCGGATGTGGATGCATCATCATACTTCTTCTATTGAGGGTATTTTTATAAATCTTTATTAATTCATTCGATGTATAACGATAATAATAAGTGAAAATAGTTCATATAGGTTTTAGTATTTATAAAATTTATACGATTCCATGAATACAAGTTTATCTATATGTTAGTCATATTGATAATTGACTTGCAAGTGTTATAAAATTTTATTTCATATATATTATATATATATATATATATATATATATATATATATTTATTTATTTTTAAATATATAATTTAAACTTGCCATCAATATTAATAACTAATCATTATTTCTATTATATTTAAAATTAAATAAATCAGAATAAAGTTTCATTTTATTCAATATTAATAGTATTCTCTACTTAGTATTTTTAGTAATAAAAATATTTTTATTATCTATTTGATTTAATGATTAGTAAATAAATGATTGCAAGTGTATTATTATTTTTTTGTTGTTGTGAATGTAGCCAAATCAATCTCTTACGAATAGTTTTTATATCAAATTGGATAATATTTAGTAGTATATAATATTATTTTATGTATATAAAGGAATAATTATTGTTTTTAAAAAACAATTTACATTAAAAATATTTTATTTTTTTATTACTTTTGCTGTAAAAATATATTCGATTTTTATAAATGGAGATATTTTTAACAGTATGCTTTTTTAAAAAACTTATTAATTTTTATAGAAACTGAAAGATCTAGCATCCAAGGATGACTTCAGCAAAAGTAAAGCTATCAGAAAATCTCTCTGGCTGCTCTCTACTTCTAGAAACGCCCTCGTAGTTATAATCTGTTCGATATTTGCATATTTCGCAGAAAGTTGGTGGGGTGGTTCGCCATTTTTGTTGACAGGCACTGTACGGTGAGTTGAAAAACCATTCTGAAATAATTTTCACCAGATTTTGTAACTCATTTCGATAATAATTAATCCAGTTGGTACGTTTGAACAATTTCAGATCAGGGCTGCCAGAATTTGGACTGCCACCATTCAACACTACGCTGAATAATCAAACATATTCATTCGTTGATATGTGTTCAGAACTGGGTTCTTCTATTGTTTTAGTACCTGTTATTGCCGTATTAGGAAATGTTGCTATCGCCAAGGCCTTCTGTATGTATATATATATATAATAAACAGTTTCTTTTATTTATAAATAAATTGTCATTTATCGTTTTAGCTAGTGGAGATAGTGTTGATGCTACACAAGAACTGTTAACTCTTTCACTTTGCAACATTTTGGGATCTTTTGCTAGATCTATGCCAATCACTGGGTCATTTTCAAGATCTGCTGTCAATCATGCTAGTGGTGTTAGAACTCCTCTAGGCGGTTTATATACTGGTAAAACACTAGAATTTCTCTTAAACGATTCTCGATCTCTATTATATTTTATTATATTGAGAGTTGTCCATAACTTTTTAATTTTTATCATATTTCATCTAATTAACAGGTGTATTGGTATTATTGGCGCTCAGTTTATTGACACCGTACTTTTATTTTATACCAAAAGCAGCACTTGCTGCAGTGATTATATGCGCTGTGATTTTCATGATTGAATACGAGGTGAATTATGGCTCTCGTTATCATTAGAATACTGCATATTTCATTGTTTTCGATTTGTAATGATTAATATTTTTTCCAGGTCGTTAAACCTATGTGGCGATCGAGTCGCAAAGATCTGGTGCCAACGTTCGTAACATTCTTGTTATGTTTAGTTGTTGGCGTTGAAATAGGTATACTTTTGGGCGTGGCTGTAAACATAGTTTTCTTGTTATATCCAAGTGCTAGACCTACTATTCATGTCGAGAAAGATGCTGTAAATATTTTTCCATTAGATATATTTTAATGCATCGATGTAAGTTTAGTAAATTTAAATGTTTTTTTTTTATAATTTTTCAGTCACATTCTGGTGTTGAATATTTGTTGGTTACTCCTGGAAATAGTTTATATTTCCCGGGAGTTGATTATATCAGAGCATCTGTCAGTAAAGCTGCCACCAAACAAGGAGGATGTCATTTACCTGTTATTGTTGATTGCAGATATGTTTTGGGTATAATTATTGATTCATTTTTAGCTATAGTGGATTATTATTATATATATATGGTATTTATATTAATTATCATAAAAAACATATTTTAGGAGCCGATTTTACGGCCGCTAAAGGTATCGCCGCATTAGCTGAAGATTTTTCAAAACGAAAACAATTATTGGTGTTTTACAATCCAAGATCTACAGTCGTTGACGTATTTAAAGGAGCATCTATTAATAGTTTCACATATGTCACGGGATCAAGCGAGCTGGATAGATTGTTGAATGGTATCTATTTTCGATATTGCTATTTTAATTATGTACAAGTATTCTATGATGGTGGTTGAAGTGCAGATACACGTTCTATTGTTAATTTCAGAGTATGCAACTCAAACGAATCTAATAAACGGCGAATATAAAGCGATTCAAGAATCCTCAGCCGTGTCTTCGAAACTTCCTCAAGATGCGGCCGAAGAACTAATCGAAATAATAACACCGAGGAGAAGTAAAGACGACACTAATAATCCTGATAATCCAAGTTCACAGCCCCTGTTGTCGAAAGACGACAAGAGCAACGTTACCATAAATAGAATATCAAACGACAAATCAAATTAAAATGTGATATGCTGATCGAATGCAATTTAAAGACTATTCAAAGCCATTTTTTCTCTAAAAGTGAAAATAACAGAAAATTTTCACTTTTTCCATATAGGTTTGAAATGGACTTTCGTATTTTTAACTTGTGTAAGAGTGTTTATAATTATTGTATTAGTTTATGTATACATATATATGTGTGTGTATGTATTTTATATCAGTATAATCCAGTACTATGTACTGAAATATCTCTGCATGACGAAACTCATTATAAAAGTAATATTACATTAAGTACTTAGATTTTTTTGTCACATACTTGTATGATGTAATTTACTTGTAATGTCTTTATTTATTATTCCATGTCAAGGAATATAATATATATATGTATGTATATATGTAATTCAAATACAGTGGGGCCCCATTTTATGGAATTTTATAAAGTATTATCTTGAATGTAGTGTTGGCTTGAATTTTGATCTGGAGCAGTGCTCTGCAAACTTTTCTAATCTGAAGTACATTTTAGCTCTTTCTAAATTTTTATATCAAATAATTTTCAAATTATAGATTTAATATTACAAATCATTTAATAAATAAGTGGTCTTTATTAAAAAAAAAAATATTTTCGTCGACAAAATTATGGCACTTTTAGTCGCAGAGTGTTGATTTAGAATATAGATTTAAGAGTTTGTTAATGACAATGTACGTTAAACTTATATTAATTAATGATATTGTTAATAAAAATTACTTTCTATGAAGTAAGTAATTTATATAATAAATTTTTATTCATTTATAATTTTAGATGTAGTCTTATTAAATACTTAATTTTTGTTAATTAAAAATCATTTTTTATTACGGAAACGAACGGTATTTTGAATATATTTGGATATATCTTGACAAAAATATTGTAATGGGACCGTACTGTATTTGTCATTATTTATTTCATTACGGCTATGATTCCTTTCGATTATGATTTTTTTAAACCTCTGGTTTAATTCAAAACTCATAAATTCAAAGTACAAGATTGTTACGAAGAAGTATTTTTAAGTATATATTATTTGTTATGTTAGGCGTATTTTTAAGTATCTATTATATTTGTTAGAATAAATAAATAAATATATATATATATATATATATATATATATATATATATATATATATATATATATAATATGAGTTACATGATTTACTTTAAAGTATTATCTCTGAAATAAATTTTATTTTAATATATGCTTTTAAATGCACAGTTACGTTGTAAATTTGCATTAATGTCCATTCCAGTTATTGACAAATTGAAATTTTCTACTATTTATTTATTTGATACATTTATACATCGTAATTTTTAATGTTCTTTTTTATAACTTTAACACAATTATGTTCTTGCAAATTTCTATGTCAATGCTTTTTTTATTTAACATAATGAAAGATTATCTGAAAATTAATACTACTGAATCTTTAGATTTTGTAACTTCGTTTATCAGTATTTACAACCAATTTTTTGTATAATCTACTTCTGAAGTTTTTGGACGATCTATTTATTTCATTTTTGGCAATTTTTGTTTTTCTTATTTTTGATTATGTTTTGCCTATTTCTGCAATTTACTAAATTTTCATTTTGAAAACAATTTACACATGTATTATATTATTGTTTATTCAATTTTACTTTATATCATTATATGTTACGTGATTATTCATAAAATGTGGAAAAAATTAATTATCAATACAACTATATACATATAAATATATATCAATGTCAAAAGAATGTGATAAGAAAATAATGTAATAAAAATAACATATATCATAAAAATAAAATTTTATTTCTAGTATTAAATAAATAAATAAATAAACAAATCGAAATCTCCTAAAATATTATATTTACCTTCTAACACTATTTTATTTCGATAAATAATAATAAATGCAATGTTTACTACGTTAAAAAATTATTTAATGTTAAATAAACCCCGTAATTTGCGTAACACCATCATCCCCTAAAATCCTTACATGAAAATGGATTGAACTAGCATAAAATAAATGCAATCAATATTCAATAGAATATTAAATATGTATGTATTTAAAAGTATATTAGTTTAAAAAAAATCGAACGTTTTGCAAATTTTGCATACTTTTTGCATTACACTCGTGTAATATAAAATGACCGGATTATTAAAATTATTATCATGTTTTTTAAACAGTGTATGGTATATATTCTAAGTTGTGGTGGGTTTTGAAGCACGTTTAAAGCATTATACTATATATCTGCAATACCTTATTTATATATTTTATGATGATTTGTACGATATGAAACTATCTGGCATCTTATTATCGTTATAATTTATATATATATATATTTTAAGGACTAGGTAACTCTTCATTTCTTCAGAAGCGATTTTGTTACGCTCGTTAGCTTTTTAGATACAACATGTGCTATATCAGAGCTGCGTCTCCATAAGAATTCTCTTGTTCTATCATGATTATCAATACTATCAACGCGAACCTGAAAAATATTATTTTAGTTTATTTTTTATATTAAAATATTATTTATACAATATCAAAATTGAATTACCTGTTTGGGTTGTAAGACTCTGATTGAATGTAAAGAAGCACCTTTGCCGTTGGGTATTCTTAGATTGATTTTTCCCACCATTTCTGCAGTGGTTGCTGTGGCACTTTTTAATTCTCTTTTAGCACCACGACCAAACTAAAAAAAAAAAGATAAACTTAAAAATATGTCATAAATAATAAATTTAATAATTTAATGAAAATTGACATTAACCTCTTTTTCGACTTTCAAAATCAGTGGTCCAACAAAGAAGTCACTCTTCACAGTAATGTAACCCGCCATTAAATTAACTGTGACGTCTCCATTTCGTCTCAAAGACGATAATCCATAAAGAGTTCCCCTGGCTTTCGGTTTGCTTTTTTTATTTTGCTTTCCCTTCGTTTTTTTGTTCTTCTTTTTGTTTTTGTTCTCGTTTGAAGCTCTATTTCCTGTTGGAATCGGTGAAATTGCGATCGTCGGTTGAATAGAATTTTTGATCACTGTTTGCTCGCTCGAAACAACATTTTCAGTTGTGCTACTGGTTTTCAATATTTGTTCTGTGGTCGACGGCGATGTTGCGGCTTGAGTCGCTCCAGTTGTTGTGGTCGTTACCGTCGTAGCCTTTGTTTTGGTAACTGGTATAGTGACCGTTCTCACCGTTGTACTTTTTGGAGATGTCGATATGCTGATTGTAATTTGCGAGGGAGTTGTTTGCGATGTGCTTCTCGCTGTTGTCGTTGGCGATGTTTTTATTTCTTGTGTCGTCGATGTTGTTGTTGATGATGCAGCTTTTGTTACTGCTGAAGTTATTGGACTTTGTGAATCGGTCGATACTGGCACGGTGGATATTCTAATGATTGAAATGTCTTGAATTGGTGATGCATCTTTATTATTGGCGTCCGTAATGTTATTTTCTTTTATTGTTACGGTTTCGTTCGCTTTAGATTCTATCGTTTCACTCATGGATCTTTTGTGACCGTTTCTTTGCTTGTGTCCTCGTCGTTTTCTAAAAAAATTAACCGTTTTCTATTATCGTATACGTGTTTAGAATTAATGAAATGCATTTGATTTTGAATATATAATATATACTTGGATCCGCTTTTCTTGCCGGTTTTCTTCGATCTAGTGTTCTTCTTTTTGGCTTCTACTGGTTGCAAGCGAACACTTACAGGATCGTAGGATTTTCTTAAGATTTTATTCATTCGTTCAAGGACATTATCGACGAATCTGTTATATTTAGCAATGTATATAGCTGGCATTCGAGACGTTGGTTTTTCAACTAAAGCTCCTATTATTAAGATTAATAAAATTTAAATTGCAATTTATATTGAAAATATTTTTTAATATATTATAATATTTAAGTTAAATTTATCTAGTTCTACTACTGTTTGTTAAAATCTACATATATTAATAATTCTTACTTCAAAACTACGCGAATTTTAGTATTATATATATATATTTATATGTGTAAATATTTTGATGTTTTTTTTTAAACTCTAAATGAAAGTCTTATATATTTAAATATGAAAATGTACAAAGACAAGCATTGTAATTACAATTATAGTGAAGATAATTAACAAGTCTATGTTTCTAATTGGGAATTGTGTTGTATTGATCTATCTATTTATTATTGTGATATGTATAAAATTTAATGTATAATTTTTGTTATTAAGAAAGTCGTATATAATATTTTCTAATGATTTTCAATTTCCAAATGGAAATAATAACTAATAGATATAGGAAATTTTACGATTCAAATGATTATTGTAACCTAGTTATAATTCATATATAATTTCAAATTTGTATTCAGATGTATTCGAGGTCAACGAAAGTGTAAACATTAGATATTTATGTTATGTATTTCAAGTAATCTGAAAAGGCTTTTTTGAATAAACATCCAATTAGAAATTCACATCGTCGACGCTTTTACCGGACACGGCGGATGTCGGAAAAATGGAAAACGAAAAAAAAAAACAAAATTAAAATTGCAAGGGCGGAAGTTGTGAAAGTATTCCCGGTTCGATATACGACGCTTCTTAAATATATGCGTTAGCGTCGTTAATCGCAAACCATTAAGTAATTAAATTCGGTTTAATTGCAAGATTATATTGAGTGCTTCTTATGATATGTCAGCGACGATTTTGCGACGTAAAGGCGTCATCGGATTTTAATTACGAATTGCGGCTACGTAGCGGAAGCTTTGACTTTTACAGTTATTCGACCCTCTTCTGAATCGGACGGTAAATTTGTATTAACATTAAAATGTGTCTTCTAGTCGATAGCGTCGTTCGTTTCCACGTATCCATTTGAATATCGCGGAAAATCGATTACGAATGTTAATATTATTAATTCGTGTCTGATGTTTAATATATGCGAGAAAGCTTCCATAAACGTGTTTCGAGAAAATTGTTTTAAATGCATCTATTTTTCAATAGCTATATTATTTGATTTTTTATGATTCGTCTTGATTTTTTATATGATCTTTATATCTATATAATACTATATTTTTCAATCTCAACGATATATTTGTCTATATAAATATTGAATATATAATTTAATACTGTATTTATAATTTTACGTTCAGTTGTTTATACGCTAAATAATAATGCATACTCATTAAAAATATTTATATAGAAAATATAAAAATAAAAGTAATTCGTGATATATATAGAAAAGGAATCTAAAAAAATCTATATCATATGAAAAATTATCATGAATGAAGAAAGAAAATATAATTAGAATTTTAAATGATATTTTTAATATTATTTTAACAATGTTCCGTTTAAATTATATATTGAATTAGAATTTCGAAGCGTGTGCGTGAAAGGCGTCAATTATATTTTTTCTTTATTGACACACTCATAGTTCAAGATTGACGGCTCGTTCGCGAAATTTGCACAAAATGTTCATTCAACAAATTTTCATTCTTGAAGATTGTGGTCGATTAATGAGACGAGTTCACTTTAGGAGACATTCGACGTTGTCTCTCTCGGTCGACCTTAATAAAACGTGTTTCGAGTCGAAACTACCGTTACACTAACTCTCAATACAGGTCTTGTTGATGTCGAACCGGCTAAATAGACATATCCTCCCACGTCGTATGAATAAAAAAAAAAAAAAACGGCGATTCCCAAATTATTTCCAACTCTATTATCTATCAGTACAATATAATATTATCATCGTTTAATGTTTAGATTGATTGACAATTGATATGTATTGTACAAATTAATTTTCATATCAATTTAAATTGATTGTTGTTTTTGTATATTTTTTAATAAAAATTAAAATTTGAAAATATTATATATATATATATATATATATATATATATATATATATATATATATATATATATATATATATATATATATATTATTCATTTATGTTATTTTTAATGAAAGAATCCGTTCGTATTTTTTTCAATTAATATTTATAAAAAATAACACGAATTTTATGTAAATTTTCCGATTTCCATACATCGGAGACATCGACGAGCGGTAAAAACGCAAACCCGTCGCATTTTCGCACGTATTGCATTTTTTTGTTCGTTCTTTCGATGCGTGAATATCGATTGCACGTAACGATTTCCACGTGGTAACCGAGCGAAATTCGACGCACGAAACGGCGATTTCTATTTTCCATACACGTGAACAATTAACGTGGTCGTTTCATTTTATATCCGTCGTTAATGGATAGTTTAGTTAGCCGTCGATCGGCTTCGACATGATGCCAAGGACGTAGAAAGTTTTGTGAAGGCCGAACTCGAAACCGTCTCGTCTTCCGAAGCGGACATCAGGTTACAAATTGTACTTACTCTGGTCCAGCTGGTTGGTATTAGTAGGTGACACACTGGCACCATTTTTTAAGTGAAACACGACCGATGACTTCACTTTGGAACCAGCCGCCTTTTCTGGATTCGAATAATAATAATAAATAAAAAAAAACACTTCAAAGTCAGCCGCGAAATGGTAAAAATAGCGCATATTAGCTAGAAATTGTGAAAAGGCTTTTAGCTTTCATTAGATAGTGCCTGAGAGCATGTGAAGTAATTGCTTATGAAGTGTATTTGAAATGAAATTTGTGTGTATATAAAAGTTAGTATTATATATGCTCAAGCATTCTATGAATTTTTGTCATGTTAGTATTATATATATATATATATATATATATATATATATATATATATATATATATATATATATATATATATATATATATAAATGTACTTCTATCAGTGGTTTCTCATCTATTTGTATAAATATAATTATTTTTTAAATATTTACAATCAAGATTTAGATTTCTGTAATAGAAACCACTGATCGATGTGTATACTATTTTACTACGATCAGGATAAGGATTCAGAGGTACGTTTTGGTCAAAAGTCTCGGTCAGTTATCGTTAAACGTTTCGTTGATGTCGTTTTTATATAGTATTCGTGACAAAGCAGTTAAAAATAAATATATGATGGAAATATAAAAATACAATCAATATACCATTTCTACAAGCGCAAGCCACCCGAATGAATGCTTTTCTTCGCTGCCCTTTATGAAATTACGAGATTAGTATGATAATGAAGCAACTATCGTTAATTTGACGAAGCAAAAAATGATCAAATATTACTAAGAGAGCGAAAAATTAAAATCAAATTAATAATACTAGATAATGTCACGAAATATATAATTATTTATATTATCTGAAAATATTTTGAATTATTTTTAGTTCAACTTGTGAATTACGTCTTTGGTGAAAACTTTACAAGACCTTTTGACCATCGAAATGAATTAAAACACACGTATAATGTGAATAAAAGTATTTCTCTATTGCAAAATCATTTTTCTGTACATATATCATTATTATTTTACAATGTAAAAAAAATTGGAGTAATATTGATGTGTCTATAAAGAAAAAATGTGTAATCTGCCACGACTAAACTGTGACATTGATCTAGATATTAATTTAATTTCAATTGCTGAATTCATGATGAGACAAAATTTAAAACGGTTCAATAAATAAATAAATAAATAATAAATTAATAAATTAAATTATATCGTATCTATAGGATTTAATAAATAAGTAAATCGTTCTGAATATTTCATTTGATTTCGCCTCGTTCATTTTGAGCATAACTATGAGATATTATCGTTAAAAAAGCAAATATATTAATATATTACATTGAATAAGTCAGTCTTCTTTTTAATTCTGTTGTTTTTTTTATTTGCGTGCATGTTGACGTATCGTAATAAAAAGATTAATCGATTAAAATTAATCGGAATTAATGAATAAAATTAAATTCTTCGAATGAAGAAAATGCACCACTTAATAATGTTACTGGCATAATCGCGATACGCAATCGTTTTAATAATAATTTGGTTTTCTGTATTTTTTTTCTTTATTTTTTGTGTTGTTTCTATAGCAGAACTTTCCAAACTTTATTTAAATTCTATTTGTTTTTAAATTAAATTTTAATTTCAATATGTACATGTCGATATTTTTATATGAGATTCGGTAATTGATTAAGTTTTGTACTCATTTGTATTTATACTATATATAACTAAATAAATATAAAACTGTATAAAGCTCAAATATTTCAGTTCAATCTTTGGATAGTCTATTACTTTTATTTTTGTATAAAATTATAATCGTTAATAAATTGCTTTCATGTTGAATATTTAATATATTTTTTATTTTGCTATCGACAGGAAGTAAAACTAGAAAACTTTCTCGGCTTCCTTTGTATCGTTTAGTTATTGACACACTTATAATATAAATCGATGCTAATTTTTAAATGTGAAAAAGTTTGGAAATTTCTGCTTTGTGACAAGCAATATTAACGTGTCGATTGTTTCATATAAATATTTTTTAAAAAATTAGAAAAAAAATTTTGGTCGTAGAGGCAAAATCGTGACTCGACAAAACGAATTCATTGCACTCGCTTCACGCAACTATCTGATCATTTTGGGCTTTTCGGCGGCGTTAGTGGCAGGACTTTTCTGCGATTTTTCGCTAATTTTTTTACGATGATGCGAATGCTGATGATTGCTTTTTCCCCGGCTCTTCTTCACACCAGACCTGGCCTTATCCTTCACCGATTTGGACTCACGTGCTCCGGCGCGCCTAGCGTCGATAACCTCATCGCTCAAGATTTCCTCGTCGTCGTCGTCGTCGTCGTCATCGTCGTCTTCGTCGTCATCGTCTTCGGGGTCAAGAGCGTCTTCGATTTCGTCGTCTTCGTCGTCGTCGTCCTCGTCATCGTCAGTGTCAGCGGTAGAAGCTTGAACGATCGGTTGAATGACTTGTGGTGTGGGCACGTCTTCGAGTGCAACGGGATCCTTGTTTAAGTCTCCGATTGCATCGGATGCTTCTAAATCGGCACCTTCGCCTTGAAGATCGTCCGCTGCTGCATCAGCGTCAGAACCGTCGGCGTTCAAAGCTTCTTCGACTGGAGCAGCTGCTGCTACTGCTGGAGAAGAAATGATTTCTGGAGTCACGACAACTGGTTGGATAGCTGGAGATGCTGCTGGAGCTGTTTCGTCATCGTCATCATCGTCGTCGTCATCTTTTCATTAAAAACAGGAAAAAATAATTATAACATAAATCAATTTTTATAATCTAGATTAATAGTATAAAATTAAATAATATTTAAAATTTATAAACAATTTATTTTATTAAAAAAATAACCTCCAAGGATGTCGTCGAAAATTCTTTCTAAATAATCGTCATCGTCGTCATCATCTTCATCATCATCAGAATCGTCATCTTCGTCATCATCGTCGTCGTCATCATCTATTAATAAAATTAATATATGTATTAAAATTAATTAACCAAAAATATTTTCATTCATACATTTTAATTTTATAATAAGAACAAATAAACGAAACGAGATTAAATTAAGTTATTTTTTTTAATACACAAGATTTATACAATTTTAGTATTTTTTAAAAGAATATAATTATTTTTATCAGCTTGTGCTAAAATTGTACAGTTGTATTAATAATGTAACGTTGTAATTATATACGATTATTTTGTAATTATTTAACATATGATTATTATAATTATTTACGCTGATCATTTTAAGAAAAAACAAGGACATAATACACAAAAAAATTAATAAATGCCATACATCTGCATTTAATAAGATATTAATTGGTTTTAATTTCATTATTATTTTTTAAATTATTTTGCTTGTTTTACAAGTTATTACACTTTCGTATAAAGCAAATTTTCAATTTATTTATACAATCAAAAATGTAGGAAGAAAATTCTAAGCAATTAACTTTAAAATTTAGTTTTATAATTTTTAATGTGTTATAAATAAAAATAATTTTATTAAATGAGTTTTATTTTTATTTAATAATTAATATTATAAGAATTTGAACGTAAAATTGATGATTCATATATAATATAATAAAAATAATTTTGTGCCTTATATTGAAAGAGACCACGCGTAAAAATATATAATTATAATTTTAACTCAATTCTATTCGATTTTATAAATAAATATTAATAATTTTGTGAAATTAGATTTTTTTTTAATTAATACACTTTTATTCAATTTGAAATTTTTGCTAGTTTGTTTGTAATTTTATCGCAGTGTATTCTTGTAAACGATTTTTTGATCATTTAACAATATTGAATTGATTTAATATTTTGCATATTTGCTCATTCTCGACGACAATACACGAATCAATTATATCCTAGTAAAGATTATTTTTATATAGTATATATATATTTTACTTTATCAAAAAAAAATTGCCACGCATCTTTATTGATATACGTCATTGTCAAATTTTTCATATTAATCAATAAATATCTCAATTTTTATAATTTCATTATAACAATTTGAGAATATGCGAAACGTCGTCGTTATCGATGCATATATATATATATATATATATATATATATATATATATATATATATATATATATATATATATAGTTGATTTGTGGGACACGCAACGGTTATGTTAATCGTTTATGTTGACATCGCTCGAACAGCGACGAGTTCACTCTATCAATCGACCAAAGACGATCCGCTGTCGGAAAGCAAGAACAAAAAAAAAAAAGTGGAAAAAAAAACCGATATATGGTCGACCGTCGTACAAAGATGGCCGAACGGACATCGGCCATATTTGTAGTACGATATATGTGTAGTATTCATTTATAATAGCCGGTCAGTGGGGCGTAATCGCGAAATTCTTGGACGTGAAAGTGACGGAAGTGTACCGAATCACGTACGTCGAAAGCCCCGCGGCCACGAAAAGCTCGTGACCCCCTTGAAAAGGGAATTTTCCCCCGCCTCCCGTCCCGTTTTTCCCCCTCGCGTTCTAAATGTCCTTATTTTGGCAAATGTGAAGCATTCTTTGTCATTTGTGATCGGTTGTTATGATTTGTTTTTTTTTTAATCAAGTGTATCGATTGTGAATTTTGATATTTGACAGCGACAAATTTGTATCATATTAAATCTAATTAATATAATCATTTCAATGTACTATATAATACATTTTGATTTAATATTTATTATATTTGCAGTTCAAATTTAATGAAAATAAAAAAAATTAAATTTCATTGGATATTTTTTATATATAAATATATGAGATCATTAAATAAAATTATTCATTTAAAAATAAATATTTAATAATATCAATTAAAAAAAAATAATTGAAACTCGAACATATTTTCATACAAATAAAATTGAGAAAATTTAATTTTTTTATTTAAATTCAAAAAGTGTAAAAAATCTACTATTTTCATACGTTTTTATTTAAAAAATATAATTCGTCAACAGAATCATGATTAATAAGAAAAAAATTAAATAATTTATAGAATGCAAATATTTTTTCTTCATTTATTAAAATACAGATTTAAAATAATAAAATTTTTATAATATTTAATTGAAAATTTTTAGCGCAACAAACAAACCGTAAAATTTGCCACTCGATCGTTTTAATTCATCGAACGATATATAATAATATATTATAACTTAAAAATAATTATATTTCATTACACTAGCATGCTTAATACCGTGACAAACGATCGTCTATTATTTAAACAATGTAAATTAACGACATAACTGTTTTATTACACATTACGAGGCGTTAAATTAATCCAATTATAAAAAGAGCACGTGCAATTTTACAGCCATAAGAATAGTGAGAATTTTCATAAGTCACTTATGAAATTACCGAGAAATAATTTGGTTTCATCGTATTTTATACCGTAATATGACTCTTTCGATCCGTTCATCGGTTTTCTCGTCATTGTTTCTTTTTTCTCTTATTAAAAAAATAATGCATTTTTACGAATTTTTATTTGACGTGGCGGTATACGCATTATTTTCATTTTAATTATCGGACGATTAAAAAAAAAACACGATTTAATTCGACCTAAAAAATATTCGACATTATTATTTTTTTAATTTTTATGAGAAGTAAGTCATTATATTATATATATATAAATTATGCTATTATAACAGTTTACATACTTATGTATTGTATATATATCTGGTATATACATCATTAATATTGTAATAAAAAAAGTAAATTACAATTTAATTAAAAGTAAATTATAACTTCTCTTATTTATTATAATAATTTTAAATTATTATATAACGTAGTAATGTATGATATTTTGTGATGATTATTAAGAAATTGAAGTATTTTAGATGATAATATTTTGAGTTCATATATCATGTATATATATTGTAATTTTTGTTTAAGCAATTTTTTAATATTTAAATTTGATTTATGAATATAATATCATAGTTTTAAAACATAGAGCAAAAACGATATATTATATCTATTGACGAAATATGAGAAAGTGTTGTCACATAGATAATATTATATTCATCACGAATGAAAAAAAAAACATATTAATCTTCGTAGGATGTTTTTTTTTTTTTTTTTGTTATCTTTTATATACAATAACAAAGTCGAATTATGCACAGTGCACACACAACGTGAATCATGTCGTAACGAATTTACTTTCACGAACGCAACGGGTCAAAAACGTCTACAATGTCAATGTACCATACGGAATTTTCGTGTCGTCCAATTTTTATTTTTATTTATTTATTTATTTAATATGGCGAAAAGAGTCGCGGGATTCGAACAATGTCCGTAACACTTGTTCGTTTGCGGCTTCTCTTTTCTTGGCTCATTAAGGTTGCGGGGTCGCCGAAAGTGTACCGGTCGTCGTCTATTAGCATAAGTATGCAGGTGTTTCGTATTATAAATCGTAAACGAAGACGATAATGACGATGATATATATATATATATATATATATATATATATATATATATATATATATATATATATATATATAATGTGTCGTCGTCATTGAAGAATAAAAACACAACAATAATCGCGCAATGAATAAATATGAGAAAGTACTGGAGAGTTTCGCGTAGTTTGTCCGCTTGCGCAATGTACCAATTGCATGTGATTTTGGAACTTTCGATGGTCTCAAAAACTCAAATGTACGCTCTCAGAAACGGATCTGAGTTTTTTTTTTTTTTTTTTTTTTGATTATGGAAATTTGTAAATGATCGGTGGCAGAATAAAAATGACGATTAGTGTATCGATTTTTAACCTAATTTTCGTTTTGACGTGAGCAAAAAATGTCGTTATAAACGATACTAATTAATTTTTAGACAATTTAAATGTTGATCAGTAGATATTATTTTAATATATTTCTAAAAATTATTAAAATACTTTTAAATCATTTGAAATATTATATATCTTTATTTTTATTTTAAAATACAGTAAGATATTAATCAATTTTCAGCAATATCAAGTTTCAAAATATTTAATATTAATAAAAAATAAATTTAATTATATGCAAAAAAAAAATTCTTATAGAAAATTTAATAATCTTGTTATAATAAATTTTTTATATTAAAAAAATATAGAATGATAAATTTAATACGACTTTTTCTACCAATAAAAAAAATTATAGCATAAATATTATATGAAAAAACTTAATCAAATATATAAATCTAATCTATGTAATAAGCTTTCAGAAGAGAAAAAAACAAGAACACAACAAAATAGTTGCCGTTCGATGTATCCAATCAATTATCGAACATCACGTCTTATTAACACAGATTGGATTATGTTCTTATACCATATATATATATATATATTTTGTACACTTCATAAATTTCACCGATATCATATAATGTATTATTAGACGTGATATTTACTGCCATAATAATAATCGCGATGTGGGACATGACACGAAAATTTCATACACTAACAGAGAATAAAAAAAGCAATCAGCTGTCTTGAGCACGTGTCAACGGCACCGGTTGTTCCGGAAATTTGGCGAAAGCAAAGACGAGATTTTTTTCTTTTTTTAAAAAAAAAAGCTAATACGAAAAATTTGCAAGCTTTATCAAATGTAAAATCTACGCCATTTTGCAGTGGAAAATGTTCGGTTCGTTGGCCATATTTAATGGTATCGGAGAGTTTATCGAACCGGTATCCTTGAAAGGACGTTCGAATACCGGTTGTTCGCCGAGTTTAATATATATATATATATATATATATATATATATATATATATATATATATATATATATATATATATATATATATATATGGCAATGTAAAACAGCGATTTCACGGTCTATATTTAGCTAAACTGTATGAAAGATTTGATATGGTGTACCTTATTGAGAATTTTCATGCATAATTAATATATATATATTTAGATCCATCAGTCTCAATTTATTCATTTTTTTATAATATTGTTTTAATCTTAACACTTTAACGGCGCTAAGTTCAACTATTTAATTCTGAATTAAAATTCAAATATGGCTATTATAATATGCAAAAATGCACTTGGCCTCAAATCGATTTTTTTCAAAAACTCCATCTGAATTTCTGAAGCTTCATTTAAATATCAATCAGTTTCTATGTGCCAAACGTTTTATTATCAAGAAAAAAAAAATATGTTTCTATAGCCATAAATTTATGAATACGGCTTACCATCGTCGAAAGCGTCTTCTAAATCGTCGTCGTCGTCGTCGTCGTCATCGTCATCGTCGTCGTCGTCGTCGTCGCTTGAGGTCTGAGCCGGTTGATTCTGTCTTCCAGTTTCCTTGGCGTGTTCCAAAGCGTTTGCCTTTACAGCAACATTTTTCGTTTGTCCTATGGGCGAGCCTTGAGTTAAGGCTATAGCCAGACAACTCACTAATAAAAACAAATATGCCACCTTCATTTTTAATAACACCCCTGAAAAGATCAAAAATAAATATTTTAATTTAGAATTGTATATAGTCTGATATATATATATATATATATATATATATATATATATATATATATCGTTGTGCTATATTAAAATTAATAACGATTCCATTATATTAAATAAATAAAATATAATATATTAAAAATAAAGAGAGAGAATGAGGTTATATTTAATAAGCGTCATTAAGTTTACGCGTTATTCAAGATAATTTTCTTTTATTGCGAACGTGGAATTGCAGAAAATTGTAATATTCCGTAAACATCTGCCCAATTATCATCATCATTATTGAAGTACATATAAATATATATATCGATCAAAATTAATTATCAAAGGTGAACCATCAGTTTATTTTAAAAAAATGCACAATTTTTGGTACAAATTTTTAACATGTTTGCAAAAAAAAAAAAGATGAAAATCATCAGCTGCTGAATAACGGAACCAGTTAAAAATGTCAGTATTACACGTAATAAATATGCATAATGTAAACGCGTAATTACGATCATTATCTCGAAAAAAGGCGATAAATTATTATACAAGTTCTGCCGTATAATAATATTCAAATTGAAACGTATTTAGAAAAATGTGCTAAATTATCGAACTTTTGCCTATTTAGATCTCTATAACAATTTTCAAAATTATAATTTACGTATATTGAATATGTCGGAAAAATATAATTATTATAATGATATCGATATCATTATATGATATTGAAAATATACTGATTTAACTGTATTTAAATTATCTGACATATACAGTATATGGGAAGAAAAAATGAGAAAATTTCACAGAATCGTTTCGTTGCCGATGTATAATATGATATTTTCCTATGATGAAAATCATAGTTTTTCTCACCAATTTCGGGTGCTATCCAAAACGTTGATCACTGAACACTGAACTCTTCAATAGGCCCAACTATAACACTATAACGGTCCGTATGTTTATGTCTCCGAATACATATATATATATATATATACCGCGTATTCAATATTATATACGTTTTCGTGCTCGGGCACCTGCGTTTAATACGATAAATATAAATAAAAAAAAAACGTTCTATTAAATTGTTATATATATATATATATATATAAATGAAAAAAAATATATATATAATTAATATTTAATTTTATTATACATGTATTAAATCACTGGTGTTCGCGGTGTACGTTTGATAAGTGTCGCGTGCGAACGCCGATCGCCTGCTTTTATACCGTTACGTCACGGGTGACACGTGATCTACCCCCACCAATGGACACATCCCCTTTCCCAGTTATGAATTTCCTGAATGTTTCCTTCTGATCAGGTTTCAACGATGTGTACGTCAGGTGTTATGAACCTTTTATTTTTTTCATGGAAAATTTTACGAATATATTCACACTTCATACATTTAATAAAATCTTTAAATATAAAAAATATATATATATATATATATATATATATATATATATATTTAATAAATAAATTTATAAAATTATACTTTTCTAGATATGAACTTTTTATTTAAACATTTTATTATTATTTTTAATACAATCAATCGTTTGCATTCAAGAGGTGCCATTTGATCGTCATTTAGAATAATATGATAATTAGATGCGCGACAATGACTATTTATATTAATTTATTTATAACGAATTCCCATACTTTATGAAGTATAAAATGATATATAAGTATATTTTTAATCCTTATAAACCCGGAATGATAAAACGACTGTGTAGATCAGTATACCTCAATATATTGTTTTTTTAAGAAAATTTCTTAAATAGCAGCGGAAATTATTATTTTTTTTTTGTTTAGAAATTTGTTCAATAAATTCATATATAACCACTAAACAGCAGACGTATATTAAATGTTAAAATAAAAAAGTTTAATTTATAAAAGCATATATTTTTTATATAATAATTGTAGGTTTGAAGTAAAAAAAATCACCATTAATGCTGCAAAACGTCTCGAATGCAACGGGTTAAAATAATAATAAAATCTAATATTTGATAACTTATTAATCATTCATTATTAATAAAATATTCAACATAATAATTCATTTCATTAATATTTATTTATAGTCTTAAAAATGCTAGATAATATATAAGGATCATCTGCATTATTTTAAAATATTAATAAAACAATTTAAAATTCAAGAAAGTTGGTCCATTTTTGGTGAAATCTATTATTTTTACTTCAAATTATGTTTAATATTTTTAGAGATAAAATTGTGTATATAGCTCGAATCATAATTCTTCTTGATGTTTTACAATCTAGGTTAATGTCTAAGAAAATAAACTTTCAGTAAATTCAAAAGCGCAATAATTGACCATAATATACATTTATATAAAACATATTAAAACAAATTTTAACTAAAATATTTACACACACACACACACACACACACACACACATATATATATATATATATATATATATATATATATATATATATATTATCAAACGGTATATTCTTTTTACATTTTATCGAATTAGGATGAAGCATTAAAACGAGATTGTAAATAAATTTACAATAGCTAAATTTTGTATTATACGATAATAAAAAAAAAAGTTTAAATAATATATTTGCAATAAATTCTTATAATGAACTCAATTTCGGATTCGACATGCAATCCATATATAAATTCATAAATTCACAGACGATGTTACCGTAAAAATGAACTGAAAATAAAACAGTTATATTGCATTTGCACGAAGCGAAAATAAATCGTGAAAAACTATATTTCTATTGTACAATACATAGGTTATACTTTTTTTTTTTAATATAATAAAATTTTATAATCGAACTTAATATTGTTATAAAAATTGAAATATATATATATATGTGTGTATATTTTTTAGATGTTTTGACGGTTTGTGACATCTGATCAATTTGCTGTCGATGCGTGTAAGAGTGCGTGTGTTCATATATATATATATGTGCAAAGTGAAAAGGCTCTCTACGACAAAGATGCAAAGTAAAATCTAGATCAACTATAATCGCTCACTATGGACAATTTAAAATCGATCCAAAGTTTTGCTCGATCGATTTTCCACAATTAGATTGCGAATGAAAAGTCGATCCGGCGAAACGGCACCGGGAAATAAAATCCAGTGAAATCAAACCGAAGCCTCTTTTCTCTCTTGTCAATAATTACTATTCGAATTAAAAAAAAAAAACATTCCCTCTTAATATTCGTCACAATATAATATTAAATCTGTTTCACTCGGAAAAACTCAATTTCCACTCGTTTCGAAATCATTGTTTTAAATTGTACATTTGAATCACATTAATCTCATTAAGTGGCGTAATCGGAATGACCCACTTAAATTTTTCCCTGAATTTTTCAAATATAATCATTAACCACTTTCTACAATTATTATTTTTTCTATTTTATTTTATTTCACTCTTATCAATGGTCTATTTTTTTCTAAATATACGATTAAAATTCTTCGTTTCAACTGTGATATATGAAATTTAAATTGATTTTTAATTTAATTAAATTAAAAAAAAATATTCTTATAATTCCTATTGACAATAATTACAAATATCGACAAAATCTTGAAACCAATTAACGTGAAAAATTATTCTGATAAAATCTAAACAAATTCAACGATCACATTAATCGAACGAATAGATATATGAATAAAATCAACCGTATATTTGAAATAAACTCGATTTACCGGATAGATAAACACGAATAGCTATTGAATTAATTCCAATTGAAAATACATCAATATTAAAACGAATGTTTTGCTTAAAATAGTTAATTCCTTTTTAGTTTTTAAAACGATTTTGTACACAGTTTATATGGGAAACGGATCGCTTGAGACGTTTTTATTAAAATCGCTTTAGACTTTATTGCACGATACCTTTTAACAAGATTAGATTATATATACTATATATACACATATATATATATTAAACGGTATGCTATGCATGCGCTATATATTTCGAGATAATTGAACTATTACAATAGTTGACGCAATCATCATGAGTTTTCTCTTCGTGTTAAATTTACGATGAAAACGTCTATACAGTTATAAATGGTTAATGATGGACGCCTGCATGACGCCGATACGCTCGTCGATCTTTATAAATTATATTTATCGTAGTCGTTATTGGATGAAAAATTTAAGGGAAAACAAAAAAATACCGGTGAAAATTGTGAAAATCGCGATTTTGCACGGTAGAAAATTGTTCATTTTGCGCGATGGCATTTTTAATGATATTCAAGCGTTAATACGTCGATTAAAATCAAGATCGATTTCACTAAAGTTAAATAAAAATATGTCGATAAAAGTAGAGAATATACCATATATATATAAAATATAGTAAAAATTATGAAAATTAATTTTATGCGTAATTAAAAAAAATAGCTCTGATATTCTTCGATTTCCGTTGCGGGGAGAAATCGAACGTAGGAAATTTTTATCGATTGATTAATCATTCAAATTACTATTAGTAAACAAATTTTCATATCAATATTTATATAAATATTTTTTGATATGAAATTAAGTTTTTTTATTCAGAAATATCTTATATTTTCGGTGGTTAATATAAATGTTCGATATAAATTTTGTAACAACTATATTTATATACAATTTCTACGATCAAAATATTAAATAATTTTATTCGTAATTTTCGTTTAAATTTCTAATACGATTTAAATAAATCATATCGCTATTTAATAATGTTAAATTTCTAATTACAATTCGTTCGATGCATGTGGAAACTGGTATTATGATTTCTTTTATGATTTTCATTTAAAGCCTTAAAATAAATGTGCAATATACGATTCCGCACAATTTCACACACACACTCGTGAATTCTGATGGTAATTCAACTACGAGAAGAAAGTGGAAGTGACAATGAGCTGAATATCTTATGCGGCCTTTTAGAAATTTTACCATATCCTCGATTCGATGTGGAAAAGTGTGATTTTCACGCGATAGGACATTTTATATGGAAGATTTCTATCGGAGATCGATTTTTTGACTCCTTCATCTTTTAATAGCAATTTAGAAATTCTAATAAAAATTGATATAATTTTTACGAACAAAATCAATATTGCTTTTTATACATTTTATAAATATTTTTTTTTAAATTCTATAAAAAAATATTATAATACTAATTAATAAATTTGTAAATACATCTTTAATATAGTAATTTTAAATATTTTTTTCGTATATATGAATATTTTAAAAATAAACAAAATTTTTAATATTTTGTTTTTGTTTTGAAATCTCTTGAAATATGCATCTAAAATGTGTTGTTAACAAAACAGTATTTGATTATATTTAAAAAATTAAAATAAATAATATAAATAATTTATGAGCGTATTCTATTTTAAATTTCTCATACGTATAAAAAATATTAATAGCATAATTATATCACGTCGGTGAAATTGTGATGCATTAATATAATTGCACATTTTTTTTTCTAACTCGCATACGAATTGAGGATAAGTCTTATGTTACATTTAAATATAACATTATATATGAATTAATAATATTTATAATTAAAAATATATTTGTAGAAAACCTGTTATAAATTTACAAATATATACATAACTATTTTTAATCAATATAATTATATTAAAAATCGGTCTTGTCTGATTTATAAGAGTGTATAAAAAAATATATATAAATAAATATATGTAAAGTTACAGTGTGCATATATTAAAAGAAGAAAAAAAAAAGCAGACATTCCATAGCCACAGGGAAAGTCTTTACAGTTATCCTGATTATCATTCATTCAATAAAACTTCGTGTTACTACTACGAGATTAAAATGAAAATATTCAACGTACACTTTGTCGAAAAGAAAGTGTCGAACTATAGATATTACCACTCAAACTCGAAACAATTTTCGACGTATAAAACATAATATAATAATATAAACAAAAACGAGAAAGTTACAATCGTCGAAAGAGAAAAAGAAATGTTTACGGTTTCGATGGGAAAATGTGAAAAAAAAAGTTGCGATAGGCTCGATGAAAATATTTTTAACCACCGAAAAAAAAATGACACACTTTTCCGTTCTTATATATAATAAATACCATATAAATATGTAAATGTTGACGATCTTTTAATTGAAGGTTGTAATTATCATGTTTTTTTTTTTTTTTGGAGACAGATGTTCGTACAAAAATATTATTGAAAATTCATCAACATCATAATTATAAAGGTGTATTTATATATAATATAATATTACATTGAAGAATTACTTCATATTTAAATTGAATGACATTGTATAAAAAAATATATATAAAACATTGAAATTTTTTTAAATTAAAATGTATTAATTATTTTATATATATGAAATTGAAACTTTTATTATGATATAAAGTAATGAAAATGATTATAAATAATAATAATAATTACAACTGTTTAGGTTGACTGTTCGGCTTTGACAATGACCTTGTTTCTCAAGCTGTGGGGCTGGACGCGAAAGATTTAATAATAGCTACATTTTTCCCACTTTTTTATTATTCTATCTCTCATCTATAAAATAAAATACTTCGCATATATATCAACTTCTAAATAATGATTTAATATAATCGATAAAAAACCGCCCTAAACGTGTATAAATATTTTTTTTTCATGGTTGTAACGAATCGGTGAAAGCTCAATTGTGTCGTATTAAAATATAAAACGTTCAAGAATTTTTTTTTTAAAGTGACTTATATACATATATAATTACAAGCGGTTAACGGTCTATAATCGTCGAATACTTTTATGGAATACTATGAACATGATTTATGGATGTTTATTATAAATATATATATATTTTTTAATCCTTACTTACTATTAACAATAATAATTCAACATCAATATAAAACTTTTGATTTCTTCAATGATCTAGTTTTCGTTTAATAATATGAATTTTTATAAATGACAATGTAAGAACATTTGTTACATTGTACGATCCATTAAATATGTTATATCAATTAACGCTTAAAAGCGTACACATTAAAAGAAATTGTTTTCTTCTCAATTGAGCAGCTTCTTTTATGATAAATTAGAGAGCAAATTGAGTATGTTCATCATCATCATCATCATCATAGTGGTGAATGATGATTAGATAATTTGACTGAAGTCTTGTTTACGTTTACAAATGTAGAACGAGCTCGTATTATATTATTATCGATGATGTATAGAGCAATTGCGCTCTCGATGACGACGAGGCCACTTTCTTGAGAAAAGAAAATCCTTATTCATCATCATCATAATCATCATCGTCGTCTTCTTCATCTGGCCACACCGACGGCACTTCCTTGACACGAAGATAGGATTATAATTAAATTGCGGCTGATATTCGATAACCGGTTCCAACATTTGTAGGTCACAGACGAGAGTTCAAGAATTGGAGAAATGGAGAGGAAGAGGCGGCACCGACGCTCAGGCTGGACTGGTACTTTCCAAATTCCTAATGTATATAATGACGAATACATGTTGTTTTTTTTTTCGTAGTTAATTAGTCCGAGAAAAGCTATGGGAATCGTTGTGTATGCACACTATGGATAATTTTCACCATGGAACCAGTCGAAGTTGATGCAGTGCAATTTTCAATATCCATTTCCGATAAATTGTAATTGGTTTGGATCAAAGAAAGAAAGTGATGTTTAACCCATAAAATAATTACCGTTTTTGGCACTCGATAAATTGTCATTCGAAACTGTATGCACTTTCAATACTAGGATGTCACCTGAATAAATTTTATTATCGTACATTATAATATACGATATATTGATAATTTCATTTCTCGTAGTAAAATTATTCAATATAATAAAAATCGTTATTATATAATTTGAAAAGTAGTTTATTAAAAATCGTATATCAGTGTATAATGAAAAGAAAAATATGCGTGTAAATAAAAAGAACAGATTGACAAACAAACATAGAGGCCTCGCATTTGCTTTTGTATATTTTTATAATTTTAAACATATTTTTCGTTGTAAAAAAAAAGTGTTGAATTTCATTTCTCAAAAAGGTGAAATGTTCAAACGAAAATTTCAATATTAATATTGATTTTAATCTGTTGAAAAAACCGTATTATAATATCACTAATACATTTCATTATAAACAGGACTTTTAATATATATATATATATATATATATATATATATATATATATATATATATATATATATATATATATATATATATTAATATGTAATTAAATTTATCAGAATGTTAAAAAAATAATCATTTACATTTTTATTAAAAATAAATATAATTTTTGAATATCAATTCAAATTATTTATATAAAATAATCGTATATTTAAGTTTTATATCTATATTGGATTTTTTTTTCATAAATTTCCCAGTATATTAAAATAATGTCTGTGATGGTTATGTCTATTAGTTATAATATAATAAAAAAAATGATAGAAATTAAATAATAATAATAATAATATCTAATTTTATTTAATATTCAAATTTTCGTTTAACATTAAACAGCGACATCTCTCGATATATTTTGCAACATATCGAAAGGAAAATGTTTTCCTTCTTCTATTGATGCCACTACATAATTATTAACAAATATATATTTTCTTCATAAAATATTTATTTTTATAATCATAAAAATTTTATTTCTGAAGTTGAAACCTTTTGTATTTTTTTCACAGATGGCTTCAAAAAAAATTTTCAACATCGTTTTTCCTCAATAATTGATCAGATTTTATGAATAAATATCGTTAAAATATTTAATAAAAATATATTTTTTTAACAAATTTGAATATTAAAAATTTAAGCAATTATATATAGTTTTTGTTTTACATATTTTTAAATTTTAATTAAAATTTCGAGTCGCTGATTATTTTCTTTTAAACATAAATATATCCATTTTTTTTATATATATCAATATGCGTGCATTATTTATTGAACCAATTTCCATAATTTACTATTTGTTGAAATATTTATATATTTTAAGTTATAAATTATTTTTCATTCAAAGATATAATTTCGTTTTTTTTTTTAATTAAATTAATTTCAATATCAAACAATTTGAACATATTAATAACAATGCATAAGTAATATTATGGGAAATCTTTTTATCTAATGAAGTAAACAGCAGTTTTGTTATTGCTAAATGATCACAAGTTTTTATATTACATACAATTTCGAAGGGAAAACGGAAAATGGCAAATTTTCACACAAAACCGTAGAAATAACAAATATTTCAAAATTTATCCACAAATTGGTATCGATAAAATATCAATACTGTTTTACTATTCATACGAAATTATGCTAAAAGTGAAAATAGTTAATTTTGAAGTGCAAATCCGAAATC
The DNA here is from genome assembly GCA_024500535.1 of Leptonema lineaticorne. Classification (NCBI taxonomy): domain Eukaryota; kingdom Metazoa; phylum Arthropoda; class Insecta; order Trichoptera; family Hydropsychidae; genus Leptonema; species Leptonema lineaticorne. Next base: position 4,773,583 of record JANIJI010000061.1, read on the forward strand.
ACATTTAACATGTTCTAATCTCGTTATACTGCGATTGTCATAATATATTACGAAAAATACCACTTTCCGTTTCACAACATAAAAATTTGTACACAAAAACGATATTTTACAAATCAGAAATAATAAGTTTTTCTTTCAAAAAAAAAACACAATTCACGTGATTTTCTCGTTCAAAGAATGCAGGATGTAGCCTTCGGAAAATTGCTTTTCGAATTAGTAAAAAAAAAATTGAGAAACCTTTCTTTAATATCACATGATACTTGGTGTTTATTTGCATTTTTTTTATTACTAATTTGAAAATATTTGAGAATATTTCGCAATGGGTCATCGTGGTCACATGATCAATATCGTTTAATTATGTGTACACAAAAATCGTGTAGATTTTCATCATTATTATTGCGACGTTAATTACCGTCGATTTACATGCAAGCATTTGAATATTTATATATGAAAGAATTGTGAAATATTGAAAATTTTCCCAAGCAATTCGCGTCAGATAAACTAGCTAAATCTGCATTGTAAAATCATAATATATATATATATATATATATTTTTCTTATATTATTATTATTATTTTTTATAGTGAGGGGTCATGGAAAACGGTTAGTTTGTGAAAATTAACCCGTAACGATTTCATATAACTGCGATCACTATCGTTGAATAATGATGATGTCTCGTGTTTATATGGTATTTTATGCGATTAGGTATTAAATATAATGGATTACAAGTGAGAATATATATTGTCCTTAATTTGTGTACGTATATAGTATATTTATGCAATCGATTATTATATAATTGTTGTATTACATTGATAGCTATTACAAAATTGACAATTGTCTAGAGTAAGACGACTGAAATATTAATGTTTTTTTTTTCATTTTCATTTTCGTTCCCGAAGATTAGTAGTGTTTGAATTTTAATTGATTCTATTGTATCTGAAGATATTTTATTTCTTTTTTTGAAATTTATACTTCGATAACATCAATTGTAACAGAAATTGTTTGAAAATTTGGATGAAAAACGATGATAAAGAACGGAAAATTATTGGAAAAAATTATAAATAAAACACCATTGTTGATCTATTCTATTTTAGTGAGACAAATATTGCGTCTGAAAGAATTTTCCAAATTACTATTTTAGATTAACTGAATACGATTTAAAATGTATGTTCTTTTTTATTTTACTTAAATGTAATAAATTTTAAATTTACTGGTTATTTTAAAGCGATGTATCAAAACGATACTAATATTTTATTATTTTTAATTATTCCTTAAAATATATTTAAACATATGAATACGTATTATATATTAACTAACATAGATAAATCAATGGAAAAACATTAATCGTGTCATAAAATCGACCGTAAAACGACCGTTAACGCCGATTTCCTTTTATAATAATAATTATAATAACGACACTGTTACGCTTTTAATTCGGATAACGACCGGTCTTTTAACTTCTGTGTTTCTTTCTTTTTTTTCTTTTTTTTTTCGTTTGCAAATTTTTAACGGATTGTTTTTATTTCATTGCCAAAAATCGATTTGCATAACGATTGCGAAACTTTGTTTCCGGAGAGTGCATTCGCGTATGAGTGACTTCGACTTACGACGGAGAAAGCAAAAATTGTTGCACAATTCCGTAATTAAATCGTACACCGGACATATCCAATAATATATATATATATATATATATATATATATATATATATATATATATATATATATATATATATATTATTTCGAGTGTACGTATAATGAATTTGTTCGTTCCAACGAAAATTTTTTCTTTAATAAAATGTATAAATTAGAGTTTGTATCGTCGGTTTTCATCGAAAATTTATTAGACACGTTGAACTTGCGATGCGAATATTTTTGTAATTAATTTCGCTTTTTTTTTTTATTAGATATGATTATGATGAATTATTATTGTTATTTTTTTTTTCATGCCTCTCTCTATTTCCGATTGTTTGTTATTTGCGGCTGAAAATTGTGATTGTTCTATTTTTGGAAAGGAAATTTTCTTAGAATGCTAATTATATAATTTGAAATCGTTTCGTTTTTTTTTTATGTATATAATATAATATAATATAATAATGGTATTCGGAATATGTTGATTTTACGGGGTTTTCAATTCAAAATTTTATTTAAAAAAATGTGCATTGATTCTAAAAGTCATTTTCATATTATCAAATATTTGTAATACATATAATTTGAAAAATATATATATATATTTGAATCATATTGAAATATTTTATAAGCAATAATTTAGATTGTAATTTTAATTAATTACCGATCAATTAACTAATATAATTCGACCGATATATAAACGATAACGTCATCGATATGAACACTAATTCTAAACAATTTTATCTCATCAACAACAAAAAAAAAATTATAATAAAAATCCTTTCTCCTCTATTACGATATAATTGTAATTGAGAAGGGAAATTTTAACGCTTTCTTTCATTTCGAATCTATTGCTAAAATTATCGCCAATAGTTTTTTTCATCGACGCAATTTTAGCACTCAATCAAACGAACATTTATATGGATGATCATAAAAAAAGGAGTAATCAAAATGTGAAAGAAATAAATGATTTCGATTTTTTCTCACGTACCGATGAATAATTTAAACTTCAATTATCTTACATCTATTCGAATATAAATAATTATTGAACTTTTATAAGAAGATCAATTATAATATATAATACGTTAAAAAATATTTATTTGAAGATGTGTATATATATATATATATATATATATATATATATATATAGGAATTTTATTTATTTATCATATTGTCGATGTGCAACAGTTGCAACATCGAAGTAACACTGTTCTTGAACTTGTCGACCGTCGTCAAGTCGCCATATTTGTTAAATATGGCCACCGATCGACCACTTTCTCCCGCAACGGGAAGAAGAAATATCGAGATAATATATAGAACCTTCGTCATTCTTTCACCAAACCTGTTTCGTGCACGAAAGACAACTGATGTCGAACGAGTTCACATCCAAGGATTTTCCGTCAACATGAAAATATATTACTGAATGTTCAAAATATATAATATATATAAAAAAAGTACAAAATCATATTGATTTTATATACTATAAATGTTAATGGTCAAAAGATTCAGTGCGCCAAATAAAAAATAACTCTCTATAACCATCACGCAATCAATTTCAAATTAAACTTTTACTATTATAATATTTATTTTCAAATAATATATTAAGTTATTGCATATATTTTTAAATTTAATATTAATTTATTTCAAATTAGATTGATAATTTTTTTCGTAATGATTTAATTAAATTTTAACCGATTTTCTACATGTAATTATATAAATTATATCATAAATGTGTTTACGTCATATACAATGTTACATATTTTTCTATATATATATGTACATATATTTTAGTTAAATAACGACGTATCCTTAAAAGGACTTTTAACAAAATGCATTTGTATGTATCGAGGTGAATTTGTCATCTTAAAATGAAAACAGAGCATGATATCATGAATTTATTAGAATGATTCTGTATTATGAAATCGAGATTGCTGCTGTCATTGCTTACTTAATAGAATCATATTTAATTGAGTTAATAGGATTTGATAAAATTTTGTATTGCAATATGTTTAATTTAATTCGCGTAATTACATGTCTAATTTGAAAATGACATTATATATTAACGATGTGAACATTTTTGTTTAAATTTGTGAAATACATTTAATTTTTTTTTAATAGGATGAATAATTGTTATTAGATAGTTAAATGGTAATCATAAATGAAATTTAATATATTATTAAATAATTATTTGATGATTCAGATTTTAGTGTAAATTAAAAAAACAGGATTATTTTATATAATAATTTTATTTATTTTATAAATATTTTTTTTTTAATTTTAAACAACATTATTTTTTCTACTTAACATTTTAATATAAATATAAGATTATTTTTGAAGTTTGTTAAGATTGATTTCTTCAAAATAAACTCTTATAGAAATGCATTAATATCAATTATAAAAAATATTAGGGTTTAAAAATCAATAAAGTGGAAGAATTGATAAATCTTTGGACGTCATTGATCTGGAAAACATGAAAAAAAAAACAGTATGTATGCCTGATTATAAATTTTAATTAAAATATTGTTAAATCTTTCATAAATTTAAATTAATATGAACAAAATATTTTATCAATATTCTATAAAATCTATTCATAATATTAAATCATCAAAAATATCAAGATTTCAAATATATTATATATAGCAGAAGCATATCTCTCATTAAATTAGTTTAAAATATTTTCAAAATAATTTGCATATGAGCAACGGCCTTTTCAATGTAAATTTTCATCTATAACATCATGCTAATTGTATCGATGGCAAGATTAAAATTCTACCATTAATAAAATCGTCGACTTAATGGAACAAGTAACAGAAATCGTGCCATTTTAATCCTTGAATTCAACGCGGAAAGGATGACAAAGTACCGGAGCCGAGCTGATGAAAGATTCATGTATTTAAACGTTAAAAACGAACGATTCGCGGAGATACAAATCCGCATGCTTCCGAGAATAAATAATTTCCAATGGATAAATCATCGATATTTCGTTAAAGCTTCCTGATTATTATGTGGCTATTAACATTTATTTTATAAACGTGGAAACCGCCGTGAACTATACATTTTTGTTGTTCGAAAAATAGTACGTTATTAGTATGATGAATTTTCGTATTGATTGATTCCGAATCGGATATCACGTTCATACTCTGGAAGGTCGTACGTGATGGGTAAATATTTCAATTGAAATGATTTATATCGAATAATAAATAATTCATAAAAATTTTTAGTACTTACACTCGTGATAATTTAAATTTAAATATTTTATTACACATTAGAATTGTAAAAATTACATTTAGTAATAAAGTAAAATTATTATAAATTTAAATACAACTATATCAATTAATTATTATTTTTTTTATAAATGAAAATATATACTTAGAAATATAAAATTGTTATATATATTATAAAAGAAAACTTCAATTTCTCTTTTAGAATATTCTTAACGAACAAAATATATGCACCTGCATATCGCGCAAAAACCGTCATAAAACGAGTCATAATTTTAATTGTCGCATACTAAAATCATTACGCGAATAGATCTTAAAATAGCCGATTTCACAATATTATAATAATTTTGAACTCGGCGATCAAATGACGATCGACGCTTAAAAGTTACGCGCCGTACAAAATGCGAAAAAATTTACCTTCGAGGCCTTCGATTAAAATTCCGCAAATTTCGATTGAAATATCCCCGATATAATCGACGATTATTCGACGTGTCGAAGCCTTAGGCCGTCACAGAAAAGAAATCTAGAATCGCGGAAGTTTTTTGAAAACAAAAAAGAAAATTTTAGAAAATTAATAAATAGTTTTTTTTCAATATCATATATTTGGAAACATCGACGAGCGGGTTATTTTCAAACCCGCTGAAATTTAATGTTTTTTTTTCTCAACTTTATGCGCGATTGTTAAATTTTATTATGTGAATAATAGTGTAAAAAATAATTACTTTTAACAGTTTGGACATCTGTTTTAAATCGTTAAATATGTGTTAGCTGAAATATTGAAATTTATTGTAGTAATAGTATATATTCGTACTTTTCAATTGTGAATATTTTTAATATCTTATGATAATAATTATAATATATATTACGTTAACCCACTTAAATTTATTGTGCCATATTTGATATAGCTTATAATAATTTCATTAAAATATCCATTTATATTTCACATTCCTAAAAAACGCATAACATCAATATCAGAAAATATTTTTCCATAATAATGAAAGATAACCTGGTTCATATATTAGTAGACATAAAATCCTTATAGTTTTTGATAAACTATAAGGGTTTTTAAATGACTCTAAAGATAATATCAAATAGAATAAAATATTTATGTAATATTATTTATAAGATATAATAAGTAAAAAGGTATATCAGTGCAACAATTTAGATATACAAAGTATTAATTCAATACAGATACATTTTATGAGAATAAAAATTGAATAAATTACAATGGTAGGCGGCAATGAAATTTCACTACCAATAAAAAATACAAATGTGGGAAGCAAGTATAAAAAAGTTAACCACTATTTTTATATATTTTATAGACAATATTTCAAATAAGATATTGTGGTGATTTAGTAAAATTTCCTAAAATAGATTCCAAACTTAAAATAATTAAATATAATAATATAGTTTTTGTGAAAAGAGGTGTTTCCTGGAAAAAAAAAGTACGGTATAAATGATAGAAGAAATTGAAACATTCACTAATATAATTACGCAGTAAAAAAAGCACTAAAAGGTCATGGATTTTCCACTTTTTAATTAATTCAATTACTTGTAAAAATTCTTAAATTTAAATAAACCTAAAAAAATATTTTTTTTATTTTGAATCTAATTAACTGCTTTGAATTTAATGTTTTAATGAAGATTAAAATAGAAGATGTTAAGGTAAACATAGTTGTACAGCGTGCCAATATGTTCTTGACATCTTAAAGAAGGACACCTATTTATAATTAATACCTTTTTTTTACTTTAAAAAACAATATTATAGATTTTTAAATTGAATAAAAATATAAATTCAATATGAAAATAATTAATTCAGCGACAATAATCAATACGATTTTTATTTATATGACATTATACATACGTATTAATGCGATATCGATTAAGACATTTCTATCATTGATTTATAGTTCGAATTTATTGGTATTATATGATTTTTACGCTTAACAATTTGACCGTAAAAAAAACAAAAAATAAAAACCGCAAAAATACTCAAGAAAAATTTACGATATCGTAAAATAGGCTTCGTCTCCGGCACAAGAATTATCGTTAAACGGCCGTCGTTTTCCTTTTTTTTTTTTTTTTAGAGGTCACAGAAGAGCAGATCGTTCTTCGACTTTTATTATAGGTCACATCGAATGGACGAAACGTTCGTTTTCGATATATTTACATATATATATATGTATGTATTATACATATTTTCGCTTGTTTATAATAATAATAATAACAACAACGTTTCATCCGATATTCATAAGATTTGCATACGCGAGCAGTGACTATTATTTTTATTTTAGTTTTTTTTTCTTTGACGGAATAGTGAAAAAAAATTGTTAAATATGTTTATTCTATATTATTTTGAATATGTGTGTGTTCATCGATCGATCGCATCGAAGTCATAGAAATCGATGGCCTTTCTAAGCATTAACCTAAAATTTTTATCTAGTCACGATTGAACTGGAACGCATTAATTCAGATGAAAATAAAATCGCAACAGAGATATATACATATAAAGTATATAAAAAATGACCTGTAAATCACGTATTGAATATATATATATATATATATATATATATATATATATATATATATATATATATTGTTTTTCGTGTTAATTTGCGATACTTTCACGTTCAGGGTCGTAACTAGGCATATATAAACAAAAACACAATCGATAAAATAATTCATTCTATTGTATTTTATATTAAATTTTACGTATATAATCGGTATAATAATTATCGTTCATTTTTTAAGATGTTTTTATTGCGCTTATTTATTTGTATATTTAGTAGGTTAATTGTTTCAAATGTCAAAGTGTTACAATCTCAATTCTTTGTTTAGTATATTAAAATCGGGAGTTATATATATATATATATATATATATATATATATATATATATATATATATATATATATATATATATATCATTAATTTGGATCGATTATATGATATTTTATTTCCGTATTCTCCATATTTGCGAATCTAAAAACGATAATTTAAAAAAGAAGCTTCATAATTAAAATATTCAGAAATGTCAATTAGATATCAATTTTAATTGATTTCTATACAATAATAAAAAATTTTGATACAACGTTGATTTTTTAAAGTATTTTTTTTTATATAATTATTAATAATTCGCTTTCAGTTATAGTTTTAGAAGGAAAAAAAGTATATTTTATTAAAAAAAAACGACGATTTTAAAAATAATGGAATTCTTTTCGTCGAAACATAGGTTCATTAGCCTGAAACTGATGATGCAATGTTAACATATAATTTTAGATATATCTAAGAATTACAATCTGACTTGTGTAAATCATATGTGACCTCTCATATGTACACACGAAAAAAAAACCATACACATAATGAAATAAATCAACTAGATTTTTGATATTAAAGGTGATTAAACTCTTTTGACTGTGTGCCTTTAATACATATATTTTTCCTGTTTTAAACAATTTTATAAAATTTTAAATGTTAATAACGTAAACATAACTAAGAAATATCGCGTATAAATAAATTGAAATGATAAATTATCACCGATCATTTTAAGGATTTATATATCGTTTTATTACCATTAAATAGTAAATATTTAAAAAAAATATATATATATATATATATTTATTTATTGTACAATAATTCCTATCCCGGAACATTACTTGACTTTCAGTTGACCTCCCTTAAATTAATTAAACGGGTTTAGCTCGGAAACAACTTCGTAAATTATAGACGTTATATACAAAAAACTGACAAATTTAATCTGAAGTCGTTTATCTTCTTTCTCCAAAAAGTAGATTCGGTCAACACGAATTTTTATTACCTATAATAATAGTTAAAACGATCGTTTTAAAAATAGTTTCGCACTAGTAATACATCTATCTGTATATATTTTTAGAAACATATATTTAAATAATTGTATAATATATTAATAAAAATATATCTTCACATATCGTATAAAACGATATATAAATAACATTTCGACTAAATTTTATTATGGATAATATTTAGTAATATTGAATTATTTCAACATATCAAGCATTGAAATGATTGATATGCGCGTAAAATATATATTTTAATTATCATTATAATTAATTTTAAATAGATAAATCGAATCGATCTGATGTAATCATAACGAAATCATCATTTTTTTTTTATAATTCTCACTGTCAATCGCGATCAAAACTTTCACCGCAACAATGCTCGAATAATCGCTATAATTTTATCGAATTTTTTTTTCTCGTCCTTCTTTCAACAATCTGCATTTATTAACACTTATTAATTTATTATCTGGATTTTTTTTTAATATTATTTTTATTATTATTATTATTATTACATCGCATCGTGTCAACAGAAAAACGCCTTTCTCCTCGGACACGTTTACGTAACACTTTCTTTATGATTAAAAGTAAAATAATCCGAATTCGTACACATTTATAATAATACGCGCGCGTTTATTTCACATTAAACGGATAAATAAATAATAAATATAAAAAAAAGCGAATCAAAAAATAAATAAAAATTTTATAATGGCGTTATTTTGCGAAGCGTTCAATTAATATGACTGTGATTTGTTTTTCTTTTTTACTTTTTCGACAAAATAGATACTCGTGCGCGATTGAATAATTAATTGGTTATCCACTTTGGTGATTAATGAGAATTTTATTACAGACATTCCGCGAACGGAATAATAATAAAATAAAATAAGAACGGAATAGGAAAAAAAAAGTTTCGCGCGCAAATATTTCGTATAATAGACGAAAAAAAAAATTTCTGCATCGTGAAAATCGCCATGTAAAAAAGATGACATTTTTAATGTTAGAAAATGGCGTGTAGTTTTGTTTTTTTATCTCTCCTCTAAAATTAGTTATATGGCGACGATGAATAAAAAAAACGTGTTCATAAGGATACGAAATGTTTATGGAGTTTTAGCTTTAAATATAAAGTTTATGTAATTTTTTTTTGTGATTGATTTCCTATAATATTTACTAAAAACGGTCGTCGTACATTTGACAAACTCGACTAAAATAGAGGAAAAAATATAATTTCTAATATATTTATAAATAAATAATATTATACTAGTCAAATATTTTAAATGTACAACTAATTGATTTATTTTAAAAGTTTGTAATATTTAACTAAAATGATAAAATGAAATTATATTAATTAAAACATTTTATAGTTATATAATTAAAATTAAACGTATATTAAAATATTTAATACATGCAATTTATAGTAGAAATATAACATAAAATGTTTTAATATCTTACTTATCATAAAATAAAACTATGGATATTCTATAGTTTTATTTTATGATAAGATAAATTGTAAATTAATCTGAAATATTTAATGTTATCATAAAAATGCAAATTATCACATTTACAGTAACATATAAATTTCATATAAATAAACGCCATTTTCAAAACAACCAAACCAATTAGTTTACGGATTTTAAGCGTAATAAATGATGAAAAACATACTAATTACTATTGTGTAACGAATTTTTCTAAGATTTTTGCGGTAATTTATAATAATAATAATAATAATAATAATGTAGTAATTATTTTATTTTCCTCACACATATACACACACATATATTGCAAGTCACTATCATAAAATATAATTGATAATATCGATATAACATTTCGTGTTTCCTAAATTGTATCGACCTTCGCATTTTGATGCATCGTTTTCGATTTCCGAGATGCTGAGAAATTTCCGCGCGAGGCCGCGGTCACATTAATTATCTGTTAAATAACCGATAAAAAAAACATGACCACAATCGTTATATCATTATTTAATCATCTTTATATGCCAATAATTTTATTATATCAATTATTGTTGTGTAAGATATTTTTTTTTTCAATACAAAGTATGAATTAATTGAAATTTTATTACTTTATCAATATAAATTAAAGATTCTTAAATTTTTCAATAATTTAATTATATAATAATAAAATAAATCAAATGTATTAATTTTGCTTGAAGCGGATTTGCGTTTAAATCATTATTAAACTTATTGAATTTTGATCGTTTTATATAATCGCGATATCAAACTTTTTGCGTAATATAATTAGATAATAAAAGTCATATGATTTAATTTCACGCGAACGCAAATCACTTATTCATAATTTTGTTCGTGGAAATATTTTCGTTTTATTTTGAGGAAAAACCTTTTCTGAAATTGTTGCCATTTCACGAATTTCTACATTTATCATAAAAATTTCTCAACTGTGGCGTCAAAAAATATTAAATGGTTCATATGTGAAAATACAAATGGATTCTCATCATTTATTGCACATTTTCATTGACATTTTATACGACACGCGATAAATGAGTGAAAAATATGAAGTTATCGTTTCCAAAAATTGTGTGTGAAATTTTTGTGACGTAACTCTTATTTCTTCTCGAATTTCACCTTGGATTATGAAAAATACATTTTTATATAAAATTTCATTAAAAAAAAAATCAACAATAATATTAATTATAATTTATTTTATTTTAAATTTTAAGTCAACTGCATAAAAAATCAAATTTTGTATCAATGACAATAAAAATTATTACTTATACGATTTATAAAAAATATCACTAACAACTTTTTTTTAATATAATATAAATGCTATAATAAAAATGCTAGAATTTCTTTTAAAAACCAATTTTTACTTCAAAAACATCCGAAAGTTTAAGAACGACTATCATATATATAGTTATATAGAATCACAGCGCAACGTGATAATTGAAGTTTCCTGACTCGGGTAACTTTTTTTTAATTCATATTGTAAATTTTTTAAATTATTTTTTTTTCTACGTATTTTTTGGTATTCTTTTTCGACAATATTGCATCATCGCTTATTATTTTGCGATTCGATTTGTTTTTATCGCGGCTTACGCATCGAATTCGTTGGAATTCTTTTTTTGATTAATGTCATGTCGCACGATATTTTAATTTTATTTTATTCGTGACAAATCACTTACTTGATATTAAATTTAATATTTATACTTCTAAAAAAAACAAAAACTACCAAAAAAAAATTTTTTTTCCCCGATTAATAGAAAAAATATGTGCGATATTAAAAGTTTAACCAATTTAAGCAAATCTATGATTTATTCTTTTTTTATGAATTATAAATTAAAATTCGTCGATATCATTAAAATGTTAAATAACAGTATTATTTTATTAATATTTTATAGAAATAACGTATTAATTAAATTGTCGGCTACTTTTTGAAATATTTTAATCTAACGCCATATATACAAATATATACTAGAAACGTGTTAAAGTGCGACGATTATTTAAATATTTATATAAATATATATAAATAATTAAATTAAATTTGGATAATGATTTTGTCACGAATTTAGTTAGATATATTCTGCATATTTAAATACGAAATTAAATTAATTTTATACATTAACGTAATTGCACGATTATTTTTTTTTTTTGTGTGTGAAAGGATTGCATTGGTGAATAATGAAATATGGAAGATTAAGTTTAATTTTAAAATTATACTTGTACAATTTGTAAGCTAAAAAAATGTTTTTTTTTAATATAATACTAAATATGCCGGAATTATCTGATAAAAAGTATGATAAATCATTCTCTTATTATGTTGACGAACAAAAATTGTCTTTCAATGTGATCTCGATTATAAAAAAATTATCTACTGTGAAATATAATTATTCGTCGTATTTACATTTATCTAAATTGAATTATAAATGCATTCAATACAAGGTTTTAGGATTTCACGTGAATGAGGTAAGGATTTCAAGAATATCATTAATTATATATATAATCTGAATTGTAATACGTTACTAACATAATTTTTTTCATAAAAATGTGTAAAAAATTTATCTTTTAATATAATAAATCAAAATTTTTTTACATTTAAATATTATAGGATTATAATATGTTGATTTTAAGACTTTCCTAAAATATAAATATTTAGCTATATATATATATATATATATATATATATATATATATATATATATATATATATATATATATATATATAATTTGTTTTGTATTTTAAAAATAGAATTTTGTTAATCAATCATTTTAATTAATATTTTTCTTTAAAAAATATTCATATAAATTCTCATTTTTCGTCCTATAAAAAAGCGATAAAAATATTTATAAAAGAAAATAATAAAAATCAAAAGTCGATAACAGACAACGCATTATATAAAAATTTCATATTCACGATATCAAATTTCAAACGTCGATATATATATTTATGATAAATTACAGTTGCTATTATAATTTTCCCTTGCGATTTTTCATCTCGCCAACGTGAAAAATATTATTATTTTCCAATTTCGTATAAAATATATTAGCAATAAATAAATCGATGTCAAAACACGATTCGAAACCGTTTCTCTAATCAATAATAACACGCGTACAGTGTAAATTGAATATACGACAATTATATTTCAATGAAAAAAAAAAGCGACAACGTTGCGAAAATGACTAGAAATCGATGTAAAAGTATCTCAATTGCGTATAAATAAGAAAAAAAATCAATGTTACAAAAAAATGAATTACACACACACACACACACACATTAAATTGATATCACATGATAATATTGCGTTGCAGCAGTCGACAATATCGGAACCATCCTTGTTCGTGGCGTAGAAAGCCGCGTCAAGGTGGGGCGCCGGTTGCGATCCGTTCGTACGCGCGAAAGAAACAAAAAATAAATAAACAAAAATAAATAAAAAAATAAAGCTAAAAGCGACGGGGACAGATAGAAAGAACGAGAAATTGATCACGTGCATCTAGCGGCCAACACACTACGTAAAATGGAATGTGGAAGAGTGTGTTATGGTCATTATTGCCGAAGAGTTGCGTCATCGGAGAAATGTTCGTCGTGGACGCGTGAATGCCTCCATTGGAAAAGCCTATCGCAAACTTTTCTTTTGACTCTTTATAAATATATATATATATATATATATACATATATGGTCGAATGAAAATGAAAAATTTTTGATGAAAATTTTTATAGCAATGTTGTTCATATATATATATATATATATATATATATATATATATATATATATATTGATTTTTTTGATTTATATATAAATATTAGGTAGCTTCAAATTCACGTTATCGGTCAATGAACATTGTGTTAATTCTAAATGTTTAATCTATTATAGTTTAGATTAAAATTATGTTAGTATGAATTGTACATGTGAAAATTTATATCGATCAAATCATTAATAATCTAAATTAGCGTTGATTTTATAATACATCAAAAATTTTAATAAAATATATAAAAAATTATTAATCTGATTCTATAAAATAAAAAAAATGTAATTCGCTTTTAGCCGTCAGTTTTGCTTTTTTTATAAATAGAAAGAAAAAAAAATCTAAAAGAAGATTGTGAATGTGTGTATTAGAGAAAAATGTCTATCTTGAAAAATATCTATAGACGAAAGAAAGTAGCAAATTGTGTTCTTATATAATCATCATCTGGTCATTGGCGATTATTTTTTTTTCTGAAAAGATGACTCAATTTTCTATCATCACTAAATATAAAGTGATGATGTTTTGAAAATATAATTTTCGCGTGTATATCGTAAAGAAATAATTTAATATTAACAGGAAAAATTGTTCAAATAAATCAATGTTATGATTGATGTAAAAAAATCTCTCTTAAGATGATGAACATTAATTTCATTTATTTATTATTTTTTATATAAAGTAAAATACATTAGAATTTTTACATGAATAATGAAAATCCCTTTAATTATTTCAATATACCATTTATTTTTTTTTAATCACAATTATATGAGATAATGACCAAATTACGTATTTCAAAGTCCGTAAATCATCCTAATTTACAAAATAATTTATATTTTAATTCAGAACACAAAAAAGGATATTCACACTAACGATCCATTGTTCAAAAGATACCGTACGATTTACATTATTCATTTCGATACTATAAAAATCTATAATGAACGTTAATTAAGCGTTTTTAATGTGTTATTAAATGGAAAAATTGCATTTTAAATGCGAAATATATTCATCGGCTACCGAGAAATATAAACTTGTAAATGCACGATTTTATGCTAATTACGTCTATGAATTTTATTACACCATTATAAAAATATATATAAATATATACTATATACAATGTTCGCTTTAAATGTTGGACGTGTGCTGTTTGGACATTTTTTTTTCTATTATTTCACTCAGATATTTGAGAATCGTCTGCGATTATGTACTTAGCGGCATTTGTAAACCATGGTTTAAACCAAAACTATTTATTTATATGTATGTATGTACATATATTTCAATGCACGTGCAAACTGACCCAAATCTATGAATGACGAAACTGAGGTGCGCGTGCTTCGCCAACAAACTACTCACTACATGTAAAAGCTTCACAAGTACCTTATTATATATATATATATATATATATATATATATATGTCTGTTTGTTTTTTAATTATGTGTAACGTTCTTAATTTTTTGAATAAATTGTTTACAATACAAGAAAACCTATTAAATTGAGCATCTTCTATTAATGTTCAATGTGTACATTATATATTTAAAAAAAAATAAGCTCAATATATCATTATATTGTAAATGAATCTGATATAAATAAACAATATTAAAAAAAAATAGAAACAGGAAAAAACACCTTCTTGTCAGATTGAACATGTTCAATCTGACAAGATATATTATAATTTTAAAATTGAATAAGATCGTGATGAATAGTTATATATATTACAATATAAATATATATCCACTTGTTAAAATTATATGTTACAGTTAATAAAAATATTATTCCAGATTGTAGTATATCATTACAATACAAATAACGATACATCTATTCAGTTTTAACTGTGAATATTTTATTTATTCAATAATTCAACAATATATATATATATATATATATATATATATATATATATATATATATATAAATGCATTGTGTCAATAAATCTTGACATTTGATTTTTAAATCGTCCATTAATACAATTGTAACCTTTAATTCTTAGAAAATAAAGAGAAAAAAAGCATGAACAAGGCTGATGTCAAAAATTTCACGTTGGAAAAAAAATGTGCACATCATCGACTCATTCAATATTGCGTGGAAAATTTGATAATATTTCAAGGATTTTCTTTCTAAACGATATTTGTTTATATTATATTATACGAATATTTATATTGTAGCGTTTCCGCGAGAATTTATTAGCGACGATATGTATACGAAAATATTTACCGATGAATTATATATTGTATGTAACAAAAAAAAAATTGGTAACCACACTATTGTGTGTTGATAAAATTTTATAGACATTTTATATGACAATTAATGTGAACCGCTAACGTGTTTCAATATGTATTAAAATTACTTTTCGGTATGCGTGAAAGTGAAAATTTAACCGTGAAACTGTAATTATATAAATTTCATGAACGATAATAGTGCGGAATTTTCATGAGAAAATTTCTATTCAAATATTTTGTTTGCCATTGATGTTGTTGAAAAAAATAATTTAATTGATATAATATATGACAATTGCGAATATCGCATATTATAATATTATTTATACGACTTGAAAGCTTCTGAAAATATTTTTTTTTTTTGGTGAAAATTTTTTATGACATTTAATTTACATCTTATTAAACAATATAACAATAAATAATTTTATTATTATTGATATTCAATTGAATTTTAATATTTGATATAATAAATAAATGTATTTTTTTCGTTTTTTACTATACAACTTATTTAATAAATGTTAAATATTATAATTTTAAATGATTTTTATACAATTTTTCATTATATAATTATATATAATTTTCATATTCTAAAATAACTAAACATTACCAATACATATATAATCTAAAAATGATAATTTTATAAAATAAAATAAATTGATATATTTATAAAAATTTTATAAAATATTATTGGATAAGTGATTCACAACGAAAATTATGATTATTGGATATGAAATTATATAAATTGCACTAATATAATATGTCATAATAGATTTTATCTACAATATATTTATATTATATGAAGTGCTTAGTTAAAAATTATTATACGTATCAAAATATTTTTTTTATTAAATATTTTAGATTATTTAAAATACGTGCGAATCACGCGATAGAATTTTATCCATAATTTATATATATATATATATATATATATATATATATATATATATATATATATATATATGTATATATATATATAATGGGTTTCGTGATAAAGTTGCGACTTTTCATTATGCGAAATATAGAAAAATTACACATAATTTTACACAATTAACAAATCGATATATATATATATATATATATATATATATATATATATATATATATTGCGTTTTACGTCGTCGAATAAAGAAATATTGTATACAAGTGGTCCGGTTTTCCGTGTTTCAATTTCGATGCAACGTCGAAAGTTGACAATTTACCTATGTATTGTGTTACAAGGCGCCCGTTTTTCAATCATACATACACACCAAAAACGTTTAAAAAGTATAAGGAATTTTTAAATTTTATTTTATTTTATTCGTTTTTTTATCAAATATATATATATATATATATATATATATATATATAATGTTTTTTTATTATGGTTAAAAAAAAGTTGAAAAAAGCTTTTGTTATGCTGTCATGAAATAAAAGCTTGTCGTGTACAAATTAAGAATTATGAGTGCTTTGAAACTTGTATTGAATACTGGAAATGATAAAAGAATGATATAAAAAACACATGTTAACAAATTAATGTTGAGTTTATTTATTCGAATCAGAGATTCTCAACGGAATTTTCGTGTATCTTTTTGAGGAATATTTAAAATCTTGAAAAGATTCATGGTATATGTATTTTTTGTACAATATATATTTTTATATATTATTACAATTAAGTGTTTTATAATAATATTTAAATCAATTCAATGATAATTTTCAGTAAATATACTAAATACATAAATGTTAAAGATTCAAACTCACAAAAAAGGCATAAAAGTGCAGGAAAATTAAAAATTAAATAGTGCCTAATTTTTTATTAAGCGCTAATAATAATTTAAATTATTTATATTAAAGAAAATTAATAGTTATTTGAGATATATCATAGAACAAACAAAACTACATCCATAATATTCACTCTCCATTATTTCTCATAACTTTTTTTTAACATTCATCCACAAATATATTGAAAAAAATTGATCATAAATTAAAAAATGAAACTAATACGTTAAACGAACTAAAAACATTTTTTTTTTCACACGCTATTCTAAATGATAAAAAATGAATATCGAGAAAAGAGATATATAAATTGTCATAACTATTTGATCACACCTCGCACACTAATATGAGCGCATAACATCGAATGTGGTCATCTCGCATCACATAGCCATCGTCATATCCTGTTTTACAATATTTATATATAATATATACATATATATATATAAACATTGAAAAGAGAGTAATGGTGGTTTTTCATGAGTGAATTTATTATCGCTTGATTACAGCTTCTTAACAGCGAAAGTTCTGTGTGTCGAACAGAGCAATTGTGGGTCAGTAAAAAGGGAAAACTCTTGAGCAATGGCCTCTCGGACTTGAAAACCGCACGCACGTTTTATTACCGACCTATGCTATAATTGTTAGGAAAAAGTGAAATATATATATATATATATATATATTTGTACGTATGTGTATGTATGTAAAGATTGTACGCGATATGTGCGAACATGTGCGTTATTGCACGTACGTGAATTTTGTCTTTATAATAGGTAGTATTCCTATTAAAATGATATATTTATAAATATAATATATCAAACATATGTCATATATTATATATTTTTTTGTATTTTATAATATAGAAATAAATTATATTTAATAATATACGATTAAATTTTTGAAACTGTACAAAGTTAAAATTATATATATATATATATATATATATATATATATATATATATATATATATATATATATATATATATATATATATATATATATACAAATATATGATAAACGTGTTTGATAATTGTTAGAAATCTTGTTTATATGATAATCGTTAACTATTATATTAATATAATATATACATATGTATATATAATATATAGGTGTGTGTGTGTTTGTTATAATATATTGTATAAAGTTGCAATAAATATAATAATATTAAAAAATAAAATTTGTTTAACTTTATCAGTCGTTAAATATACTTTTCATAAATTATATTATATAAAATAAGATATTATGTATAATTTAGAAATTTAATATACACTTTGAATTATTATAAAATATTTTTTTCTGATAAATTATTTAAAAATAATATATTTAGCTTTAAAATAATTGTGTATATTTATTTTATTAGTAAATAAATAACTATAATTTTTGTTATTGTTTTTTCTATATTTTATAATTAAAATTAATAATAGAAAAAATATTTTTATTATAGATATATTAATTTGTTTCACATTATAAAATAAAAATATTAAAAATAAAATTATTTCATTCTCAATTATATAATATATATATATATATATATATATATATATATATATATATATATATTATATTTTATATATTCATAATTTCAATTATATATAATTATTTTTTGAAGTCTTCAAAAATCTCCGAAAATTCTTAGACCATGATATATGAGAAATACGTGTAATTGATCAAATTTTTCAAAAAATTATTGAAAAAACGCCATAATATATATATAAATTATATATAAAATTACCGACTTCCTCTCAAACTACCATTATTGTATCGCTCGATAAATTCATAAATCATAATTAAAAGAATCATGTAC
Organism: Leptonema lineaticorne; assembly: GCA_024500535.1. NCBI lineage: Eukaryota > Metazoa > Arthropoda > Insecta > Trichoptera > Hydropsychidae > Leptonema > Leptonema lineaticorne. The sequence continues at coordinate 4,793,213 of JANIJI010000061.1, forward strand.
GCATTTAGTGTAACACAGCCTTATTATTATGTGCGAAAATTGTAGAGGACATCTGAGAACGTAATCAAATTCGACTTGTATTATTTTTTTCGATTATAAAAAAAATGTTGATTTTTCCTCGTGATGTTTTAATAATGAAAAAAAAATACGAATTATATTATAAATAAAATGCGTGATTGTTAAGGAAAATATTTTGGATAAATATTATGTATTCTCTATCACAATAATTGATAGTGTTTCATAAAAAAATAGTTCCTCGAATATATACAACAATAAAATTATGTTATTGACGGCAAAATTTTTATATTATTTAAATATTGTATGAATGAATCGGAATTATATTTAAATATTTATGTGAAGTTCATAAAAATTATATAAATGAATAGCAAGTTCACGTTTCATTTCAAAAAATGTTCACAACGACATCGTATACAATATTTAATATTATATATGATAAATAAAAAACTATTTTATTTGTCATTCAATCCAAATATATTTTTAAGATATTTTCTTATAAATATTTAAGGATATTTTTCATATCTTTTGATTATTTATTATTATTTTATTTTATATGATTTTTTCTATTATCTCATCTAACTGAATTATGTTAAATATTTATGGATAAATTAAAAATATATACGAGAACTATAAACTATTTTTTTTAATCAGAACTATTATAATACATATAATTTTTATATGATACTATATTTTAATTATATTTAAATTTTCAATTACATATTTAATCTATTAAAAAATAAATATTTCTTTGAGATATATTTTTACATATTAATTAACATAAAACAAAAACATGTTCAAAATACGTCATCAAAAATACAATAACATTATCGTATTATTTTAAAGAACTGTTGATTTTTTCAACGATGGACCCTAAATGTGTACATTCGGAAAATCCGTTTATATCTCGAACAGGATGTATCGAATAAAAATTCCGGACTCATATATTCAAAAGACTAAATAAAAAAAAATCAAAACACATAAATGAAGTCATCGTTTTTAAACTATGCATTATACTATTTATATATATATATATATATATATTAATATATACACAAATAGATCAAGTTTGTTCTCAGTTTAATGCGTTATTAATTGACAACTTTCGTTCTGCCGTGTCGATGATGAACGAAAAAAAAACAAAAAGAAAAGAAACTTTTTTTTTAATACTTTTTTTTTCCTCTTTGATACCACTTTGATAAATGTTGCCCGTATAAGAAATCGAGCTCGGGTCGCTTTCGTCTGACCTTGGCTCTATATATTTTACGAAGACAAAACGTGATGACTATCGTGATGTGGAAAAAGTGAAAACGGATCAAAAAACGACGCCCACATTTCGAGGGTGTGTCTGATGTGTCTTTCTAACGAATATATATATATATATATATATATATATATATATATATATATATATATATATATATATATATATAAAGATGGATTAAAAAGCTATTTAAGAGGTCATATAGTATTTTTTTTATAAATATATTATAGTATAGAAAAATATATAATTAATTTTAAAAATATTTATTATTTAAAAAACGATCGGAAAATAATAAATATTCAATGTGTTTAAGACACTGGAGTTTTTCCAAGAGAGGAAAATTAAACGTATTTTTTTTTGAATTATATAAATTCAATAGAGGCATGAAGTATCATATGTCAAATGTTATATTGTATTAATATTTCATTAAAAATCTAGCCAAATTATATAATTAAAAAAAATAATAGGAAAATGTATATATATATTTTTTTCTAATAAATTATATTGATTATTTTTATATAAATTATTTTTTATCGAGGCAAGGAAAAGATGATATAATATTTAATTTTTACATAACATTCATTGTAAATACTTAATACTATATTTTAATTTATATAGTAAAAATCACGTCAAATAATTGTTGAACTTTAAATAAACTGTATATGTAATGCATGTATTAATTATAGTAGTAAATTAATAATTTAAGGATAAATATAAATTTAATGAAATTTAATCAATTTATGAAACGTCTACTTTCAAATCTTTACAAGAAAGCTTTCGATTATATTACAAGTTTATGTTTATGTTTTAGCGTAGTTTGTGAAACATAAAAACCATTATTAATAGTTTAATTTTATTAAAATTACATTAAGTATTTATCAATCTACTTTATTATGTGTTTATATGTTGTCGATATTTATAACAAAATATAATAAAACTGTAAATATTATTGATAATTCAATTGAAGATTTATTAAAATGATATAATATAATACATTATTTTTTTTGAAATATTTGTTACTAAACTATTTATATTAATTAACTGACAAAAAAAATAAACACAAAGGGAATAAAAGCGTATTGACTGAATCGCCGGATAAATGTGGATGCAACGTTAGAATTAAACTGACTCGTGTTCATATTAAACAATTTAAAAATACACCCTTGACATTATGTCGTCGTTAAAACCATATATAAATAATATTATACGACGACGTTTAAGGCAGTATCCGTTTAAAAAAAAAAAACGTTGACATTTAGTGTCGTTTTTATTTAATTATTGCACCAATAAAATTTTCGTAAACAATGATCCTAATTGGATACCGGAACGACTTTATTATACAATCTATCGAATAAAGTGTAAAGAAAACAAAAAATAACTAAACGATATTTTTCAATAAAATAAATACAATATCGAACTGTTAAATAATATATTAGATATATAGATAATATTTTCGTAGTATTTTTCTATCGACAAATTCCTCCAGTTTATTCATAATAAATATTGTAATATAATAATGGCGTCAACCAGTTATTTGTGTGATATTAAATATAAAAGATTATCGTTTTCTTTGCTAAATCCGGATTCGATTTTTATCCTTAGCTGGAAATTCCTATGGTTTATGAGTCAACAACGAAAGGAACATCCGTGTTCATCCTGTTTTACATTTTATCTTAATAAATAAATATTTTTTTTTTCGTATGAAAAAAAAATATTTTAAAAATCGCATACCATATAATAATTTATGATTTGATTGTTTAATTAATGTTAATTAGCATAAAGTTTGCGAGATCATTTACGGTTAGCCATTTGTATACTAATTATTATGTATTTCGTATTAATATATATATATATATATATATATATATATATATATATATATATATATATATATATAAATCAGGTTTTCCACCAGCATTCATAATTATTTTTATTGTGGTTTAATATATCCATAAAGAAGTTCGATAATATTTTCGTTTTACTTTTTATTTTCATATTAAAATATAATAAATATATATGAAACGATTAAATTTCACTTTGAATTCGTTATACTTTCAGAATGCAATTAAATTTTAATATTTCGTTTAATAATGCAATATTGTAAAGATCGAAGTTCATTAATTTGAATTCATTTTAATTCGTAATGACGTATAAAATCATAGTACAATTAATGCAATCGATTATTGTGCAATAACATGATTGATGTTTCAAATTTTGAATTCGTGTAGTTTACATATTTAATTAAAAAATAGGATTTCAAAAGTATTACAATGATTAGTGTTTATTGTTGTTAATTTATATCATTTATATTTATCTAATATAAATTAGAAATTATCATATTGAAAGAAGGTGTAATTATTTTTGTGCTTTTCGAAAAGTTTCTTTTAAAATATAAATTTTCATTGAAATCGTCAACTTTCTCAAGGAAAAAGTGTTCTAAATAAAAGGAAAAATAAAGTATAAATAAGAAGGTGGAAAAAAGTAATATTTTTTAAAGAAAATAAAAATTAAAATATTCAGTATAAATTGTGAAAATACGAATTATTATATTTACTTGTATGCACATCATTAATTATAAAAAAAATTCATATCTATAGTTTATTAATCAAATATATATATTATATAACACAGACGAGTTCGATTAGTATGACACCAGTGTTTATTAAGCATTTTAAAATAAATTAGCCGTGAACTAGATTTAAGTAAAACCAAGATTAGAAATTGCAAAATGTTAAATGTGTCATATTATTTAGATTGTCATACTAACCGGACTCGACTGTATAATATATATATATATATATATATATATATATATATATATATATATATATATATATATATAGTAGAATCTGTTTATTTGAACCAACATTGGAACATATAAATTAACCGAGAATAAGAAAATCGTTGAGATATGTTTTAGTAATTTTCATTTTGATTCTATTAAGCGGCTAGTCCTATTAACTATTAGTCTGTTTCGATTCTGCTTAATAGGTCCACCATGAACCAAAAATAAGATAATTGAGGAATGTTTTGGAAATTTTCATTTTGGTCCTAATAAGCGGCTGAACTAAACCCATTAAGCATTTTATATTGTATACATACACAGACACACACACATATATATATATATATATATATATAATTCGTTTAATCGGACCACCATAGAACACATTAATTAATCGAAAATAAGATAATTGAGATACATTTTGAGAATTTCCATTTCGGTCCTACTAAGCGCACGGTTTTCTTAACCAGCGATCTCATTGAGCGATTTCTACTGTATATGCACATACACACACACATATACACACACATACACACACACAAACATACACACGCACGCACACACGCACGCACACACACACACCTATATAAACATACATACATAAAAATAAAATTGATATGGTATGTCGCAATATATGACGTACGTGCAAGGGATGGTAGGAGACGGAACACGTTGTGGGGGCGCAGCGCGACCTTTGAGCTCGTCTCCATTGAAGATAAGGCCCCCGATACCACTTTCTCCGACGCCAGAGGTGAGCCAGACGTCGAACGCGCCACTGCTCGGTCGACTGTCGGGCCGCGATCACGCATTCGCTACACCAAAAAAAAAAAAGAAAAACACCCGAAATATTTATATATATATATATACATATAAATATTTAAAAATCGCATCGACGGAAAGGGTTAAAAAATCGCATATATATATATATATAAATATTTATTTTAATATATGTGTTAGGGGTGTCGCGTTATAATCGACGTTAACGCGATGCAACAAATCGACGCGATTTGTCGCTCTTCGTAATTTTCATTGTGTTTATTATAATATTTAAATTAAAAAAAAATATATATATATATATAAATTGTGTGTTTTATAAAAATCGATTTCTATTATTTAAATTAGTGTATTTTTAATTATTATTGAATTATATATATAAATTAAAAAAATATATATAGTGTGTTTGTGAAATATCGAAGAGATTTTAACGTAGTTCAATATAAACAACGATGGGGTATGTATTATTTATACTTATTTTTATATTTTTTTTATTATAGTCTATATTTTATTTATTTAAAAAAAATTGTAGTATTGAACAAAATGTTAGGATAATAGTAATCAAATGAATGTTTTTTTCATGCGATGTTATCCTTTTTTTACACGTTGATTTTATATCATTCTCTTAGTTTTTTGCTTATATTTAGTTTTTGCTAAATATTATTCGGTTCATTTATTTTATATGTTGAAAATATATAAATGTATTATATGCTTTAATTTTTAACTTATCAGTAATTATCTAAATCGTTGAAATGTCTGAATTTTTTTTCAATATTAAAAATAAAAATATTTTTATAAATATATTTTAAAAAATCTTTACTATGCTTTTTTTTATTAATAAGCTTTTTCATTACTTTATTTTATTAACAATATATTAATTAAGAACCGCTGGTTTAAGTGATTTGCTTTAATTCGTTCGTCTTAGAAAGTGTTGATAAATTATTTCTTATACAAGATTATTCAAATGAAACTTACATTTTATATTATATCATTTTTGTTTCAATTAGAAATTTAATCGTGATTCCATCATAAATAATATTAAGATTATTGATAATAAAAAAGATTTTTATACACATATATTAAAAAATAATTTATATTTAAAAATATTCCAAAACAAGCTGAAAAACTTTTTGTTAGTATATCTATAAAAACTGTTTCATGTTTAATTATCGACAATTAAATTTCATGGAATTCGGAATATATATATATATATATATATATATATATATATATATATATATATATTTTAACGGATTCGAATAGAAGGTTGATTTTTTCATCCATTATACAAAGATGGATAATCAGATAAAACGTTAATTATTTAATAGTGCACACCGCGTAATTGCTTTAACACGGTAATCGTAAACGGATACATTGTCGAATTAAAATATTACACAATAATAATAATAAATAACATTTATACAAATAAGTATACTTATTTTTTTTTTCAATAAACATTTAATAAACAAATGCATCTGACCTCGAGAAACGCTTCCTAGTTCGGCCATCGTTTAATACATTTATCTTTAAATGGTAACTTTGTAGACTCGTTTTTCTTTTTTCCTTCTATTTTTCGATTATATCGGAAAAAAGGCAATCGAAATAAATAAATAATTAATTAATTATTATATATATATATATATATATATATATATATATATATATATATATATTGTAAACGACACATGTTGCATTATAATTATTACGTGTGTGTGTGTGTGTTTGTAGTTAAAAAAAAAGGTGAAATTCACGCGACCAAAAATAACGTAGAATTTTTATTATAGACTTTGATACAAAGTGTGGACAAATAGTGTTTTTTTTTTTACATTAAATAAATAAATATATATGTATTTATTTGGTAATTTAGATGTTAAGAGTGCGACGGATGTACATGTATAGAATATATAAATATTTCATCTTTTTATTTTACATATATCAAAACTTACGTTCATAATGTACATTTCTTATCATTTTATTATTATATATCGGATATGGAAAACGTGAAATTTATGAACAAAATTTCATATGAAATAACGTATAAATTAGAGATAAGAATAAAATATTAATATGTTTATATTATTTGAAATCATCGATAATTATGTATAGTAAAATATTTAATATTGAAAATATGATATTTCTTTTGACTTTCTCCGATACTCGATGACTTTTCCTTTCTTCGTCTTGTTCGAAAATCCTTTCGTTTTCGATGATACGCGACTCTCGTGTAAAAATGATATACGTCAAAATTGTCATATGTGTTACGGGCAATTGTGTAATTAATATTAAAATCAATGTCGTATTCTTGCTTTCTTAATAATTTGTATAATTCAATAATTACATCATATAGTATTAATATTTATGTGAAATATAAAATTATAAAAATATTTAAAAATGTTAAATAATATATTATTATGCGACTAATATAGCTTAATTGCGAATAAGACAATATATATGTTACATACTGTTATTTATATTTGTTAATTAAATTTACATATTACATTATAAAAAAAAATTCAAATTAACATTTTATACGTGTGAATTTTAATGTTGTATAATGATTAAGTTAAAATTCCAAAATGTACACAGCAAAATATTATATATCATTTTAATATTTATAATTGTGTACTTTTAACATTAATTTTATATCTGAGAAATCTTACAAATTTTAAAATTTTATTTTAAAATATCAATATTGACAATTATATAAATATAGGAAGACAAATCTTCTCTCATAAAAAGCTTAAATTAAAATAATAAATTCATTCAGTTTTTCTTATTGAATGCAGTCATCGTTGCAGATGCAATAAATTTTCCCATTATAAACATTTATATATTGTATATGTGACTCACGTTATATATTTTTCATTTTATTTGAAACAAAAATAACATAATAAAAACATCACAGAAAAAAAAATCGATTCATAATATAAACCATTCATATCGTTTTTTTTTTTTCAAAAAAGAACGTTTACAAAGTTCCATTCGTTATTAACGCACTTTGACGACGTTCAAATTTCGAATCATTGCCTGCGACATATATGCCCATATTCGACGTTATTTATGACACGCACATCTTTTACACACGCTGTACATTCATTCGGATAGTTGAAAAAAAAAAGTTTCACACACTTTCGTCTTTTGGCGAGGCTCGATGTGACGAATTCACAAGAGAGAAATTTGTGCTAACAATTAGCATATGAATGACGGGCCGCGAGGCGAATCGTCTTCGACGTTATAATATGTCTCTGACAAATATTTATTACTGTTTATTATTTACGATTATTATTGTGTATTTATTTATTAAGGTATTGTTCGTGCGTGATTACGTGCGAGAACAATGGCGAATCGCGTCCGAAATCGAACGATCGATCGATCGACGCTAATAGATCGATAGGAAAAATAAAATCGAACGCGAAAAACTTTCACGATGGAAAAATGTAATTTTCTCTGGAAAAAGTATATAGAATAAGAAAGACGATCGACTTGCGTAATTCCGTAATTTATGTCGTAATTCGCGCAATCGTTCAATTTTATAATTGAAAATTGTGGTTAAATTATATGAGAAAAAAAATTAAAAAATTTTATCGTCTCGTTTTTCCAACTTCTTTTTTCTATTATCAATCATGTATAAACAATATAAAAATTTCAATGCAAATAAATAGGAAGAATGTAATTTTTTATTATAGTATAATTTGACAGCGTTTAGAATTTTTCAACGGTTTTTTTATAGCATAATATTCTTAGAATCACTTGAAAAACTCAAGTATTTTTTCTATGAAACTTTTATTTTAATATTGATATTTCTATTAAGCCATAATAAAAAAAAATGAATTTTTGGTTTATATATATTTAGATATTCAAACTTTTTTATAACATGATCATTTTATTTATATGTCAAATTTTATAAAAATGTATATAAAATAAATAAACGAACTAATTATTTTAAATGATTTTTTTCGTACATAATGATATTTATATATCATATATATATATATATATATATATATATATATAAATATATATATATATATATATATATATATATATATATATATATATATAAATATATATATATATATATATATATATATATATATAATTAGAGAAAAATATTCGGCATAAAATATACATTACCATCGATAATAAAGCGTATATAATGCAATAATATAATATAATAATATTACGAAAATATTATATTACGACAAATACTTCATTTGACTCTTTCGTGAAAAGATGTAAAATAAAAAAAAAATAGTCAAAATTACATTCGCAAATATTCAAACGCGCAAAAGATACGCTCGTTTTGCAGCTTTTTAAACACTTTCACCTCATTATCATATTTCTCATTGTCACTGTCATCGTTTTACAAATTTCAATTTGCTACGTAAACGTCGTATACGACGTTTCGACATAAGCAAACTGACTTTTATAGATAATATAATATATATATATATATATATATATATATATATATATATATATATATATATATATATATATATTTCGCTTTCGTCTTTATCATCGAATTATTATATTATATAAAGCAAAACTCGCCGATTCGAACGAGCAAACGAGAGTAGTGATGAATATGTAATAAGCATATTTCGAAGAAAAAAAATCGTTATATATTACAATAATGAAAGTGAAACTGTAACGGCGCTGGTTTTTTTTTTCTTCTCTTTCTCCGTTATTGCGTAACGTTTTTTTATTATGTATAAAATATTTATATATATATATATATATATATATATATATATATATATATATATATATATATGTGTGTGTATTTTAAGCCCGTTTGCAGTTTAACGACGAACGGTCTAGTTCAGGTTTGACCGACTGTCATTGTCCATAGTTTCTCAATCTGCGCTTATAAAGCGAATTATAATTATTTTATTCGATACTTTTCATTTATGGAATAGTATTTTAAAATCAATTATAAATTACTAAATATTATAATTGAAGTATGAATTCGATGTTTTAGAATTTAATACAATAATCTTCTTTTTAATTTTTTGTAAAAATACCAAAGAATCTATGATAATATTTTAGATATAATAGGATTCAAAGCCATTGATCTAGATTATTAGAATATTATGAAAAATTTTGATTATATATTTCAATTTTTCATATATATATATAAATCTTCTTTGTATATAATACTTTTTATTTATAAAAAAATATTGATAAACGTAATATTTATATTTTTATAAAACAATACGTTGAAATATTATTAAATTTAAAAACACTTTCATTTTTATACATATATATTGAAAACGTTTTTATTTCTTTATAAATTGTACTTCAAATCGATTTACTTCTATTTCCTCAAAAAAAAAAAGAAAAAAAAAGAAACCTTCACCGTTATGCCATATTTTCATTTTTAATTATTATTTTTTTTCATAACCGTACTTTTGGAACCGTTAAATTATCATACGATTTAACTCTTTATACTTTAACCACACGAATGCATTTTACATATAAAAGACACGTACATACATTCATTATAAACTATCACAAACGAAACATTACTATTGCACAATTCTATTTCCTATCCGTTGAATTCTAATACGTTTCATTGGAATTATTTTGAAAATTTTAATTTCCAAATAAAATCGTTTAGATATGTACAGTTAAAAATACAATCTATATATATATATATATATATATATATATATATATATATATATATATATATATATATATATATATATATATATATATATATATATATATATGTAAATCGCACGATGGCATCATAATGATACAACTTGCATACATATATAATGGATTCTTCCTTCTTATCCGAGCCGATTCACGGTAATTATAGTACGTAATAATTATCATGATTCCTTCGCTTGGTCCCTTTGTGCTTGTGCACACGTAGAGACAAGAGAATTGCACAACAATGAGGATGTTCGCATACCGACGTTTTGCAACCGATTCATCTATTGTTTGTTACAGTTTGTAAATGTTTCATTCCCACAAATGAAACGTGCATTATAGTGTATAAAATATATTTTATACAGTATTAGAGCGTTGTAAAGTCGAGAATTTGTTATAAAGTCACTTTTGCGTGACCACATTTAAATATGTCGCCGTATAATACAGAATAATATATGTAGGTTTATTTTTCGAACTAACGAACCTTATAAATTATAACGATAATATTGAAAATGAGACCGTTTTACTATGGAAAGTAATATTTTTTTATATGATATATTTAAAATGATTTTTAAAGAATCGAATATAAATAATTTTGATTTCAGATATATATATATATATATATATATATATATATATATATATATATATATATATATATATATATATATATACATTTGATAGAAAAAAAAAATGAAATACAAATTTTTAAATATTAAGATATAATAGTTAAAATTTTATAGAAGTATTTACAACGAAAAAAAAACGATACTAAACGATTGTGTAAACATTTATACTGACAATTAGCAAGTGCAAAATGTACTAAAATCTACAAAAAAAATTAAGAATTTTCTTAGAAAACAATTTATTATTCTTATTAACTTTGTTATAATCAATATTTTAATATCATCTCTTGACGATGTGCAAATATTCGAATCATTTATGCATGTATATTATCATTGATCTAATTGACAAAATTAATAATTAGATTCTTGTGTAACGAATAATTGCAATGGAATATTGAAATTTCAATTGTGTGCAACGAATTGCATCATAATATTGCATTCACTTTCTACAACCTATATAAATAAATTTTAATTGTAACACAAATACAGATATGACATAAATTATTATTGTAAAAGTCATGAACAAGTTATGCAATCAAATATCATATTTCACAATTAGAATTTAAATTTCACATTGATGTATTTTTTTTTGTAATATTTACATACATAAATACTTTTTAAAATATAATATAATATAAAATCATTGAAGCATAATAAGCGATGAACGTTTTGCGAATCGAGTCCAGGATTGCCTAATTTTGAAAAAAACATCCGTTTGTTGCAATTTCAACTTTTACCATTAAAAGTTGTGACATTGACACGAACTAGTTCAAAATGCCCGATTTGGATCTTTTGGCCCAGTTTCATTTATATATATATATATATATATATATATATATATATTTTTTTTTTTTTTTTTTTGGGAGATTGTAAACTAGTTAAACGTTATTGTAATCCGATCGAGTCGTTAAGTGTTACAAACAGTTCATTGAAATATCTATTGTCATTCAAATCGAAAACTATGCGGTAAAAGTACTGAATATATATATATTTTTTTTATTTGTGTCAATATTTACAAAATTCATATTTAAATTTGGGGAAAAGTTTTATTTTGAAATTAAAATCTTACATATGTCTACTAATAGTAATTTACGACTACTTTAAAATAATATTTCATAGATTTAAAAATATATATATTCTTTTATCTATTAAGTAATATAAAATATAATCACATTTACTAATTAATCTCTTAAGATATTTTAAATATATGTAATATTGTTACGAAATAATTAAAAACCTTACAAATATAAAAAAAAAATATATTTAAAACATTTTCACCGATCTATCTATACATTGATATATTAACACTGAATACATATTTTAATGTTATTTCTACGAATCATAAATATTAATTATTACGATTAATACACATTTTTTTGAATTAATTAGTATTTAAAACATTATATTTTTCCTATCATGAATCATTTACATTTTTTAATACAATATGTAAACATTTAACTGCATTATTGATAACAAAAAAAAAAAAAACACCATGGTAACTCACATTACCGGTTCACAATGCGTAATCATTGATTTCTATTAGTTCATATTTTAAATCTGATTAATTACCATTATAGCACGTAATATTGATAATGATAAAGAATATATATATATATATATATATATATATATATATATACAATATTATTTTTGCACTTCGATTATAATCCAGGATGTGGTAACCTTATTTTACGACACATATTTTTACGTAAGAAAATGCATCGATCGACGTTCATTATCGCAATAAATTTTTACGTCATTTTTCGTCATCATCGCATATAATATATTTATTATTATTATCGTTATTATTATTGAAGACGGACATGTCGACCGATCGACCTTGTTCACCGGTTTTACACTACAAAAATAATATTTAATAATATAGAAATTCTATTATACTTAACGGGACGATAATAGGTAGAAAAATAAAAACCGATGTTTTGAAAATATTGAGAAAATATGCGGAAAATTTTGATTTTTTTTATTATGTCAATTCTTCGCACATGTGTCCGTTGGCAACGATTTCGATTAGCCTTAACCTTAGCGATTGCTAATATTCTTCGGCGAAAAAAAATGACGAGTTCTCGGCCTTGGGCGGTCACGCATATTATTATTACAATGTAATCATAATCAGTTTTGTGTAATCGTGTTTTTCAATAAACAACTAAATGTTTTTTTTTATCATTTTTCTAAAATAAAAAATAACAATTCCTAAGTATTACGTCATCTTAATAGTATCCTGAATGTGTTATCCTTAAATTGCAACGTCAATATAAGTCGTATTCCAATATGTCGTATTTATAAATGAAGTAAAATTTGAAAGTTTTGACATAAATAACTATTGTTATGCAATAAATAAACAATAAAATAATCGTTGAATATATTATAAATATGCTACAAATCAAATTATAATATGATTCTTATTTAAATTTTTAGTAAATTTACACATATATTAGCTATAATTTTTTACTTTAACATGATAGAAAAAAAACATCCCCGTTCTATCTATAAATTTATAAGTTTGTTTTTGTTATTATTATTAATTATGTTTTTTTTATCATTATTAATTAAATATATTATTTTTGAAACGATAAATCATACTGAAGAATATTTTTTTTATTTAATTACTATTGTATATTTATGACTAATTTTTGACATTGAAATTTAAAAATTTTCATTTTTTCTATTGTATTAAATTATTCATACAGGATTCCCTAATTTTTTGAATTCAAAACAAAAATTTCAATAAGTCTAAAATACTTGAAAAATTGAAAATTATAAAAATAACACCATATATTTATTCGATGAAATTTTTCACTACTTTTATAAATGCAATAAAAAATATCATTTATTGTATTATATATGATAAATGATTATCACATATATTTACTATATATAATAATACAATATATGGTATTAGTAACACACACACACACACACACACACATATATATATATATATATATATATATATATATATATATATATATATATATATAGTGAATCATAAACGGAACTTGTATTTTAAATTTAAATATATACAAAATATTTGTTTTGAACTCTTCTCATTTTCATATATAATAATGTGCCGAATATAAAATGAAAGATGACGCATCAGAAGATTTTCCATTATCGAAATACAGACGTTTTAAATATGCAAAAATCGTTTCTTTTAATAATGTAATTTTGTGGCACGGTCTCCAAAACAAATTAAATTAACAAATTTTTCAAGCATAAATTATGCGAGATCGAATATCGTTTGCAGCTTCATAAAACGAGATATGAACCACGTTTGACTACTTATAAATTTATTTATATATATTTTTCCGATTCTCGGAATCGGGATCGCTTCATTAGAAATAATCAATCGGTTATTCGTTTTATAGACGTTCTTAAATCTTCTTAGAAATTTAATATGAATTCTAAGAAAACGATTGATTCACGTAAATTTAAAAATTTTCCATTCAACGAGTCCGACATGCTAAATATTTTTGATTTTTTTTTTTGCTAGAAAAACTATGCAAATTTTATGTCAATGATGAGACACTAATGATATCTGCTCGTTTCTTACTATTTAATAGCTTTCACGTCAATGATTTAAAACTATATTTTTGATATCAAAAATTAATATCATCCTTTTGTATTAAAATCAATATTTTAAAATACTATGATCTATATTTATAATCAGAAATTTACACACCAATTCTCTATTAGAATCATACGTAAATAAGTCATATTTTTATTTATATTGTAAACGTTTGTTGTTAAGACTTAGTGGGTCAACTTTCACTTATAGGTCAAATCACTTTTCACCAATATTTTTATGAACAAATATATGCTCAAAAAAAAATCTACAAACGCACACACAAATATAGAATCGTAATCGTTTCTCTAGATATATATAGTGAATAAATTATCCGCTTTTCTAATTTTATTGATGATTTAAAACGCAAGTAGTATATTGTTAATTATACTATATATAATAAAAAAATTAACACATAATCCATTAATTTTTAATGTACTTCAAAAAAAAAATACACAATCGAAATGGATTTTCAATATGTAAATTATTATCGATTTATACACTTTCATATAATTAATTTTTAATTAAGAAAATATCGTTGCTAATATTAATTTCATTATTAAATCAAATACGAAATTCGATCTGTGTAATATTAAATATAAGAAAAAACTGAGAAGCGTTAGCGAAATTTTCATGTATTACAAATTCTGCATTGCATGAAATAAATCATAAAAAAATATGTCATTAGTGTTACGTCGTGCAAAATTTTTATGAATTATTTTTTTTTCTAATATTAAACGGCGAGGGAGAAAAAAAGGCGGTAAAAATTGTCACGATGGCCTCATTTTGAATTACGCGCCGTGCGAAATGTTTGATAAAAACAACCGCAACGTCGTCCATTACCTAACTTTATGCAAACAATCAGAAGCAAATAATAATGATAATATAATGCTCGTGAATTCTTCTAGAATACAAAATTTTATTTTATATTAAGATTTTATTTTATATTATTAATATTAAAACATATTTTCAATACTAGCAATATCATAATTGAACGTTGCGCTCCTAACCCATTTATCAACGGCACATATATCCTTTGTGCTTTCACTTGTTGTGTTCAATTTAATTTTTATTTCATAAAATATACAATAAAGAATGCGTTATAGGAAACAAACAAGTAAACGATCGGACTTTTACTTTCAATTTCGTCCACAGAAGAATTTCACTTAAGGTGGTGCCGGACACCGGTCGCACAAAAACCACTTTTTCTTCAATAACTTTTTTTTTATATCTCTTATATACATATATAAACCCGTACATACACACGGCCAGATCGTAATTTAATGTTAATTTTTCGATTTATGATTTATGACCATTTTTTTTATTGTTGTTGTTGTTATTGTTGCCGTTTGTTGATCGTGTTGTTTTTGACTAGTAAAAGCGGTTGTGGCTTCATCGCGATTACATGTCGTGTTATAAAATTGTTATTAAACTAGGCCAAATTATACAAAGATGTAAAAAAATATATTTTCATTAGTGTTTATATGTAAAAATAATTGTAAATTAACACAAAATTTGATACACAACTCATAAAAGTCAAACTAGCAAGGACTATAGGATCGTTAATTTATTTTTCAACTCATTTAAACATTAATCTTGAATGAAAAAAAAATATTTATTATTATTTATAATGAAAAAAAATGACGTTTAATATGCAGTTATAAAAATCGTGTCTCATTTTGTGCGTGTTTCGTATGAAATATTTCGCATTAACTAATTGTCAAAATCGTGCACTTCATATTGCACCGATCGTTCTAAATTTTTGTTTATTTATTTATTTTTTGTACATTTTAAATTTGCGAAATTTTTTTTTACATTGCAGACATTTTGCAATTTGACAAATCGTCACAGTTTAATCGTATCGTTAATTAATGGACATGTCGTAGTCGTTAAAGAATTTTTTCATTTTGTTGTTTTTTTTTTGTATGTTAATTAAATTGACGTAATTCGATATTTAACGTTTCTAAAAAACACGAATTTGCTATCAATTTTATTTTGTAAATATTTATTAGATCATTTCGGACATTTTCGATAATACATTTTGTCAGTGCAATGTTTAAAATATATTATTTTTAATAATTAAATTATAAATTATTACGCGTATTTAAATTATCTCACATTCATTCTAAAAAATTTTAATTCTTTTTATACATAATGTTATTTTCACTTTTTGCATATTCATTTACATATAATAATAATAATAATTGATTTCACTTGTATAATATAATCATTTTCAATTTCAATTATGACGAATTACACGCGTCTAAGCTTAGTATGTATATAATATGTTAAAAATTTTAAGTGATATTATTGAATAAATATAATAGCTTTTTAATTTATTCGTGTACGAATTCGTACACAGAACGACTTATCATATAATTTATATTAATTTAGATTTTAAAATTACACTTTTACATAAATTAATTTTGAATATTATTTAATTCTAAAAACTGCTGTGTTTTCATTGAATAATTTTACTAAATAACAGTTTAACATATGAACTCTTTAGTACAATAATGTATATTTATTATATGACATTGATATTATCATTACTACTTTTATAAAATATTTTTTTTAATTTCTGCTCTTTTACGTTATAAAATATTTAACGAAAAAAAATTAAAATTAAAAAAAAACTTTCATCTGATCAATACAAGATTTTTTTTAATATGAAAAAATATGACGTCATCTATAAGATAGATTCCAAAATTAAAATAGAAAAAAAAAGACAGACAATCGAATGAAATAACGAAATGATGCTAAAGTCTCACGGAAGTACCAAATCCTCCATACAAACAGACAGACAAACAGACGGACACACATAGATCTCTTCAGATAACTTTCTTTCGCCTGCGGCCTGTGCGATATCTTCGCCGCTTCGAGGAACACTTTTACCACTTCAGCTCTTATTTGTACATTCGTTTTCACCGGTGCAGGTGTCACCAATCGGCGTACCGAACGTTCACATATAAATATAAAATAAATAAAAAAATCCCTTCCGGCCCTTCACTTCTTTCGATAATTGTCAAAATTACGTCTGCGAAAACTCATCTTTTTCATCGTTTAATGACGCACTCTGTACTTGGACATTAATCAATTTTTGACAGTCGGCTTTCGCACATTAATTATTAATAATAATCATAATTCAAAAAAAAAATAGGCATTTGTGGCTATATTTCGTCTAACTAATAGAGACGGTAATTAAAAAGAAAATAACTCGTATCATACTCGTTCACTTTCCAAATGGCCTATTGTATTGAGAAAAAAAAAACACTATATACGATTTTATATTTATAATATGTCGTCGATTTAATTATATATAATATAAACAATCAAAAAAGCAGATCGAAGATTCGATAATTTAGTATGATAACGATATTATTTTTTTTCATAATATGAATGAATACGTAAAGCCTTAATTGTTGTTGAAATTTATGCGCAAACGAATTGTAAACATACTTTCCCTAATAATTTGCAACAATTCAAAACTTGCAGTTCTAATTTGTTTAGTCAATAATAAATGCTAGAATGCCACTTACGTATTTCTTCCACTTTCTAAACAGCTGAAAATACGTATTTATATATATATATATATATATATATATATATATATGTACAGATTGTATCATCGGTCAACATTCCAAATTAAGGAATATTTCTCATAATAATAACCGTGTAATAATTATATATGTATGTATTTTATACTAAATTTGCCCGAAGCCATATCAAAAATTTCGACTACGTATTATTATTATTGTTGTTTTTTTTTTATGTAACAATAATTTTATATATTATGTCTAAAAATACGTTTTCTTGATTTTTATTTTTGTATTATTTTTTATGGTAATAGATGGAAAAAAATGATTACCGATTCGCTATAATATTTTATTAGAATCATATGCATATTCCATATTTGTAAAACATTATTTATTATAATATCCAAATTGCAACACGAGTTCGTCTTTTATTATTCAATTTAATTAAATATATTTTATAATATAAATTTTAAATTTAATATTTAATAATCATTTGATTTACTTTTTAAATCTTATAAAAATATAATAAGTGACATTATAGTTTTTTGTTTTGAAATTATGTCATTTGATACATAAAAAAATACGGTTGCATTTTTTAACATGTGAAACATTTGCATATAAAAAAAACCTTCAACTTTCAATCTAAAAAATAACCAATCTCACATACGATAATAATATTTTTGTTTAGTAAGAAAAATCATTAAATTTCAAAATCTCTTTGTATAAGAATACAAAATAATATAAACGTTTTCATAGATAAATATGTACTAAACAAAAATTTAAAATCTTTCGGATTTTTCTCTTAACTTGCCTTTTTCTAAATCAATTTAATAACTTGATTATTTTTTTATAATAAATATGTGTCCTTCAAACTATTAAAATTTTATGTTTCATTTTAACTTTACAATATATTAAAACAAATATCATAAAGTAGGTTACTATTAATTATTACTCTATTAATAAAATGGCTTTAATTGCCATAAATCTCTATTAAATCAAGAAGATTCACACCATTTATATATTCTAAATACCCTTATAATTAATACAACCTTGATTTGTTCTCATATAATGACAATATTAATTCTGCATATTAACTGCATACAAATCGAAATAAAATTTATAAAATAAATAATAACAACAATGTTTATATTACAAAATAATATTCCTTTCTCTGTCTTGACGTATTAAGTAATGATTTATATCTATCGGATAATGATTTTTCACCGGTAATTACTTCCTTAATTAATAATACCAGCATTTTAGATTAATAATTGTGCACGCATAATGACATTTTCTTTTTTTTTGATACGATATTATTATTGTCGATCACAAAACGAAATAGTGGCGAGTTCACAGTTCAAATCGAGTGCATTTACCGAGTTCGCCTTTGTTGAACGCAACTGGTTTTAATAAGGTTCTATGTTTGTTACAAGGCGAAACTAGATGTCCGTGAGACATTGCCGACGGTGTATCCGCAACAGAAAATGTACGAAAAACTAGTTTCGAATTATTATTATTATTATTATTATTATGCGGCGACAAAATTTTAAACGAATCCGTTTTATTATAAAGTAGCGTCCACATCGATTAGATTGTGGAAAAAAATAAGGAAAAACGACTTTTCAGCAATGTCAGACGACTTTAACGATCTGAATTAAAATATATATACCAATATTATTTTTTAACTTTCAATACTTAATAATTTATTTATTTATAATAATCATTATATAATTAATTTAAATATTTAATAAAAAAAAATATTGTAATAATATATATTAAATGACAATTTATAATAAAAAATAAAAAATATATATTCTATTTAATTTTATAATATATTGTATAAAAAATAACTGGATCAAAATTTTCCTTATTTTATTAACCAAAATAAATATTAAAATTTATTTAAATAACATACAATATATTATTTGATAACATGATTGTCTATGATTCAATGAATCATCTATAATATCTAGATATAAAATGATCTATTTATATAGATTTATATCTATATATATATAATAGAGAAATCTTTGATAACTATCGTGTAGGTAGATCATTTATTCAATGTGTAAATAAGTTTTTGAAATCAAACTATCTAAAATGTCACTTATAATTACAATATTTCATTTCGTAACACGAATAAAATATCACTTTTTTTACAAAAAAAAAAACCGACATTTTTGTTGTATAAAAATAAATTTACCACTCGTTAATATCAAAACTGAATCGATATAAAAATTTTACAATTTTATAAAACATTTCAAAATTGTCCATTTATATTATATTTATATAATTTCCAGCGCAGAACCGTCGATTTTATTATAATGACATATTTCGCATATTTCGTCGCTTAAACGTATAATTTTCGATGAAATGTAGAAAAAAAAATAAAACATTATTAAACGATATTTATTACATTATGCGACAAACTTTCGACGATTTTGCAAGAGAATTCGCAAAACGAACCGTTGCGCCAGCGTTTCGACCCGCATTTTGTCGCAAAATCGTAAAATTATCTTCTTAGAAAAAAAAAATATATATATATACATTTATGTTTATTATAATAATTAATTACGTATGAAAAGTTTCAAAGTTGCTATTCAAAAGATTGAAATTTCGCCCACGATTCGCCTACGCATATTCAACGGTGGCACATCCGTATCTTCTTATATCTATTTTATAAATATTTTGATTATTTTTTAATATAATATGTTCTAAAGAATATATTTTTTATAAATTAAATTAAAAAAATATAAGATTTAAACGCTGTTTTTAATGAAAGCTCTCATATATTATAACTTTTTTTTTTATGATGACATTTTACAAAATCGATTCCATTGTATTTTTAATAGAATTTTATCGAAAATATAAAAATACAGAATAATTTATATCGGTACGTTATAAAAAAAAAAACATAAACGCATCGAGACTAGAAGCTTTTTGTCGTATTGCACTCGGGTCAAAAATAAACAATGTCGAATAAATTTGCATATTTTCGCGATATTTACCCGCAAAGATTTGTCGTTTTATTCTCGGAATCGACGAACGAATAAAAAAAAACATATATATTAAAGATATATAAGATACGGCATGATATGGTAAGAAGATACTAAATTTTCTAAGATAACATTTTGAATTTTGACCGGCCTTCACTTCGAAAATTATTTATCAAATCGGTGAAAATATGTGGATACAACAATTTATCGACGATTCGATCGAATACCTGTTTTGGTCCGAATAAATATTTGTATGATACTTGTATATTTTATACATATATATATATATATATATATATATATATATATGTGTGTGTGTGTGTGTGTATGTAATTTGTATGTTGTATTTTAAATATATTTAAATATAAACGTGTAAAAGTGAAAATTTCAAGTGCTTTCTTTCACGTTTTTAAAATATCATTTTTGCATAAGTAGTACTAAATTTGTGTTTTCTCTCAGTGCAAATAATATAATACAACTAATTATTTATGTCAAAACGTAACAAGTAAAATAATTATATTAAATATTTCAATATTTGTGCGATAGAAAAATATATAATTTGCAGCATAACAAATCTTAAGTATGTTATTGTCAATTTTAATACAATTTGTTCCTTCAAAATGATTAACGTTCATTATTTGTGCTAATATCAAATTATATTTTTTACATTCAATTTTCACGCATAATATATAAATAAAATAAATATAATTTGAGTTAACGAATATTAAAAAAAATAATAATAATAACACAAATGAAATATTTATCACATTTTCCATGTTTTTTCTTTCCATAATCGGTAACAAAAACATTGCGGTAACACGAAATTTTACTCAATACCCGCATATGGTAATCTGAAAGTTACATTTACGATTATAAATTATACAACATCATCGTAAAATAAACTGAAACACTTCGTTGTCATATATATATATATATATATATATATATATATATATATATATATATATAATATATATATATATATATATATATATATATATATATATATATATATATATATATAAAATTTTCATAATAATCATAAAGTGAACTGAAATTCATAAATTATTAATTTTATCTCGTATCGAGTTTCATTCGTCGACAAAACTTATTTATCGATCTGAACTTACGTCTTCAAGTGAACGGTTTTACCTTAAAAGTTATCTGAAACGTGATGACATTTGCAAGAATTTGGCAACATTTTCACATTTGTCCATTTACGGAACACGTCCCGACATACTTACGATGATAATATTCGATATTAAATTGAATAATGCGAATTTAATTTCGTCTATATATTAATTATTTGTATCGTGCAACTGTTATTCGGTTAGAAATCGAACAATCTCTCTTTCGCTGAATCTTTCTCTTACCATTTTATGAACATTAATAAGAATCGTTACCAGGATAGAAAGGTAGACCATTCGACATTTCTATTTCAATCCATTCTTTCGAATTATTTTATATTTATTTTACAAATGTGTATATACATTTTAATCAATTGTAAGATTGTAATTTTTTATTTTTGAAAATATCATACTATTTATTTGCAATGTGTCAATTTTAATATAATTCACATAGTTATAATTGTATGAAGACACGCAAGAATGTTGTTTGGAATATATTCTTCAATCATTTATTAATCTTCCTCATTTTCACAAACTGTGATTGTATTGCATATTTATGATGTCATAAGAAAATAATTCAACGATTGATTTACGTAAAATATTATTTTTATATAATTCATAAAAAATATTTATGTACACTGAATTAAACTTTTGATCGATCGATTTCACATAATTTCAGAATATTTTTTTTTAATGTTAACGATATGGTAAAAGATATTTTTATAAATCGAAAATTATAGTTGAGAGTCAGCAAATATTAATCATATTTCATAAAAAAAAATTCACAATAAAAAAATATTCATTCATCGATTTACTTCTTTGAGTAAAAATATTACCTCTAAATATTGTTTAATATATATTTTTTCGCACTTTTATAATTCTATAACAGAAAATGACCCGTTTTTTTTTATCGGCGTCCATTTTTTTTTTCGATCAAAACAAAAAGAAAATATCACATCGGCAATTTGGCACAAAATTGCAAAATTGTACGAAGACATCTTAATTGATGCGATCATTATAACGACGACTCAACGGCATAAATGTTAAAGTTTGCACATAAACAGAATTTTTGTGCGTGTTTTTCAAATACTACAATGATGATGATGATGATGATGATGGTGATGATGATCATCATCATGTGGCAGTCACGATTTTCCAGCATAATATCAACCGTTGCTAACAATGCACACATATTTTAAAATGTACACGTGTATGTATCGCGTTAAAGGATGCTATGATGATGAAGAAATCTTCCGACTCCGACTTTGACCGTCGACTCTTATGATAGAAGATGAATTTGAAGAAGAAAAAAAAACAATAATAATAATAAAAGAAACAGTTTCCCAATCGTCGTACTTCGAAATAAGTTGCGGCTTATTGAACGATGTCGATGTTTTTTTTCTTTTTTTTTTCATAGACTATCATCATATTATGTATGCACATGTTGAAGTGTCGAATCGACGGCGCGAATGTTAAATTTAACACTTTAAAACAGAAGTTCTTTAACTTTTTTTAAATCATTATTATATTGTCTATAGTCTTTATATTTTGTTGATTTTTTTTTTTTGCTATAAATTGAGTGATTATTTTAAGTTTTTTTTTTTTTTAATAAAATTTGGCAGTTAACATTTGGTTTATTTTTATCATTTCAATTTTATATAAACTAATTTTCTTTATTGTAATATTAAATTGAAGATTTATTTGTTGCCAACTTTTCTAAAATATTTATAATTTAAAATAGAGATTTTTTTTTCCATTTGAAAATCGATACCGCAAATCTATAAATTTTAATCGCTTGCTATTTTTTTAAACCTAAAAAAGAGCTTTTGATGTCGAAATTAGTTTTTTTTTATATATTAAAAAATTTGTATTAAAAATATATATTAAATTATTTTTAAAATTACTTTTATACTTCAAGTTTTTTTCATATATTGAATTAATTTATTTATATTTTGTTTTAAATATTTTAGACAAAAAAAATGAATTTTCATATATAAGAAATAAATTCCATATATCTATGTATTATATAGACTTTTTTCTGATTTTTTATAATATTTAAAAATTTTGATATCCAGAAGTATTCAACCTAATAGAATTTGAACTACTTAAATCTTATTTATATATATATAATATTTAAAAAATCAATAAAATATTAATGTTTACTTATAGATATTAATAATCATGGATACTAAACCATCGACTCCATCAAAAAAAAAAAATAAATATATAAATAAATAAAAATTTCGACTCCAACACGTCATCCCTGATTTTGAAAACATCAATCGTACACGGGCAGCGAATAAAATACAAATGATCAGGCAGTTTGTGTAATTGTTTGACAAGTGATGACATTGTCTACGTTGCCCATCATTGTTCAAATGTGGCACGAATGACACGAATTCGCCTATAAAGGGCTATCTGCGCAATCGATCGATCGATGTTCGATACCCGATAATAATAAATATATAAATATATTCAATAAGTAGTAATGATTATATTAAAAAAAAACAGATTGAGTAACACTTGTCGAAATTTATTTCGGTGCGACTATGAATGTATAATAATGTATTGTAATAAACGAAATAATTGAACGTAATTCACAATGATATTTATATATATATATATATATATATATATATATATATATATATATATATATATATATATATATATATTATTAAAAAAGTCGATAATTGCACGTTTCGATTTGTAATAGAATATAATTAATTGTAATCTTTCAATGATGTTCAAAAATTTTATTTCAAAATGTCAAATATAATATAAATGTATTCGTGCGAAAAAAATCAGTTTTGACGTTTTAAATATAATACAAATTAAGAATGTGCAATTTAAAGCTTTACATGTTTTGTATGATGAATAAGCTTTCTTATATAAATTTAATTTTCGAGTCTAAATATTATATTTATATGCATTTAGAAATTTTAAATTAAAAATTTAATAAAAATCAAGTTTTATCGTATAAAACTAGACGTTTATTTTTATCAAATATTTTTTTTTTATTCGAATACTATTAAAACATAATAAAGATGTATATCTATTGATATTTTAAAAGCGGTTTTATTATTAAAGCAATCAATTAGAAAATCGTTAAATAATTTTAACATAAATGGATTTATAATAAAAAGAACTCTCAAATAATAAATATAGTTAGAAAATATATTGAATTAGTAGTATTTTATTATATAATAAAAATTTATAATAAAATACTACTAATTCAATATACAAATAGTTAATTTGTAATATAGAGTAAAAATTTCATTTTTTTTTACTTCATATATAATTTGATAAACATGTAAATATAAAATATAATGATTCTCCAGGATCTATAAATATTGTAATCCGCTAACAAGTCGACAATTATATTAGCATATTTATCACTAAATATCGATTTTTTGACTATTATAATATATATATATACGAAATTTTTTAAATCTATATTATAGCATTTCGAATTTACAGCATATTTCAGCAAAAATTGACTGTTAAAATACGATATTTTTCAACTGCAAAGTTGTCTTCATAATTTTTTTGATATTAAAATTATTGTAATTTAGATATTAAAAACACAATTTTTCAATACGTATAGAAGTGATCTAAGTACGTTTATTTTAGAAGATGATCGCTATTACTATTTTTTTTTTTTGTTCAAAAATACTATTCTTATTTTCATTCGTCACGCGTTTAAATCATAGAAAAGTAGGGGAAAAAAAGAAAAATCGTGTTGAGTAATAAATAATCGTGAAAAATCTCATGTTACGACGTTCGATCCGTCAAATTATAAAACGATTAAGTGTTTCGATTATTTAAGCGGTTATAACGGTCGTAATTCAGATTCGTGTCTTATATATTGAAGAAAAAAAAATTACTACATTATTATATAATAGAAAGTGATAGAATTTCGCGTGTAAACGAATATCGTGACGATCGACTTCACGCGTGTAAAAATAATTAATACGATATATCCGTTTTTTTTTTTACACGGAATGTATATAGTTAATAAAGCGGATTTATTATATTGTTCCTATTTTTATTTTATAAATAAAAATAAGGAAATCTAATAAAAATATTATTATTATTATATATTATAAATATCGATATTTAACATTTTAATTATGATGTTTTATATTTTATATTATAATAAATAATTTTAATTAATTGATTGATGATTATTACACGACTTAAACGAATGCTGTAAACGCGCTTGTGAATTATATATATATATATATATATATATATATATATATATATATATATATAAATATAATTTTATTTTATAAATTATGCAAAGTTTACTCGTGAAATTATATATTGAACAAGTTAACACAATGTACAAATTTCGTATATTATTATAAATTCATATTTACACATATATAAATATTTTATAATAAATATATTTAATTCATTGTTATTTAATTTATTATCTGAAATAAATATATATATATAAAAAAACATATATCCGTGTAATATAAAAAGAAAGTTGAATCCGATAACTGAGTGTTGTGTGAGACGTTTTAAAAAATATTAATTTTAATCAAATTATTAATATATTTTTTTCTACTCTTATTAAAGATTATGTAGATTTTGAATATTAAAATATATATATATCATATATAATAATATATTGTTAAAAATTTTACTTTTTTTTTTTTGTCGATAAATTATTAAGTAAACGAAATCGATTCGAATTTTTCATAAAATAAAATTCGAAGGCAATTTGTTGCAATCACAACAATAAATTGAGCAACAATTCCATGTTTTTTTTTCCAATTCACCCTATCTTTTCGTTTGTCTAAACAAAAATTTTTTTCATCGAACAATATATATATATATATATATATAATAAAAATAATATATATATATATATATATATATATATATATATATTAAAAAAATCGTGGAAGTGTCGTGATTTAATTCACGTTTCGACAACAACTTTTACAACCTTCAAATTCTTGCAACAGTTAAAGAAATTGATCGGTTACACGATTGGAGGTCACTTCAGCATAAATATACAATAATAATAATAATAACTATATGAACAATTTTTGTCATTACGTTAGATTGTCGCATTTTGCTTTATCATTATAATAGATAAATGAAAAATAAATAAATAAACCGCCACGACAGTGTAATAACCCCATTTTCGATTTTAATTATTTTGACTTCTTCGACATGAACTTCAACTGGTCTAGAGGTCGACAATTTAACTGTAATAAATATAATGACACGACAGACGTAATCACGTTTTCATATTGCCATTATTAATATTATTTTTATTTTTTTATTTACATTATAGCTTTTTGATAATTTACCTTTATTTCATTTTATATTATTTTTGATAAAAAAAAAATGCTCGTTCGTACGCATTTTTTTTTTCGAATCTTAATTATAATAGATCACGCTAGTGAAGCATTAAACTAATCGTCGTATATTTATTTATATAAAATAACTTAAAAAATATTATTTAATATTTAACAATAATTTTTCTCTGATTTATATACATTTTTATTATTTAATTATATTTTAGTATTGTTGTATCGAAATTTATTAGAATTTAAATTTTTTATTAAAAAAAAATACGTATAAATTATATTGAGTTGGTGACTCAAATCTGAACAAAATTAATTCGGCATTTCCTAAAATAGACTATAATACCATTATTTTTTATATATCAATATATCATCACTATAATAATATATTCTAAAACTATTTTTATATATAAACATTTTGATTCGTATAAACGATAAAAACTAATTTTCAATGTTATTAAATTCACATATTTAATTATAAAATCTATTAAAAGCATACATCATTATAGTATGAATAACAACATTCTAACTAGTTTATATTACACATTACACTAGTAAATGAAAATGTTTAAATTGAAAAACGATAATTTAACATTTCGATAATAAAATAAACCTCAAAAAAAAAACAACAACAAACAATTAATTATAATATATATGGTATTCAAGAAAGGAACAAAATAATGCAATATAAACGTTCGCTTTTCGAAAGTGCAATTTTTAAAGCGTGAACGTTTATATTATATATTTTGGACATTTTCTATATGAAAAGAAAATGCATCTTAAAATTTTCTTCCTAGCATTTTGTCTATTCATTTGTTAATTTTTTTTATATTATATATACAAAGGTTCTTCTCTGTAGAGAGAAAGAAACATGTTATTTTTCTATTGAAAAATTTCTTCTTTTTTATTTTCAAAGCAAAATGTCATAGACGACCTCGTTTCTTTTTCTTTATATATATATATATATATATATATATATATATATATATATATTTAGTTGCATCCTATTTCCCTTTTAAATGATATGTGCGAAACGTGCGTGACTCGTAAATGTTATTTATTAGAATTATTTTAACATGGAAAAATAAAAATCATCCTACTTCAATATGTAAATAGGATTGAATGAATGATTTTTTTGAAAAAAAAAATTTTTTTTCGATAAAAGAAACGGAATTTGAGA
The DNA here is from genome assembly GCA_024500535.1 of Leptonema lineaticorne. Lineage (NCBI taxonomy): Eukaryota > Metazoa > Arthropoda > Insecta > Trichoptera > Hydropsychidae > Leptonema > Leptonema lineaticorne. The sequence goes on from JANIJI010000061.1 coordinate 4,822,093, forward strand.
AGTTTTCGGTAGATTGCCTTGAATTGAAAAATCTAATAAGAAGTACTGCGTAAACGAATAAATTTCCATTGAAAATTATGAACGTTATCCCTATATTTTATCATGCTTAATAAATAAACATAAACGTTTATCATTCATACAAATATTTATTAAATAATATAAATTTTCCTGTTTAAATGTACAAAATCTCGTGTTTGCAAATAAATGCACACACATTTAATGTAGTTTTATTTATTGCTCTCGATGCTTTTATTTGATCGTCTGGTCAACCAGATCCGCGATTTGACCTTCCCTGGCAAATCTTCAAGATCCGGGTACTGTTTATAATGAAACTTGTACGCGTGCATGTGCAAATTAATATATTATTATTGTATTCGAATTTACTGCATATTCATCGAATAATAAATAATGTGCAGATTTTAGTTAGTAAATACGCTTATTTAAATATTTAACATTATTTAAGTAATTTCGTCATAATTTGAAAAACATTAATAACACATCATTTATTAATTTAATATCATTATTGTAATCGTGTTATGTTGAACTTATTTTAATGATTTCATTTTCATCACGAATTAAAAATGCGAAATATAATCATATAAAAATATTAAATAAATATTGTAAATTTATAAATATATATATATATATATATATATATATATATATATATATATATATATATATATTGAATCTAAAATAGAAAAAAAAATGATAACGTCGCGAAATAGATAGATATGTAAATCGAGCAAATCGTCGTAATTCATTACGCCGACGTTCAATAATCGTTATTATACAATAATCGCATAATCAAACTCGTTTTTATTTTATGATCGCAATTGAATAATGATCAATTAGCATTCGCGACATATCGCAAAAACGGTTGTCGACTTGCGACAAGCCAAAATATAATTTTAATATAACTTTCACCCGACAAGTTATTAATATGCAGGCCGACATGTGGGCAAACTCATATAAATATATATTTAAAAATATAAATATATTATAATAATGCTGTTTTTTCTTTCTTTGTTTAAAATTACACATATGGACACTTCCTAGATGTTTTCCTTTTTTTTTTTTATTTTAAATAGAATGCGATCGATGTATTATGTGCATGGTTTGTTTGTATATTTGGATATTTCTCGTTAAGTCATATATTTCCTTATTGAATTTGTAAATAGAAATTTTATTTATTATAGGAAACTTAGATCTTTTTTTTTTGGTTATACTATACATATTTGTATTATACAATTTTGACTTAATAATATTTTTTTTTTTTCATTATAAATTTCATTATAAATTTCAATATAATAAATCATCAGTACAATTGTCTACATTAGCTTAAATTTTATTTTTATTTTTCATAACTGAATAGTCAACATTAAATTTAACCTTTAAATATTATGTAAATTGAACCGTTTCATATATCACATTATTTATATATTGTGATTTTTCAAATAATAAAAAATATTTTTTTATTTATAAAATATATAAGTGTATATTTTAATTTAAATACAACAAACATTAAAATTTTTCTACTTCCATATTTTCAATGTATTTTAAATTTTAAAAACAAACAAAAAAATGTGTAAATCTCATGAATATCTAATAATTTAGTATCATGTCGATTGATTCATTTCCATTTTATAGATCTAAAATTTTTCTGAATTTACAATTATCAAATCTATATCATCATTAATTATCATATTTATTTACAACATTTCAATTAAATATTTTTCCAATCGTTCGAATGCCACATCGCACCAACATCAATATATAAGATTAATGTCCGATTAACATTGAATACAAATAAATTCAAAAATAAAATACAATTACATTGCACTTAAAGTTAATAAAAAAAAAGTGAACTTTCAATTTTTAAACACAACCTTGATCGACCGCACAAAAAAAGACATTTATGAATCTTTTTATTAGACATCAAACGTCAATATATGACTGTCGTCGGGAACAAAATAGGTAGATAGAAAGAAAGAAAGAATAACAGTTTAATAAACATATAGATATTTATCATCACTTTGAGTATATTGATCCTAAATTATTAAAATGGAAAAATTTCCATTTAAACGATCGAAAAATTGTTGTCGTTCACGACCGAACATCTTATGCATAATTAGCGAGGTGAAGGAAAACCGCATTGCTGGATGCTAGATACTGGTCAGTTATATTTATTTTATTTATATTAACATAAAAATCGTATTGCATAAGGATATCGTTCCGCGTATTCATGTTTATGTATGAATTCCGACATTTTTTTTTTTTTTTTTTGAAGAAAAAAATCTAAAAGTTTTCATCTGCTCTTCTGAAATCTTCACCTGTATATATTTGTGTGGAAAAATAAAATAACGGCGAGATTTTTCGTGAATATTATTATATCAGATGACGTTGTTTATTATAAAACATACATATTTAGTGTTAATTAAAATATATAAAAAAAGAAAACGAATCAAGTTCAAATTTTATTTTAATATTTTTACTTATATCAAAATATAGACATTTTTCATATTTTAATTTATTAAAATCATAATATTCAAAATATTATATAATTAAATATTATTTACTAAACCAAAAATTTATATATTGATTTATTTTTAAAAATTTATATATAACAATAATTGTTTATAACAATGATTTTAGCTCACTTAAATATAATATATAACTGTAAAGTTGAAATTGTTTATTAAAACAATAATATATTTTAATTTCAAATGTATTTTTTTTATAATTTCAATAGATTAATCATGTTCTAAAATCACTAATCAGATTAGTTATAGAAAAAAATATTATATAATATAAATATAGATATTCAATGAAATAATTCGTATGTAAAAAGTATAAAGAATTCTCCAATAATAATATTAAAAATATTATATAATTATCATATTTTTAAAATAAAAACACGCATTTCTAAAATTTCAATTATCTCTTTTAACATTCATCGCTAAAACGATCGTCAATTACTTCTTTTTCATTTTCTTAAAAAAAAAAAAACAGACGTACGTCTATAAAAATTGCACATTTTTCTATTTTATTATATATGCGTACATGAATGTGTGTGTGTGTTAAATATTTTCTTCAAGGCCGACAGACTCGATTCCATAAATGACAAAAAACTAGATAAAGTGCTATTTGATTGATTTTTTTTTTCACCTCGTTGTAATTATTCGCACATATAGCGTAAAACGATTGAATGAAATTGCGAAGATCAACCAGTTCACGAGTTTCCTAGACGAGTTCAACTGGACGTTGGAAAAAAAATCGAAAGTCAGGGTTATAACGATTATATTCGATATTATTTAAGTTTTTTTTCACACACATATATATATATATATATATATATATATATATATATATATATATATATATATGAATAAAAATTATTGAAACAACAATCGTTAATTGACAATACGATGATCACAGACCTTCATAAATTCAATACTTAATGAGTTAAATCGTATTTATTTAGTGGCATCATTTTATTCGTATAAAATATTTATAATAATGTTTTAAGTATGTAGAGTATTGATATATTGAGTTGGTTGATTTATTTATTTATTTATTTTTGGTTAAGTATTCGAAAGTGGGCGTCGATGTAGCTGAGGTTGGATAAAAAGGCCAAGGTCCGCGTAGGGCTGTAGCGCCATTGATTTATTTGATAATCAATAAAAAGTACAACAGATATAATTTTATCTGAATTATTTTCAATATTTTTTTCTTACACGATCTTCAATTATAAAATGTCGAATTATATTTTAATGTTTTATTATTATTATTATTATTATTTACAGGTCGTCGGTCGCGGCAGTATTTTTATTCATATTAGCCTATTCAAATTCATTAACGACTGAAAAACTACCTCAAGGATATTCAATAAACGAATATGCATCATTGGCAGCTCCTGCAGACCTTCGAAGATCACTTGCAGCGGCTTTACAAGCGGAAAAGACCGTTGGAAAAGAAAAGTGAGTACAATCATATAAAACTAATTAATTTTCCATATCAAATGTGAACGATTACAATATAAAATAGATGTATATCGAGATCGAGAAAACGTTTAAACTTGTTGACCTTTCACGTAAATAAGTATATATCTTAAATATTCCATATATAAAACCTTCATCCGGTATAATATTGAAATGAGAAAAATTTTATATTGATAATATTTAAAAAATTTCAATATATATAAATCTGAAGAATGAATTTAAAAAGTTCACATTTTTTTCAGTAACTGTAATATTTTAATATTTCAGATTAAAGCTGCAATATTCATAAATTCATAGAAAAATTTGTCTATGAATAAAAATTAATAATCATAAAATTTTAATTAAAAATACACTAATATATTGTTAATATATAAATAAAATAATTAAAAATAGTATAATGATAATTTTTTTTACTACGTTACAATGTATTATTTTGAATAATAGAGGTTATTTGTATTAAAGATCTCGAACTCTTAAGAGTCAACGGCCTTTTTGAACTATTCATTTGTCAACAATTCTACGCGAAATATTTTCCTAGAAGACTATTTTGCATAATATTTAAGCGTAATTATTGTTTTTTGTATAAGGCTATAAAACCATAGTGTTGATTTTTTTAAACACCCGACGAAAAAAATAGTTGACAATAGCACAATGTTTTTAAAATAAAATCTGTCTTAAAATTTCACGTTGAATAATATAATTTATTTTAAGTATAATAATATAAAATTTACATCTAAATTGATAGTAAAAATTATTGAAAATCGATTCATTGCAAATATTTTACATACAAATCAATCTCGTATTATATATGTAATATAATACAAATTAAACAATTATCTTAATGAGTTGAGCAACACGTTAAATTATATTATATAATATTTTAATCTCGTTCTAATAAATAACTATTAAGCTGTCCAATATACCGACACACCAATTTAAAATAACTTGTTATAATAAGATTTATATCTGGCGTATTAAAAAAAAATCGTGTTTAATTTAATTCGTGTAACGAGGTTAAATTTAGACATTAAAGAACTACCAGATTACGAAGCCGCAATTCGAACAGATTAAACTGCATTACATTATTATTTGCGCAGATTATCTTTAATAAATTTGCGGGCGTTATTATTATTATTATTATTATTATTATTGTGTGCTTTATTGTTCTAAATTTAAAAAAAAATGTTTTAATGCTGTTAAATTATTGGGTAAAAAAATATAGATCCATTCTCCGGTTATTTGAAATCGTGAGTGTTGTGTTGAAACGGTGAATTTTTCAATATACAATAGCATTATGGAATTTCACAACTGAATATTATAACCCTGAAAAAAAATGTATTTATTTAATTGTGCATCGATAGAAAAAAAATTTTTTTTTCTAAATAATATTTTCTAGACCACAAACTTTTAATCAATCTTGTATGTACTTCACAAATTTGGAAAAAGTGTTCTATCAAATTTTAAATATAAGAAAAATATGTTTTCTCTTTTAATGTGCAGTAAATTCGTAGACCTTTTGTGATTTTAAAATAGTTAATAATCAATGATGTCACTATAAATATGTCTAACGTTTAAATATATATACAATATATTTTAACTTAATCAAACCACCACGGAACCATCATATTGGTTCAATTTAGCGATCGGTTCAATTGACCGAAAATTTTTAAAAATATGTTCTAGGATTTTTATCAATGATCCCATTAAGCGATTTCTATTATATTTTCAAAAAAAAAAGTTTACATTTTGATATTTTTTCAATTGAAAAAACATTTTTATTTTTAATATATGGATGAAAAATGAATATTATGTTATGAAGTAATTGTCGATGTTGTTTTTTTTATTATTTATTGTTTTAATTTTATTACTATTTATTATTTTCAGCACAAATCAATCATGTTCTGAAACAAGAGTAGGCCCACCTTGTCCTCCGAGCAAGTATCGGAGCCCAACAGGTGAATGTAACAACGTTCGTCATCGATCATGGGCTAATAGAGGAGATGTCTTTTTGAGACTATTGAAACCTGAATATGCTAACGGTACGTCTTTTTTATTAATATATATATATATATATATATATATATATATATATATATATATATATATATATATATATATATATATATATATATATATTTAATATTACAAATAGTAATAGGTCTATATAGAAAATCAATATCAAGTTCAATTTAATATGAGAAGGTTGCCTTTTGTTCGTTTTGAAACATAAATTATGATATTAATAGAGTATTAATACAAATGTTTTAAAATCAAAATAACGAAGGCATTCTAGAGCGTGATCTTTAAAATAATATCGAACAAAGAAGAAGATCAACAATGAAAAATATCACCGAATTCGCCTTGAACTATAAAATTAATTTAACGACGATTTTTCTTTAACGTTTTTATTTGATCGTGTTTTATATATATATATATATATATATATATATATATATATATATTTTTTTTTTTTTTCTTCTAACGACTTGGCACGATTGTTAAAACGAATATATTTTATATTTATATATAAGAACAACAAAAATATGTGTAATGGAAATAATGTGCTATAATTTTATATACATATTTTAAAAAGATTGAAGAACCGTGACGAACTTTAATATTTAAACGGCGAACATATTGCACAATTTCAAAATTCAAACACACACCCATATATATATATATATATATATATATATATATATATATATATATATATATATATATATGTATGTATTTATATATTTACCGATTTTTAGTCTAAAAAATATTCTAAATATTATTAAGAAAAAAAAATTCTCCGTTCATATTGTGCAACAAATCGGAAAATGGGGCTAAAAACGATTCGTCAATGTCGAACGTTCGTTTTTTTTTTAATAATAATCGTAGGATGTTCGCATCGATTTGAGTTTATTTCGTTTTTGAACCTATCGATAATAGATAAATAAATAAATAAATATATAAACGATAATTTCACACGTGTAATTGCGGTATGCGTGCCGCATTACGAAAATTACAAAGAAAATTGATTGGAAAATTATCCTTGTATCGCCATCGGTGTGATGCGATTGTGAAATTTTGTTCGCATATAACATATATAGAAAAACGAGTTTATATTGGAAAAACGTCATGTCAAACGTTTTAATAGTTTAATTTTAATTTATATGTTTCGCAAATAAATTTTATTACACTATTAAAAATATTACATTAATCCAAAACAATAATTTTATCAGTTTAAATCAATATTTTTAATCATATATAAATTTTAAATAATATTTTTGCACAATTTTTCTACTACAGATATTGATATTATTAACACACTATGTGCATGAATTATTTTATTATTTTTTTTACCATTTTTATCAGACAAAAATATAAATATAATTTGTAACTATTAACAACTTCAACGATAATAAATAAATATCTTTTTTTAAATATATATATATATATATATATATATATATATATATATAATGTTTTATTCATAATTATAATTGAAATATTAAGTAATTAAACGTGCTAAATGCGAACATATACGGCTTTTAATTACCTTTCGTAATAAATTTCCATTGTAATTCATAACGCACAATAATGACATTTGAAACAATACCGCATGAAAAACCTTGAAAATGATAGTTTGTTTTTTTTTTTGAAGTAAAAAACTATATTGTTTATTATATATTTACCGTTGATTTTTTATAATTTTTATTTAACCGACGTATTCTATTCAATTTATGATTTATGATACGTATTTTCACCGCGTATTTCTTTGTCATATATATATATATATATATATATTAGATATATTTAGATAATAGATTTCATTTTTCATAATTTTTATGTATTTATATTTTTTTCCTTAAAAAAAATTTCCATATGAATAATTTATGAAATTTATACATGTTTAACATTTTTTTTGTTGTCATATTGCAATAGTGGAAATTCCACATGCAATTATTTGTTTTCAATTCTCACAATTTAAGTTCAATTACTTTGATTGAAACTAAGAAGTATTGCGGATTTTCCACTAATATTAAAACAAACTAAAGATTAGCAAATATCGAAAGTGAATTGAATTTGTGCAGCACTAATATCGATAATTGAAGTTCAATTATGTACATTAAAATTAAGCAACATCCTTATTTTCTTTGTATATTATGACCAATTTTTGCTCAAACTTGTTATTTAAATATTCTATACGTCAGTAACAAAATTCGATATCTAACCTTTTCGCATCTAGATTATAAGGTTTTTGTATAAATTTTCTTATATAATCATTTGATTATTATAATTTTTATTTATTTTTAATCTAACATTCAAATTTAAAACAAATAAAATAGTTATCGATAAATCTGAATTGAAACTAAATGTTAAACTTGATATATATTTTTGATTATACAATTACTTTTTTTTCTGTAAAACAATACAAATAGTATATAAGTAAATTTACGGATTTTCCACACTTCGTAAAAAGTTTGAACTATGTAAATACCAATGAATAGAAAAAAATCATCAATCGGTTATTTTTTTATATATTTAATTTGAAACCTTTATTTATATAATCTTTATCTATAATTTTTACAATAAAATTTACCGTTTTTTCTTGTTATTTAAATTTAATAAAGGGTCAATTACCATAATTTATGTATATATTAAAATTACTAATTTATGAACATTTGTTATTAGTTAAATAATAATTAAATATATTCTTCGAGTGTGCTCTATGATATATGACGAATTTACACTTAAATTTTTGTATTGTATATATTCGGATTTTCCACATGTAATGAGAAGAAAAAAAAACTGAATAAAAACCAATAATTTATCTATGATTCAGAAACCGATGAAGATGCTTAGCCATTATCTAGATACGCTTTTTTGTCGTTAAATCACGTTCGAAAATTACACAAATTACATCTTAAATATTCGCACTTTGACTAAACGTAATGTGACCAACTTATTTATTATTAAAATGAGGACACAATTAAATTTTAACAGCGATATTTTAAAATATAATGTGACCATATTTTGACTGTTGAAAAAGAATAATTGTTAAAATTCTGATAATTACAAATAAAAGAAGACACTTTTCAAAAAGATTGTCCTCCTCAATGAATAACGATTGGTCACATTACTTTTAAACGTAACAATTCGTCTACGGATTTTCCTCACATTTTTATATTGGTTACAGTAAAAAAAAAAATAAATAAAAATATAAAAGAAACGAATGTATCGAATAATGATCGACGTTATTTCCCGCAAAGTGACGTTATATTTTTTTTTTTCATCTCCGAAAATTGAACCGGAGTCGAGAGCGGCACGCGGAAGACAATGGAGTCGAAATGTCGAAACTTGACTTTTTCGAACTTCGCAAGAGGTCTGCCATTTTCTTCGGACACAATGGTTCCATATTGACTGAAATAAAGTGTGAACTAACCGACGTTGTTAGTAAACATTGCGCAATAAGCGTAAACAAGTGCGCGAACTTTGTCGCGCTTTTGTAACCGTTCAACGACATCGAATAATGAAAAATTAATTTGTTTTTTTTTTTAAATTCTAACTTCTTGACGAAATCGTCGTTCAATTAATGTGTGATTAATCGGTTTATTATTATTATTATTTTCGATTTTTTTTTTACAGGCGTTTCTCAACCTAGAGTGTCTCGAAGTGGTTCGTCTTTACCTAGCAGCGAAACTGTGGCTCGCGTGGTTAAAAATTCAATTCCACCTGCCGAACATATGTATGTTAATAGTTTATTGGCAGCATGGGGTGATATGCTTTTGCAAGATTTGAGTCAAACTGTCAATCCTGAAAGTAATAAGGTAATATTTTCAGACTAAAAAAATATATATTTCAATGTGCCCTATATTTAATAGAATGTGATAATATTCGAACTTTTTCATATGTAAGATCATAAAAAAAATTTTAGTGAGATAAGAACATCTTCATATATTTAATCAATCATTATAATCTTAAAAAAATGTCAAAAATATCGTTCGATTTAGTTAAATATTAAAAAAATATATGGTTCACTATTAATACTTCTAACTAACATTTCTAAAGTCATTGATCTAATTATTTATTCCAATTAATCTACACGCCCCACTGGATAGCAACTTTCTAAAAATTAAAGTGTAAAGATTTCCAAATTCTTTAACCATTGTTCACTTGTAAATTACTTTTATTTACATATATTAATGATCATTTTTTTGATCAAAAGATCGCCGTAAAATTCTTAGTTATTATCGATTTTTTTTTTAATTAATTATACGAACGAATAGTTATTAATTATTATAGTTATATTTTGAAATACGATGTTTAATATAATTATTTAGAAAATTAATATAATTTAAGAATAAAAAAAAATATTGAATTTAATAATAATTTTATTAAATGAGCAAAAAAAAACAATTCGAAATTGAAAAAGTGAACGGTTTTATTTAAACCAAAAAATAAAAATAAAATATACGATATCACTTCGAAATTGACAAATAATTCGACATTGTTTTCTTTATGTACAAACATGCATAAACACGTAAAGAATTTCATATTACTCAATGACAAATTAAATTTGTTGTTAGTTGGTTATCTTGACGATTTTTAAATTTGTCCGAAAACAAAGACGCTCGAACGCATAGATTTCCCAACAACGTGGAAACAAAGCGAAAACTTTCGCTTTAAACAGAATGCATCTAGTCCACGTTGTATTATTTTTGTACATCTTCTATATTGTTCTTTTTTTATTTATATTGCCGTTGTTGTTGTTGTTGTTGTTGTTGTTGTTGTTCTGTTAATTTTGTATTCAATCGTCGAAGTCAACGATCGCAATAGCGATTCGTTTTTGGGTTGTTTTTCGGTGGATGCGTTCGTTAAAAGAATCGCATCATCGTCTCGATTCGGCAATCGTATTTAATTTAATTAATTAGTATCGTCTGTGGTCAAATTTTTGCAATAAAGATTAAAAAATTGAAAAAAAAAACGTTTCGATTTTCGCAAATTGTTACTCAAATATTGCGAAAATGGGCGGGAAATCGCCGAATCCTGTTGATTTTTAATTACAATCAATTTTTACGATTTTTTTTCGATTAATATCAATACATTATCAAAGTTATAAAAATTAAGGTTGAAATTTGTAATAAATAATCAATATATAAAAATATTTTGAAATATAAATTTGCTTTATTTTTTATATAATTGTAAAATATTTTGTAATAAGAACGATTTTTGATATCAAATACAGTTATAACTTATTATAATAATTTATTTAATTTAAATTTATAAATAAAACGATTTAAAAAAAATCGTTTATTTTAAAAAATATATACTTTTAAACATAATGTAAAAAATAAAATATGAATTGATAATTTGTGCCTATAAAATGCATTTTGATGAAGGTTAAAATTAAATAATTTATAATTGTATATCTTATAATGAAATATTTCTTTAACAGTGTAATATAATTTTTAATATAGTATATCTAAAGTATTTATACAATTTTATTTTGGTCGTATTAATTTCGGATTATGAATATTGCATTTTATTTTAAGAAATAAAAATATGTAACTTGGAAATTTACATAAAAAAAAATAATTAAATTTTTATATTACATATCATTGAATTTGTGATAATTTGTATATTTAGAAATATGACACCAGATGAATGTCACAGTACGATGAATTTTTAATTATATTTTGCGGCAAATCAATTTTATAATAATATGCGGCAAATTACAAACAATATACATTATATTATATGTCGTATTTCGAATCCAATAAACCGACGTGAAACCGTTTTAGCGTTAAGTTAGAATTTGAACCGCGCACTTCCGTCTTCGTGCAAAAAAACGTGACGGAATCTCAATGGATGACGACTACGAAGAACTGATGATGAGAATGCTTCTTCGTCGTCGTCGTGATAATGATGATAATGATGCGTTCAAAGAAAAAGGAAACTGAGACATTCAGACGTGATAATATCGTAAAAATTGCAAAAAAAATATATATATTTTCAATAATTGATCGTGATCTTGTTTTGTGACGAAGATTTAATAATAGAAAACGTCTTAAAAAAGATTGATAATCTACAGATAGAATATTAGAATTGTTTATACGATTGATGTTACAAAATTTTAATCTCAAAAAATCAAATTTAGCGAATCATCCATTGAATTAAAAATATACAATATATATAATTTTATTTCGAAAGCTGTTGTTTATATATATTTTAAATACAAAGCACGTGCAAAATAAAATTACCTTACATATAAATGTGTGTCAAGGTCTTTTTAAAAGCTATTTAATACATTTTAATACAATTATTACTTTCAATAACTAGATATAATGAAAAAATAATGTTCAATTTCAAGTCTTAAAATCGATTACATTTTCGTCTCTATCATAAAATTATACAAAATTTTAATTGAAAAAAAAAATACTAGATTTAATATAATATTTATATTTTGAATTATACTAACATTGATAATATTCTATAAATTTCGCCGGCAATTTTATATGATTAACCTAAATAACATAATAAATTAACAATAATAACAATTTTGAAATATATATTACCGGAAATTTCTTACGCAATCATATAATTGTAATTTTCATTACATAAGAGCGCAATAAAAACCTTCGTTAAAGCATCGTTGTGAACGAGAGCCCTTTTACTCTTGCGATTAAACCGCGTGTACAAAGGGACCATGTGCGCCAACTGAACGCCGTTCGTTTCATTTACGAGCATAATTTGGCACACATGTCCATTGTCAAAAAGATATTTATGGCTACTTCGCTTACGCAAGATGGTATTTTTTTTTTTTTTTATTCATTGAGAAAGTTGCGTGGCGATGATATTGACACGCCATTTAATAATGCATCGAAACGTTGCGCAACCTGCCAACTTTCGTTTCCTACCTCATACAAAATAAACAACAACAACAATAACAAAATAAATAATACTCGAAAACAATCTTCATTTTTCGTTTTTAATCACGACCGTCTAAAATTTCCAATTTTCTATTTTATCGGCATTTTTTTTTTTGCATTATAAATATGTCGCCTCGGCCTCCATATTCGCCAAACATTGCCCGCGCGTATAATAAGTAATTAACTAACTATCTTCCTTTTATTACAATAGTTTTGTCCTCTTTTTTGATTTTTTTTTTTTTGATTATCAGAATTTTGAAGACTTTTCTTCACATCTTTTTCAACAATGTCCTATTTTGTCATCATGAAAATCTGATCATTCATTATATTCATATGTTTTTTAAAATATTTAATTATGTCCTCCTTTTCATTGTAAATAAGATGGTCACCTTAATAATAAAGAGTATCTTAGAGTGCTGTCATTTTATAAGCGTAGATGAGATTAAAGTACATTGGTAAAAGTACTTAAAGTTATTCCAAAGATTGATTTCTAGATATATTTTGGCAATTGGAAAAAACTCTGACATATGCATAATAAATCTAATGGGGACTATTTTAAGGGACATAATATCAATGTAGATGAATGAATATAATTCTTCTCAAAAAAAAAAATCGATTTTTGTTACTTTTTGAACACCGTATCTATATATATTACAAATTTTATATTATAAGCTATTTCTGCATTAAGCACGGATTTGTTTTAGACCAAAATTTTAGCTTTCACGCTAACATGGAATTTTTACGTCGGCTTTTTTTTGATATAGTCGCTTCCGCAACGAAAAGCTATTTCCTCTTTCGTTTTTTTTTCTTTCTCTTCATCATGATGTCGGGTAATGCTGCGTTCACGTTTCCGAACCCAAGGTCTTCGTTTTCGAATTTTTCTTCCTCGATTCATCGACCAATTTATGATGCGGGAAAAAGAGAAGGAAAAAAAGGCAAATAACACACACACACACACACACACATATATATATATATATATATATATATATAATATCGAACTGTTATTACTATCACTTTACGTAACGTGAGGTGTTCCACGTAATGGCCTTGTTGGTTTGTGACGTGTGATTTTTAGTGTTGTTGTTTGCTGTTGACGATGACGATGATAGTGTTTTATTGTTGGAACATTTTTAAAATTCTACAAATTAATTCAGAAATCGGCATCCGTTTGTTTACAATTTATGATGTTTTTAATTCTATGACGTATATATTTTATTATAATCTATCTATTTTAAGAGAAAAAAAATCTTCAGCCGGTTTAGTAAATGTAATAAATAACTATTTACATATCCATTTATATACTAAATATACGAATATATCGCATAAAAATATAAATTGGTGTTATAATTAAATTAAAAAAAAAATAGACAGAAAGCTTACGCATATAGGGTTACTACAATTTAATTCATTCATTCATTTTAAAGCTTGGCCTCCATTATCATTAATTTCCATTATTCCCAGTATATTGACATTATTTTTTACCCTTTAATATTTCTACATATTTCAAGTCCTTGTTGGAAATCTAATGTTTTCGTATTCCTTTACGATTTTTAAAATAAATTTTATTTTTATAAAAAAAAACGATTTTCCTATATACGATTACATTTTACTGAAGTGTATGACATTTCGATAAAAAATTCACAATAATAAAAAACATTAATATTTATTTTTATTTCATAATAAATAATTTCAATCTCTAGAGACAAATTATGATCATAAAACGAAACCATTTATTGATATAAATATGGTAATAAATACTTAATCATAATTTATCAATGAAAACAAAAAAAAAATATACTCAATGATATATATTGTTTTTTCAAAAACTTTAAAATTAATATTTGATTAAACACATTTTATAACTATATATTATTTTTTTCAATATCAGATAAAATGCTGCGAAAAATCGGGCATTTCACACGAAGAGTGCTACGAAATTTATTCGGACGATGAGTGCAAGGAATATATCAGAACTATTCCCGGTCGTGAAGTGGAAAGCTGTAAATTCGGTAAAATTTATATATTTTTTTTTACAATAATGTTACAACATGTTTAATAGTATATTATTCGTGATTTCTAATCGATTATTTTTCCATTTATAGAACACAGAGAACAGATGAATCTAGCATCCGGTTTCTTGGATGGATCCGATTTGTATGGAGCTACAGAAAAAGAACTTCGATCCATCAGATTGTACGAAAATGGAAAAGTTGATATTGAAGCATGCAAACGGTATTTTTTATTATATAATATTTATTATATATATATAATATTATAGCTTACGGCTTCTTCAACTTTTATTCTAATGACGCACATTAGATAAATTCGTTAATACTGAATATTTATCGTAATATAAATAAAAGCTCACAAATTTGAAAGTTTAAAGTCAAAAACTATTAGATTTTAAATATATAATGTATTTAAAATTGTTATTACATGGTAAATTATTAACGATATGTTATAATATATATTTGATTAACAATATAGATTTTATGATAAACGTAAATATTTTATTACATGGTATATATCGGATAATTAAAATTATAATTCTTTATATTATTAATAAATAATTACTGTTTTTGCAATCAATTTTTTCGTTAATTATTATAACGTTTAAACGAATTTCAATCATTTTGATTGTATTGTTAAATTTAAAAACAAAATAACAATACAATGAATCGATGAAGATGATAAATTGCAAAAGAAATTAATATAATATATAAATGATTTTAATTTAATACAAAATAAAATTGTATTTTTAATTTATTCGTTAATCTGTACACAATTTGAATAAAAAACACAATCGTTTAGCAGAATTAAACTATATTATTATGGATTTTTATAATCGCACATATATAATACAAAAAAAAGGTTTATTATATATATATATATATATATATATATATATATATATATATATATATATATATATATAAATGTTCAATGATTAACGGTTATAAAGATTATGAAAAGCGTTTCGTTAAAATTAATCGCGAACAATTCGTATGCAAATTTTAACATTTTCATAATTTCGTCGCGGTCATCGAATCGAAAGACTATAAAATATTATATTATAGTTTACAAAAGCAAAATTTTAATTGCCATAATAAAAATTTGTAAATTATCAAAGATATAATATATCGCAATAGCGATTCGACGGATATTGGTTTGAAAATAATAATAATAATTATAAAGAATGCACAATTAAAATATAGCAATATCGTGTCCATGGGAAATTGATTATGAAATCGTCACTTTTGTTCCAAATAAATCCATTGTTCACATGCAGACTCCGTTTTCAATAAAATTTAATCGCCGACAATTTATTATTTTATATATATATATATATATATATATATATATATATATATATATATATATATATATAATAAATACTGATAAGATCTAGATTTATCTTAGTAGAAATCGTATTATGTTTTTATATATCAAATTCGTATTTTATGCATTGTTAATGAAGCACAAAGAACATCCTGAAGATTTATTTTACGAAAAATATATAATTTTTTTCGATATATTTTTAACATAATATTTATTGGTTTATTCACCATCTAAATTTATAAAATATAACGTATTTATATGTGTAGTAAGTTTTTATTTTTTGATGTCATAGGTGATAATATAAAGAATATTTTTTTGTAACAATAGTCGTGCTCGGCATTGAAGAGGTTAAAAAATGTGCATCCTATTAGAATTTATATATACTTCATGGTTTTGCTATATAATTTACCATGTCATTGAACTCTGATGTTTTGCATTTCATATCGTCGAATACAATCAAGGATCATATTTTAAAAATATATAAGCTAAAAAGATATATACATTTTTTTAACACAATAATTGATTATATTGCTCGGTGTGAGTCGTTCAAGTTACAAACTCGCTAATTTATTTATAATTTACAATTTCGACTTTCAAACTTTGAACTTTAAAAAGAATGACTTCAAAATATCTTTAAATAGACGACGAATTCTATTCCCCTTCCATAGTATTTCTTTAGATAATTCAACGGTATTTAGATGCAATTTTACTTTTTCCTCTATAAAACGACAAAAAAAACTATCCACTACACGATAATATAATAAATAATAGACAAATCTCGAATCATTATGTCATATATTTCATAATATTCGTACATATAAACGGCGTTAAAGCACATTCAACTCTCTTAAAAATCCTTGACTTCAAGCACAGTAACTACCGTGCTATGTCGGATATCTTATTAACACGCGAAAATTATCCTTTTTTTTTTCGTCTTTTTCTTCTTCAACAACGATGTTTTTATCGAAATTTTTTCTCTCTATTTTTAATTCTATTTTGCACAATGCATATGCACTCACAAAACGCATAAATTACTTGTAAAATAAACGCAAACAACGTTCACGTCTAATTTTTATTTCATTAATGACCATTTGTTGAACATCCGTTTAATAATTCATTAAATTAATATGGCAACGTTCAAAAGCGAATTATATGATTATTTTCCGTATATCCTACTACAAAAAAAAAAAAAACAACAAAAATTAAAAGATGCAAGATTAGATAGTATAAATCTACAAATAATGAAGCCAAGGCTAGTAGTTTTGCTGTCATTTAGGCTTTAAATGCTTAAACGATAGTTGTATACATAAAACGCATATAAAAGACAGATAATAATATAATATTTAGCCACATTATTTACCGAAACTAATCGACAATAGATTATCAATTTAATACATATTTTATTTCATCAATAAAGTATTAACATTAACGCTTAAAACGTATGCAATTTACTCAATTATTCAAATTAAAATTTTCTTTTATAATGTTATATCATCTATTTTAAAATTGAAACAGTATTTTTTTTTTGACAATGAACAATGTAAGATATTTTCGCAAATGGGAGGAGTTACTGACAACTTTCTCTCCGACCAACAAAGACTATCGAAATAATTGTAAGCGATTCCTTTCATTC
Source organism: Leptonema lineaticorne (assembly GCA_024500535.1). NCBI lineage: Eukaryota > Metazoa > Arthropoda > Insecta > Trichoptera > Hydropsychidae > Leptonema > Leptonema lineaticorne. Next base: position 4,839,990 of record JANIJI010000061.1, read on the forward strand.
TAAATAAACTAGTTGTCTTATTAGCCGATGGTGAGAGATTTGAATTATTTAACAAACGGGAGTCTCGTGTGTTGCATCATATATAATAGTGCTATTCAAGCGCTGATTCGCAGACCTTAATCAAAAATTATTTTTTTTTATCAATTTTCGTTTGGCATGTATGATCATTGTCTGCTCAAAATTAACAAGAAAAATCTGATTCAAAATCGTTGTCATTATATGATTGTTTTGATTAATAAATCAACATAAGAAATGTGCATTGTTTCTATAATTTTAATGATCCAATTCATCTTCTCCGATATATAAATGTATTATTTTTGTTGGAAGATAGTTACTACAATTTACTCATGTTACACTATGTAATTTTTTTAAAGAAATAGTGATTAATTACCTTCCTAATCTTAGACAATCTAATGTGAAAATAAATAAATATATAATTTGATCATATTTTATTTCAGATGCAACGAAAAAGAAATATTGGCACCGTTATACAAAATCCTTCTCACCGAACACAACAGAATTGCTAGATCTTTGAACAAGCTGAATCCACATTGGGATGATGTAACTCTGTTTTTGGAATCGAAAAGAATAATTACAGCAATCCTACAGCATATCACTTATACGGAATTTCTTACTGCCGTTCTTGGAGAGGTGACATTGAGGGGCAATGACATTAATAATTAAGCAAAAATTCGTCTTTTTTTAAACACAACATGTAATTTTACAGGTGGTAATGTCAAAATCTGAGCTTCGACCCTTGAACAATGGTCACTTCCAGGGTTATTCCAGCTCTAACAGAGCAGGAATCTATAATGAAGTAGCTTTGAGTGCCTTGCAATCTTTCAAAACTATGATTCATTCTTCATTGGTATTTATTTATTTAGTAGGAAAATATCGTATTAATTTAAGGTGGACAAAATAATTAATTATTATCCGATTAATTTAGGTAAACCGATCGATACCTATAGATGCTCTTTTGAGAACTCCTGCAAGATCACCATCATTGCATTTCCCACAAATTGATTCAAATAAAGATCTCACATCAATTTTAATACACCAAGGCAGAGATCACGGAATACCATCTTATATTAATTTCTTGAACTTGTGCGAAGCTCAAGTACATTCTGATCTGTACCAAGTGAAATATGAAGATCTAGAAAAAGTTGGTATTGGAAAACATGGCAAAGAGTTGTTACAACATTTATATGGGTATTTCTTCAACATTTTTCTATTTGAACCTTAATTAATATATTTATGTAATTAACTTTGCATTTTTTATTTAGAAATATTCAAGATATCGACTTGCTAGTTGGTTCAGCTTTGGAACAACCAATAAATGGAGCTCTAGTCGGTCCAACTACAGTATGTTTACTTAAAAATCAATTCATTAAATTGAGAAACAGCGACAGGTTTAACAAATAATTCTATTGAAATATAGGTTTATTTATATATTTTTTTTTTTTGTAATATTATTTTTTATTTTTATAAGGTTCTGGTACGAAAATGATTTGCCACCATCTTCTCTATCACCAGAACAATTACAAGCTATCAGAAGAGTTTCTTTAGCTGGTTTGCTTTGTTCTGCTAAACCGTCATTGAACGAAGTTCAACCAAAGGCCTTTGTGATTGAAGATTCTTATTTGTATGTACATAATTTTAAAATAAAATATTTTTATAAATTTAAAAACTCACCAGTTTATCTCTTTTTTGTAGAAATTCTCCACAATCTTGTAATCAACATCCGCGATTGGAATTATCTGCATGGTTGGATCATGATCACATGGATATGGGAGAAATTTCAGCCGAAATATTAATGAGTGCCGTTGAAAAAGCTAAAAGAGACATGGTTGAAAGAAAGCGGTTAGAATATGAACTCTGGGAACATGGTAATTACACATATGTCAAAAAATTACCGTTTTATGATAAAAATTTACATTATTTTAATATTTATTTTTTAGCTGGTGGAGTTGATCCAAAATCTCCAGTAGGTACAGCTGCATCCTTTTCTAAAGCTAACAAAAATGCTTTGTCACTTGCCAACACGTCCTTATTTTTCGAATACGCTACAAATGAAATATTAAATAGTGTTATGGGGTAAATAATAAATTAATATTTTTGAAAGCGATAGTTATTTAATATTTAATATGGCGTATTTTTTTATTGCTACAGACGAAGAAAGAAACGTCAAATATTCGACAGTAACGTTCTCAATTTTGCATCTGGAAATGATTTTGTTGATGCTTTGCAAAGTGTTGATGTTAGTGGTTTCTTGCAAAACTCTCAAGTGCCTCATTTAGAAGCTCAATGTGATGATTTTGAAACAACTTGCGACGCCACAACGCCATATAGAACCTTCACGGGACATTGCAACAATCTTCGCAATCCAACTTTGGGAAAAAGTTTAACAACCTTCGCAAGATTACTGCCACCGGTTTATGAAGACGGTTCGCATTTTTTTTCTAAATAATAATTTTCATATAAATCACTGTTTATTATTAATTACCATAATCTTCATATTTTTAGGAGTATCTAGACCAAGATCCACATCAATCACTGGAACGCCTTTACCATCGCCTAGGATTGTTTCAACCGTGATTCATCCAGATATTTCGAATTTGCACAATAGATATACTTTAATGGTTATGCAATTCGCTCAAGTGTTAGATCACGATCTCACAATGACGCCTATTCACAAAGGTTTCCATGAATCTATTCCGAACTGTAGATCTTGCGATTCTCCAAGAACCGTTCATCCAGAGTGCCATCCGTTCCCAGTACCTCGTGGAGATCATTACTATCCAGAAGTAAATGTTACCAGTGGTGAAAGATTATGTTTCCCATTCATGAGAAGTTTACCTGGACAACAAACACTTGGTAATAAGAATACAAAAATAAATATTTATCAATTTTGATATTTTTTCCTACTAATTAATTCTTTATTTATTTTTAACAGGTCCTCGTGAACAAGTTAATCAGAATACAGCATTTTTGGACGGATCAATGGTATATGGAGAAAATAGCTGCGTAGCTCAAACTTTGAAAGGTCTTACTGGTCGTCTTAATTCAACCGTACATCCCGTAAGAGGCAAAGAATTGTTGCCAAGAAGTGACTCTCATCCCGAATGTAGAGCTCCGTCAGGATATTGTTTCATCGCAGGTTCATATTAATTTATATACAGCGTAATCGTCAAGTAAACATTTCAGAACTTTTTAATAATAATTTGGTTTAAAAACAAGGTGATGGTCGTGCATCTGAACAGCCGGGTTTAACAGCCATCCACACTATATTCTTAAGAGAACATAATAGAATAGTAGAAGGTCTGAGAGGTGTGAATCCACATTGGGATGGAGAAAGATTGTTCGAACACGCCAGAAGAATCCATATCGCCCAACTTCAACACATTACGTACAACGAATTCTTACCGCGTATTTTGAGTTGGAACGCTGTCAATCTATATGGACTTAAATTGTTGCCAGCTGGTATTTAGTTGTTTATTATTATAAAATTTATTATTGTATTTTATAAATTCACACGTGTACAAAAATATTATTTTTATATCTAATTACAGGTTATTACAAAGAATATTCTCCAACATGTAATCCAGCCATTGTGACAGAATTTGCGTCAGCTGCCTTCAGAATTGGACATTCTCTACTCAGACCTCATCTTCCAAGATTATCTCCAACATATCAACCCGTAGATCCTCCAATTTTATTGCGTGATGGTTTCTTTAAAACTGATATGTTTTTGCAGGTAATTAATAGACTTATATAGATTATAATTAATAACGAATATTATAAAAAAAAACTAATCATATTTTGACGTACAGCCATCGATGACTGAAGAATTAATGCGAGGTTTATCGTCCACACCTATGGAAACATTAGATCAATTTATTACTGGTGAAGTCACTAATCATCTTTTCGAAGACAGAAGAATTCCATTCTCTGGCGTTGATTTAATCGCACTTAATATTCAAAGAGCTCGTGATCACGGTATTCCATCCTATAATAACTACAGAGCTTTGTGTAATCTGAAACGAGCGTCATCATTTGAAGATCTGTCTAGAGAAATTCCTCCTGAAGTAATAGCCAGGTATAAATAATAAACATATATAGTATGTATGAAAAATATATTTCGATATGATTCTGTTATTTATTTTATATTTGTAATTCTTTTAGATTGAAACGAATTTATGCCACAGTTGATGATATCGATTTATTCCCTGGAGGCATGAGTGAAAGACCACTTCAAGGAGGTTTAGTCGGGCCAACCTTTGCCTGTATCATTGCTATTCAATTCAGACAACTTAGAAAATGCGATCGTTTCTGGTGAATATTGGTTAAAATGGATAAAATTATAATGATAACAAATTAATTTCTAATATTTAATAAAAATATTTTAGGTATGAAAACGAAGATCCAAACATACGTTTTACAGAAGCTCAATTATCAGAATTAAGAAAAACAACTTTAGCTAAAATATTGTGTGAAAATTTCGATATTCAATCTGATATACAGAAAGCTGTTTTCGACTTGCCAAGCAATTTCTTGTAATTATTTTTATATTATATAATTTATATCAAAATATGTTTTACAAGTGCAATATATTATTAATTAAATTCTGTTTTTTAGGAATCCACGTGTACCTTGTCATTCATTACCACAAATTGATTTATCTGCATGGAGAGAAACATCGGCGAAAGGCTGTCAGATTGGAGGTAGAAATGTTGCTGTAGGATCTTCAGCATTCCCAACACCATGCACATCGTGTATTTGCACTACAGAAGGGGTAAAAATAAATATCTCATCATTCAAATACAAATCTTTCAAAAATATAATAATTTTTCATAATCTATTTCAGGCTCAATGTGCATCACTTCGTATAACAGATTGTGCTCAATTACAAAGGGAGTGGCGAACTGACGCCATATTGAGGGATGACGTATGTTCCGCTCAATGCGGAGGATTTATCCTGGGCGGAGCATCACAATTATCGTCTCCTTCCGGAATAACTGAAGACTTAATTCCGCCGCCGCCGCGTCAAGCTAGAAGAAATCCCGGCGTATTCGCCGGTTTCAAAGTACCAGATCTCGCACAATTTGTGTCCAAATAGATTTATTAACGAGAAGATAAAAAAATGAGAGACTTAAACCAATTGTTTTCAATGCATTTTGTTAATATTTGTTATCCTAAGTATATATCTAAACGATAATCGTACACTTGTTCAGTTCTAAAGCAGCAAAAAAAAAAAAGGAATGATAATTTTATATCGTCCACGTATTTTCTTCGCTTTCACTTAATTTTCCTTCATATTTATGTTTAATATTTATTTATTATATTTAATATGAAGTGAACATTTATGTACTTATATTTACTTCATAACAAATAGAAACATAAGTTTTACAGTTATTGAACAATATAAAAAATTGTAACCAATTTAAATATGATGAATTTATAAGAGTGATTACTTATTTATAGAAAGAAAATATTTACCTAATTTATAAATACATAATTCATTATAAACATATACTTACATGTATATACATACATATTATAAATATATACCTTATTAGGTAGTGAAAACATTAGACTTACATTAGCTCAATTATTGTTATATCGAAAAGTAATTGTTGTATAGATAATATTCACTCAATTATTATATAATATATGAAAAAAATCGTTTCAATGCAATGAATAATAATACTATGTATTTTGTAATGTAGTAGTGTATATATGTTATTTTTATAATTAATTAGATGTATGAGTAGTCAAACAAAAATTATAAAAAAATATTAGGCATTTAATTAAACTAACGCTAACGACTTTCTCATTAATTAAGACGTTAAATGCGACATGTTGGCATTTCTAAATCTCAAACGAATTGTTTATGTTCATAATACGTTCTTTGTACGAAAATTTATGGTGCCATTGTTAATTATAGCTGAATCCTAAATGTACTCCGAACATAATGCAAAATGTAATTGTTCATCAAAGCAGTGTTTTTTTCTGTTTTTTTTCTACTTTATCTGCACAATGTTATTGAATGACCAAAAATGTACATAAACGTACACTATTTTGTATGTATTAGTTGAACAACTTTATTTATATTATATATATATATATATATATATATATATATATATATATATATATTCTCTGCTAAGATAATTATTTTTCTTTTTTTTGTGAATATATAAATTGTTTATATTGAAGCTTCGAAAGAACTATTAAAAATTTTAAACGCATTTGTAATAAGTTTCTCAAAATGCAAGCTGGAATGCAAACGAAAGTATAACATATAACATATTTAAAGCGAGCTGCCGTAATTTTGAGAAACAATAATAACGCCTTTACAGTTCCATTCCTAACTTCAATATGAAAAAGATCAAAATATGCAAGTAAACACTTATAATTTATGTGTGTAAAAATCTATTAACATGATGAGGAATTAATATCATTTGTAATATGGAAAAATATATTAATTCTATATAGCATATCCAGTATTTTAAATATTGAAAGAAACGATAAAAATATTTTTATGCTCGTATAAAATCCTTAGCGTGTTAAAATTAAGAATAAATAATAAAATTAAATTAAAAAATTGCGACTTACTATTACCTTTATTTGAAAAGTTTAATATTACGATATACCAAATTGAATCTTTAATACAAAAGAAAAAATATTTTACAATTATAGTTCAAATAGTAAATAAGGGTATTGAAGGAACAATTCCTCAATAAATTTACATTTTTTTAACTACACAAATCTTAAAACTACAAAATATAATCATGAATATTAAGAGATCTACTGTTCACTCTTAAAACAAAGAATGAAACCAGCTCAACGCTACAAAAAAATATATATCAAAGTAATTCAATAGCATTGTTATCATACAATAATTATAAAAACTAATTATCTTTATCACAGCATTTAATTTTTGATGTACATACGTCTTATCTTTTTAATTACAAATGACTTAGTCGTTCTGGTTTTATTCTTTGCTTTAAATAACATATTACTTTTTTCTTCTTAATGTATGTCTTAAAATTCGTAAAACGCCTTAATAATCCATAAGATTTAACGAAAATTACTAATGATTAATAAATTAAAATGCTGTAACTGTATTTATTAACTGTAACTTATTAACAGTTCGCTCACAATTTAATATAAAATGCACTGTTTGTGCTGTTGTCAAATATTTATTGACTACTTAAGACACTTTACTTTTTTATTTATACAAAATTGAAAATTTATAACAAAAATACGTCGAAGAATTTCATACTAAAAAAAAGAAAAAAAAGACAAATTCCATACATATTGTTATAAAACAAACAATTTACTGAAAAAAGCATATAACCACAAAATAAAATCTATATTGAATATCAAATATATGCAATTTATACAATTTTTAAACATATAAAAAAAGGAAAAATGATAAAAAATTAGATAATCACAAAGTGTCACATTATCAGTAGTCCATAAAACTCAAGAAATCCGCATCGAACCACTTATCATTTTCGAGTATCATTACTTTCTTTAGCGCTATATATAGCTTGAATATTCTCCTTCGTACATAATCTGAAATTATAAAAATAGCTTTGGTTAAAATATAAAAAAATCTACTCAATCATTAAACATTTTAAGTTCTTTGCTATTCAACACATTCTCAAAAATATAATTTATTTATATCGCAATGTCAAAATACATTAATTTCCTAGTGTTATCGCAAACCAATTTTTTAGTCTACTCCTGGAGGTGAAGCCCCACTCCTCTGCCTGGTCCTCTAATTAATTCAAATTGTATCAGACCACTCCAATTATTAAGAAACAAAGTTAAAAAAAAATCTGACTGAAGACTCTTCAAGTAGAAAACAAAAATCAAACCCAAAATTGATGGGAAGACAGTAACACAAAATAAAACTAGCGAAAGATCCATTGGTGCAGGTAAAACAATATATCAAAACATTCTTCAGCAATTCCATTATTTTTAATTATTATTATTTTAATTCTTGTTTTATTTTTCATAATTCTTTTTATATTATTTTTTTTACGCACACGCTCATATGTAGACCTAGAAAACCTCAAAATCATAAAAAAATACCTCAAAACACAAGGACCAAGTAAACGTGCGAAAGTGGAATTCTCCTCGCACGAAATAAGATCATGGTTAAGAAAAGGACGACTCGGTTCAATCAATCCAATTAATAAAATATCTCGTTCATTATAGAGCAAGACATTCCCAAATTATACGATATGCCTTTTGCTTTATACCACAAGCACAGTACAAATCATCAGCCAGATTAAAGCTAAAAAGCTTCAATCTAAATTCACAGTGACCTGTCAAAAGCTGAGAAATGTAATCATTATGTAAGTGACAGAAGGAAAGAACGAATGCGTCCAGCGTCCCATTCTTTCTATCCAATACTCAAACTAATCTCTCTTACCCTCTCTATTATTACCTCATCTAAAGAATAAAAATCATTTGGAGGATCAAAATTAATATCAAAATAAGTAACTGCTAAACCGCTCCTAATAATTAATTAGCTGGCTGTTCGCCAGCAAGAACGGAAAACGGATCTATAGACACAGCCTATTCCTTAGAGCACTACGTCCTCCACAGAATTACACACTTACATTAAGTACGTGCCGCGTAAGAAATTTAAAGCACAAAAAACCAGAGTGGATGGAAAGGATTGCTAGAATTTTATTATAATAATATTGCTTAGGGCCTTATCGCAAAGCAATATAATATTTGTCAAAATAAATTAAAGAAAAAAAGCAAAACATAAATCCTAACTCTATTAATTTAACAATATAACTTACTTTTCGATTTCAGGAGCACAATGTACAAAATCGTGCTCTGCAAATTTGTATGTTGGATTTTTAACCAATTCGATAAATGTGATTAAAAGACCCCATGGATGAGGTCGATTCACAATAATTCTTTCTAATAACATACGAGTTATTTGTTCTTGAATTGCTTCAGAGTTTGCCTCCGCGAATAGGTAAAGTAATGCACAGCTAAAGTAATGTGTATGGCTATTCGGAAATCTTAATTGATTTCCAATTCCATTTAAGAAAATATACCTATAAAAAAACGTATATATATATATTTTTTTTTTTAATTTTTACATTCCAAAAGTATGTTAAGTCAAAAATATATTCTTACCTTCCTTCATAATCTAAATCAACAGCTAGATTTTGAAAAATATCCATGTGAGCCGTATGGGCTATTGTCGTCATACTAGGCGTCTGCCCTTTCGATCTTATATATGTTATGGCTTGAGTACCAACATAAAGTATAACAGCATTCATAAGAGATACATTGTACTTCTTTCCAGGATCATTAGAGACCTAAACCAAGAATGTGTTTTATGGATAAAAATCAATAAGAATAAATATTTTATAACTAGTTATATTACTCACTTGCATAATAGTACGAAGTTCTGATAAAAATGTAACAGGTGCTCTGGCTTCTAAGTATGAGTCTAAATCTTTTTTAAAGGAAGGTGGCTGTATTGAATTTGCATAATTTGCCAATATTCTTGGGGCATGAGTAATTTCAGCCAACAAATCAAATTTTAAATTGGGAGTGAAAGGATCGGGTAAGCGCATGTTTCTCGGAAATGCAGATAAAATTAAATTTCTCATCTGAATACAATTTGGAGATATCTCATCGCAGAAAATATAGTGATAATCACATAAAAATTCCGGGAAATCGTGCAGCAAAACCAGTAACACTTTCAAAATTCCCGTATATAACAAAGACATTGGTTTTGGGAGTGTCGTATTGGTTAAAAATGGTTTTATAAACTTGAATAAATCAACCAACAATTGAGAGTACATACCCCATCCCTGAAACAAAAATGACTATTTGATATAAAAAATAGAACATATATTTTCTTTCATAAAAAAGTGTGAAAAAACATTTATATTGCAATATATTACTATTGAATTTACAAAAAATGCAAAATACCTTTTGTTGGGGTGTAGATGCTAACATTCTATGAATGAATGCTCGGTGGGCAACAAAATCTAACCATCCATAAACAAATCCAGGAGCTGAAGATGGTTGTATCATATGTAAAGTGTGACAGTATGCAGTCAGAAGCTTAAAATCACAACATTTATATTACAAAAACAAACATTAAAAATTTAAATAGAATAACATTACACATACCTGGAAATTAATTGCCTCCAATACAGGTTCAGATTCGTTCAAATCCAAAAATAGCATAATTAAAATGCGGTAATATGGAAGATGTTGGAATCCTGTGGCTCTTTCTTTATGATCATGAAGTAAACAGTGTCCAGTGATTGTTAATATCTAAAATAAATTCATTACTTTATATTATATTATTTTTCCCATAAAAATTTAAAACATTGATCGATTAATTTCAAACCTTATTCAACAAGTTAATTTTTGGAATAGTATTACCAGCATCACCAGAGTTCTTGATCAGAAGTGTTACCAGTCTAACATAAGCATCAATCATGTGGTATAATTTATTTCTATTCATATTTTCAGGTGGAGTTATTCGTTCTTCATCAAGTAATTGATAAACATTATCAATGCATAACTGAGTTGCAGTTCTAAAGAATTGCGTAATTGTCTCATCTGTTTTAAATATCCCATTAATATTCAATTGTTGTACGAACAAATTAAAAGTCTTCATGATTTCTCTATTTTGTCCAGAATTATAATATAAATTTATCCATTCTCTTAATAAACCATCAATCTTTTCAGTCATTCCCCATGGATCATCCCTAATCTACAATAAATAACATATTTCTTAAATTATACCTATTATAATGATAATATGTAATACAATGTTATTAGATAATATTATATACAAATTCAAAAAAGTTAAGACAGTATTAAGAAATAACTTACTCTGGCGTGATAAATTCCCGAATGAATATGTGATAATGGAGCTATTTGGGTTCTATTACTTAAAGGATTTGCCAAATCTTGATCAAGTCTAAGTAATTTTATTAAAGATGCTAATCCATCTGGTGGTTGTCTTGAATGTGATGCAATTCTGACCAAAACGTCTATGGTACTCACAAGATCTAATTCAGTCATTAACAATGAATCGCGTTCATGTACAAGATAGAATTGTACAAATTGCATAGCAAAAGCAACCGCCATGAAATTGTTGCCATTATCCATGCAATGAGCCAATCCAGCATCATACTGAAAGACAAATATTGATTATAACAATAAAACTAATATTAAAAAATATTAAAGAAATTATATTAAAAAGTACCTGTTGAATGTTAACTAAATTTGCACGAATTAAACCATCAATAGCTTCAAAATTTGAAAATCTTAAATCTTCTCTTATTTCTAAAAGACAAGCAGTTACTTGTTTGCTGGTCCAAATTTGTCCAATTAATATATCTTGTACTAATTTTAACATTCTTATGTGTATATCTTTGTAACGCGTAAAAAGTTCAAGTTGTTCGTTCTGTAGTCCAACAACTACATATCCCTCTAATAAGCTTTCAACTGTCTGTAAAATATTAAAACAATAATAATATTCAATTATGACATTTTTAAAATTATATGAAATATATAATAAATAAACTGTACCTTCGAAAGTATAGTATATGATGCCAAACCATCCTGTGTACGCGAAACATAATGTAAACACTCTAAAAGGGTGTGAAGGTTTCTCACTTGAACGCTTTGACTTGAAGATTGTAAAGTTAGAAAATTATCGAGAAGATATTCGACGTCTCTAATCAGATGTCTAAATTCTTCATTTGCATGATACAAATTTTGTCCCATTGGAACATTCTGACTAAGATTAATAATAGGTGGAAAAGGAACGGCATTTTGAGCTACAGGCTTAGGCACCATGAGTGCAGTATTATTTCTTTCTTTCATTGGAGCAAATCCTGGAATATTTCTAGCAAACTCCTCATATACTGCCATTTGTGCCTCACTTGCTCCTCCAATTTTCAAACGAATTCTTTCTGGCATTCTTTCATTTTGATAACTAAGAACAGTAGCATCATAGTGTCTGCGATTTTCCAAACGAGCTGTTTTTCTAGAATCGTAATCGTTCATTAATCGTTTATCAAGTTCAGGAAGCGCTTTTTCAGCTGCTGTTTTTTGAATAAATGCACACACTAATTCAACATTTTCATTAGTTAAAATTGTTGCAGCAGCTTCTATTACCTCTTTCTAAAAAAAATCGATAAAACTTAAATAACAGCGTCAAATTAAGATATAATCTAATTAATATGAATATTAATTACCTGTTGAGGTGCAGGAGAAATTAAACCATTTACGAAAGCATTGATTAAATTAGCAGTAATAGCTTTTGCTAATTGCTCTCTGCAGTTAGTCATGGCTAACCCAGCAGTAACATGTCTCATTATATGATGTGCAGATGATCTCATCCGCGATTCATCAGGATCTAATGCAAAATCCTTACGGATGATATGTTCACAAGCAGGCAAAGCGTATTTAATTGATCTTTCAACAACAGGATGTATCCAATCTTGTATAGATCGCTCAATAGCTGTCTTAACAAACTGTTTTAAGTGCGGATAACTTTGAAATAAATGTAGACTTGGATTTATAACAATATATTGATTAAACTGAGATGTGCTGGAAATATTTAAATCTAAATAACTGAATCTGGGCTCAGGAACGCCCACTAACTGTAACATGCCACAATCTCCTGGGATCATTGTCGGAGTTACTGATATTCTATTCACTTCATCAGATGGAGCAATCGATGCGGAAGGAATAACAGCAGGTGGAACGGGAGTACTTAATGGCTGAGAAATTGGTGTAGTGGTTTCCTTTTTACTAGGATTAGATAACTGATGTTGAATTTTTTGTAAATTTTCAGCATCCTTGAGATATGACGTAGGCTTCAAATTATTAACATCTAAATTTAAATTTTTGCAAAGTACTTCAATTTCAAATTTGAGATTCAATTTTAGGTCAGGTTCTTCATGTAATTCAGCTAAGACATTCATTATACTCATCGTCCAGGGATTTGGAGGCTTAAACACTTTACTTTTAGCGCAAGATTCTAAAACCTTGGCCACAAATGGTACAACGTATAATAATTCTTGCTGACCTTTGTGAAATGCTTCTAACAATAGCCCTTTGAAATCTAAATCAACAAACAATATCGGTTTATTCCTACCAAGAGTCAACATTCCTAGCCAATGACCCAAATTTTTAAGTAGAGACCGGTCAGAAAAGTTTGCAATACCTTTATCAGACCTTAATAATACACCAATATTGCGAAAGGTTTCTTTCGTTACCATTTTACAAAGATCCTTCACTTTAAGGCAATCCAAAAAATTTGAATACAATGCATGGAAATTCAATTCAATTGAAGCTCTCTTCATAACTAAATATTGGGATAACCACGGCCAATATTCATCTCCAATAATTTCACGTAACTCGTCACATTTAGGTTGTAAATTTAATTGACTTAAATTGTTAAATATAAAGGCAATTTTATCTTGAAGACCATCTGGTGGTATCGTCATTTTATCTTCTCTATCTGTAGCAACTAATAACGTATCGATATTTGTAGCATTTGCAATCGAAGGTCTGGAATTTGTAAGAGTTGACGATGGTTTAGTAGAAAATCCAGTAGTTGTGGTGTTTGAAACAGGTGGTCTAAAAAAAAAAAAAAAAATTAGATCTAGTTACTTCACAAGCAGAATCAGAATTAAAATTTAGATGCAGACTTAAACAATGATGTGCTTCCAGTAACAACTGGAGTATTTGACGCTGCATAAGGAGGAAATATCGTTCCTTGAGGTTTATTTGGAGGTTCTTGCCCTTGTAAGCCATATTCAACATATTCCATAAGATGAGCAGGAAACTCGTAAAAATGTTCTATCGTTTTAATATGTTCACAATATTTATGATAATCCTTTAATCGTGATTTAAATCTATCCAATGCAGCAGTTCCAAAATAAAACATTTTAGAACCATGAGGTTTTCTTAGAGCTTCTAAGACAAATTTCAATGCCAAACCCAACGCCATGTAACTCGTTACGAGACCCTTTTCAATTATACCACCAAATAACTGCGCAGTTATTTGTAACTCTTTTTCCGGATATTGAGGGAAAAATTTATATTCTTCAAACAAATTTCTAAGCATACAGCTATAAACTTCTCTTTCTTTTTTAATAGGAGATTCTTGAAATTTTTTCAACATATCTAAAACCTCATCTATAGATAACGTTGGATGTGGTGGATGATTATAAATTCTCTGAAAAAATCCATTTGCTTCATCTTCTACTTCTTTTGATACCACTTGAACAATTTCAGGAAATAGTATTTGATTCTCATTAATTCGTTTATCAGGTACAGTAGTCATCGTATTTGTTCTATTTGACATTATCATATTTGGGATATTGGTATTATGTTGAAAAGGCATCATGGCAAATGGACTATTTGAAGGTCCACTAGTCATTAAACGTGATGGTGAACCAGGTGTTGTGACAAGAGGTCCTAACGTTGCAGGTAATGGAAATGAAGTATTGCTTGGCGCTCCTAATGATAAATTTGCCAAATTAGTTCCTAAAGCAGATATAGAATCTACAGAAGTAGGATTGAACAATTGGCTAACAACCGCTGTTGATTGCGGAAAATTAGAATCAAACATTCTTTGCGCACGAGGACCGGGTGGCACAGGTTGCCTAGCTTTATTAATTAATAATGAGCAATTATTCGAAACGATCATAATCATATCAGATAATTCTGGTTGTACATTGCTAATACACATATGTAAACAAGTTAACATAGTTAAAATTGTTTCTTGAGGTAATTGAGTTACTTTAGGCATCTGTTCATCAGGAATTTTCCCACCAATAACTTGGGGGCATCGTCTTTGTAAAAATTTTATCATGGCAAGTATAAATGTTTCTCCATGTTCCCTTATTTTGTCTGTTAACCATTTATCTAATTTTAAATATTCTCTTCTTGATGCTAAACACGCAAGATCGATAACAAACACAAAAGAATTAGCATTCAGTAAAAGCGAAAGAGCTTTTAAATCCTGAGCAACATCTAAAATTCTAGAGAGTCGCGATTGATCTTGATCGCCTTTAAGGTACCATTCAGCCATGGCATGCATAATTACAGGTTTTATATTAAAATTTTGATGGTGCCACGCATGATGTAAAATAATGGCTGAATTGGGATGATTACCAAGAAATATAGGTATAAGGGTTGTAAGTAGTTCTTGACACAATACCGTAGGTGGAATATTAATTTGCAAAATTGCCAAAAAAAGCACATCTGGACAAATCTGAATAGGGATTTTAAAAAGCTCATGTGCTTGAGTGTAAAATCCTCTATCAGAAAGATAAAATAGCAATTCAACTAATCTTATCGATTGCCAATTTAAAATTTCTTTATTATCTGATTCTGGTTGTAATTTTAAAATATCTATTTGTACAGTTTGTACTGAATGAAACAGATTTTCACCAAAACTGAATACATCCGGATTTTTAATTATTTGCGTTATAAGACTCATTTGTCCTTCTGAATTTGTCCAATGTTGATAGAAAAACTGTACAGGGAAGGACATAAATGCACACTGCAATCCCATACGTAATCCTGAAATAAGTATACATAATCCCTGTCTATCCTTAATTAGAAAATCAGGATGATCCAATTGATAGAGTACTTCATTCCAAACTAAATTTGGAAAGAGTTCTTTTAACGATTGTACAAATACTTCAATGTTCCAAGATTCTTGAGAACCATGGCCAGGAGTATCTTTTTTAATATCTCTATTTATCCAAAAATTTCCAGGTGTTGGTAGTGGAGTACTGTCTGTTGATAAAGTCGGATTTCTAGCCATCATCGAAAGTATTCTAGCAACATCAGCAGATGTTATATCTCGACCTCCTAAATTCAAAATATTATTTTTACAATCTTCCACTGATGACGTAAACGAGTAACCCATTTCTCTAACGAGATCGGCTAAAGAATTCTTCATTAGACTTCCCGCCATGTCGTCAGCTGAACTCATTTCTTCTAAAGGATATTCAGTATCGTCTGGATAGAGGAGAGGCGATAAAATAACAGGAACTAATTCCCGAGGAAATTCCCTTCTTAATCTTTCAAGAAAGAGCTCTTTCGTTATAGATGCAAGACCAAAATTGTCATTGACGAGACTAACAAGGATTAACTGAAGTATTTCTGGACTACAATCTTGTAAACCCCCTCCTTCAGCTTGTCTACCTGTATCTGAAATATAAAAACAAAAATTCAATAACAATCCCAAATAACAAGGTTCTTTAATTATTTAACAAATAATAATTATAAAGTACAAAGCTATTTTTATTATCGTTAAATGTAAATAAAACGCGATTACTCTATTTTTTTTATCAAGATGATATCTTAAAAAGGTTTTCACAATTTTTTCGTACGAATTTAATGTTGTATATTATATAACCACAACAAATCGAAATGTCAATGGAACTCATAGAAAAATCGAAAAACAAACAATTTGAACATGTTTTGGAAAATTTTTAGTTACAGTAATATAAATATTGAATATAAGCATCGAGGAAATCATTTTGAAAAAACTACAACTACATAGTAACTTATGTTAAAATTATATATAAACAACAATGCCCTTTCGTTTTATAAAACAATTTCTTTAGAATTAAAAAAAAGAAAAAATATATAAATACAATTATAGTATTCAATATACATAATTATTTTCATACATCTGAACGTTTTACTATTATTTAAAAAAATATCAAAAGTTCAATTATTCTATAATTCTTAAAAAGTTAAGATCCACTATTTTAATATATGCATAAAAGCCGTCACAAAAAAAATCACAAAATATTTATAATAATTGTTTCTCAAATAAGTAAAGAAATAATACATTATTTTTAAAACATAAATTAATTTCGTAATTGAATCGTTATATCAATATCAGGAATATAATAAAAAAAGTCATACCTAATCAAAAACAAAAAGACTATATACTAATAATACTTGATAATTATTGATCAGATATATTTTAAATCTTAAATTCATATTTCATTCCAACTTCATGATTCATTATTCAAGATTGCACTGGTCATATAACTGACATTTTTAAAAAGAATTGTATCCTCCTTAATCAATGAATTTTTAATTTCAAGATAAAAAATCAAAATCAAATAAATAGTTAAAAAATAAAAATTTAAAAGAGCTCGTAGTAATAATTGAAAAAAAGTGAACGAACCTATTTCTCAAGAAAAAAACAATAATCACAAAATATATTTTGTTTTTTTTAATATTTTTTTTCAATTGTAAATTTCATATATTATAAACTAATCGTTTTATAAATAAGTACACTGATAGAATTGCAAATTACCTGTATCGAGATAACACTGTATAAGATCGAGTAGACGCTTTTTTAAATGTTGATGAGCTAGACTTGCAACTTCAATATTACTAGATTTTCTTAAAGCGAGACAAAACGCTACTTCTTGTACTGTAGTTAATTTTAAGACTCTGAAGAGTTGACTAAATGGAGCAACGGATGATTTATTTACCTATATAATATAAACGAATATATATATTAAATAATTATATATATATATATATATATATATATATATATATATATATATATTTTATTTCTATGTGAATTATTTATTTATCAAAACCAATAGATCGGCTCCCCGAAATGTATTGTTTTTGATAATATATATAAAATTTACATTCAAAAGTAAATTTTGTTTTTATTTGAATATTTAATACAGTTACAGAGTGCAGTTTAACCCTTTGCGATTGGTAAAGTTTTTTGACTGAAATACCAGCTAGTCAGAGCAAATTTAGCTTTTCAGAGTTATTTCTCCCTTGATGATTTAAAGCGAATATATGAATATTAGAAAACACAGAACTCATTAAAACTTATTTATTATGACACCGTCACTCTTAGGAGGAACTATGTAATCATCACTACTGTCACTGTCACTTTCACCGTTCATATATTCATTATGTACTTCAAATTCTACTCTGATTATCTTCACAATCTTTCATAAACTCCATTTTTGGAAATTTTGGAAAAACTGTTTGACGTTGAAGGAAACTACTGTTTGCCTCCTCTCCTATTTATATTACCGCTGTGAACAAAGCTTTTTGTTTAGCTTTTTTTTATGTAAGATTTTTAATGAGGCATGCATAATCTGAATTGTGACGAATGCACTTTATTGCTTCGTTCTTTTCGAATCGATACAATATATGTGCTACATGCAGAGCGATTAGCGACTCTACCGATCCCAGAAATCTTTCCGCCCGACGGGCGCCCCGACTTTTACGACGACTTACGAACGCCGCCATCGTGTCAGCATCGATCGCAAAGGGTTAAATTAATAAAAAGTGATATTTTGATTGTCAAAGGCGCTTTTAGTATTTAGACATCCCCATAATAGATCAATTACCTTATGATTATTTGGAATAGGTTTATCAATCGCATGACAAAGTATGGAGACGCGAACGGGATGGTTGAGTAAAGCGCTAAATTGTTGAGTCAACAACGACGCGTGTACTCCGCCGGTTCCCGCTCGTCCCGTCTCCCACACGCCGCGCGACGCTTCTTTAACTAAGCACTTGACTAACTGTTTGTCCGCTTCCAAACCGTGTACGGAAACAATCTAAAAAGAGAAAATAAAAAATATTAGAAACGAATAATGCTCGTTTAAAATATTATTTCGTAACCTGAAACGGTACAAATACTTTATATTATTAAAACGGACAGTATTTAAAATGAGCGTTTTCGAGTCACAAATCTAACGACGCGGCGATTACAATTATAAAATCGCTCCGTCGACTCGTCATAAAATAATTATCGACTCGTATCGAAAAATTACCTACGACGAGCGTATTTTAAATTACTACCGACTAATATCGAAAGCGTTCATTCCAAATATAATATTGAACGCGCAAAGCTGCCAATCTATTAATATTTGAATTTCTTATGTAAATACGCCGAATTACGTCGAAAAGTTTTCGTTCGATTTTTTATAAGCGAGCGTGGCGTTTTATTTCTGCGCGACCGTATTCTTCGCCGACCGTCGAACGCTCGGCATTATCTCGCGATTGACGAAGCAAACGGGGGAAATATTTAATATAAAATGCGTTTCCTCGGTACGAAAAAGGTTTTGTTTTTAGCGTATTATAAGATCCGCATACAAATCTAAGGTTACGTTGCCGACATCGAGGTCAATGGCGGCGAGCGAAAGTTGGCAAGCCTGCGCGCGTTTCGAACGGCGACGGAGCGCGCCGCGTTACCTGCGAGAGCTCGTGGCTCGTCTGTTTGGAGTTCTTCTTGGTGAGCGCCTCAACCAGTTGACTGATCTGAGTCAGAGAAAACGACAGAGGGTCAAGGTTCATGTTCCATCGAGAGGATGTCTACCGCAACCTTCCCTCTTCCCGTGTCCGTTTGCGCCGCGATCTGGAGCGGACGCGATCTAGAGCGGACGTTCCGAACGATGACGCCGCCGAGGTCGCGCGCTGACGCGGACGGCTCGCGCAAAGCATCACACGAGCGACGACGCGTCCGAGAAGCCCCCGCCGCCGTCGTCGTCTAGCGAGCGACCGACGCCGCGCCCGACGCGTCGCGCACACGCGCGTCTCCAAGCACTCGCGCACGCACGCGTCTCCACGCACTCGCGCACGCACGCACTTGCGCACCGGCACGCCCGCACGTCCACACGCCCGCACACCCTCGCTCGCGCACTCCGCACTCCGCACTCCGAACGACACGCGACCGCGCCGCCAACCGCTCACCGCTGCCAACCCCTCCTCGACGACGACGGCCAACTCTCCGATCTCAATACTCGTATAAATAAATTAAAAAAGAGTCGATTTTTACAAAATAAATTCTTAATTTTAAAAAATGCGCAAAAACGATATATTCGTTTTATGCAACATCGTCGCCGTTTTATATTAATATATCGAACAAATTTTCGGGATATACCGATTCGCGCAATCGTTTTATCGTTCCGCGTTTATAGGAATTAAAATTTTAACTTTACTAATTCCTCCGCCGAGGTTGTCGAGTTTAAACAAAAGAAAGTTATTATATATGTATGCGGTTACGCGATTACGAACTAATTTAAGATAATAAAAACTTTCTATTTAAAAAAATCATTTTACGCTTCGTAATATTATTATATGGAACGAATGCGGAGATTTGTTATAAAGAAATCGACATAGTCGCTGTCGCGCATCGAGTCTGCATTAATCCGAACGGCCAAATTGCCCGATTTTTAGATATTTGTCCTGCAACGTTTTTTTGAATGTCCAAATTTTCATCATAGATCATAAATGTTCCCGTACGTTTAATATTTCTATTTAAATTTGAATATTGAAAATGTTTAGCTTTACGACTTTTTTGAAAAAATCGAAACAAAAAGAAAAAAATATGATTCTTTTTATTGAATTTTATGGAATCAAATTTTAAAGTAAAAAAAATAAGATATTTGAATCGATTAACTTACAACCGTACATATTATAGAGTTGATACGGTTAACTTATTGAAATATGGCAACATATTAGAGTTGCAATGTCAACTGTTGTGTTTGTTTGCGGTGAATAGTACGTCGTTTACAGTTTTCGTGATTTTTTTTTAAATTTTATTACTGAAAATAGGAAACCAGAATTTTATGAAAAATGACTAAAAATATAAACTATAGTCTAAAACTAAAAGAAATCGACGATGAACTTTCCCATATCGAAACCGAAATACGTAAGTTAAAAACAAAACAGCACGAATTATTAGAGAAAAAAGAAAAACTTTCGAACGAAAGAGATCTACAAAAATCTAAAACGTTAGGTAAACAAAATTGGGAACGCTCCGATTACGATTGGTCCGAACGATTGGAGATCGCTCTTAAAAATATTTTTAATATAGAAACATTTAGACCTCAACAATTGAGCGCTATGAATGCCACACTCTCGAAAAATCACACTATCGTAGTTATGCCTACCGGTGCAGGAAAAAGTCTGTGTTATCAATTACCCGCGCTCATAGAAGACGGCATCACCATAGTTGTTTCTCCTCTTATTTCTCTGATGGAAGATCAGGTTATGGCTTTAAAAAAGAAATCGGTAAACGCCACATTAATGACTAGCACGTCTGCTAAAGAAGAAACTAACGCTGCTCTAAATGCTATAACCGATAAAAATTCTACTGTAAAACTATTATATGTAACTCCTGAGAGATTTGCTAAAAGCAAACGATTTATGGCTAAATTACAAAAAGCTTTCTCTGAACAACGGTTACAAAGAATAGCAATCGACGAAGTTCATTGTTGTTCTCAATGGGGGCACGATTTTCGACCTGACTATAAATTTCTTGGTATATTATCGGCCATGTTTCCTGGTGTGCCTATTTTAGGTTTAACAGCCACTGCTACATCGAGAGTCCTCATTGATACTCAAAAGATGTTGGACATCAGAGGTTGTCTGGTTATTAAATCTTCTTTTAATCGACCCAATTTATTTTATCAGATCATACATAAACCTTCGTCGACGGAAGAGTGTATTGATATTTGTGAAAAATTATTAAGTCATAGATATAGGAATCAATCGGGTATAATATATGCTATGAGTATTAAAGACTGTGTAGATTTAGCGGAAGGTTTGAGAAAAAGAGGTCTTAAAGTCGCATGCTATCATGCAAATTTAGAACCTAAACAACGATCAGATATTCATTCTAAATGGATAAATAAATATTATCAAGCTGTTATTGCTACTGTCGCTTTTGGCTTAGGCATCGATAAGCCTGATGTTCGATTTGTAATACATCATTCGATCAGTAAAGCTATGGAAAGTTATTATCAAGAAAGTGGGAGAGCTGGTAGAGATGGGAAACGGGCAGAATGTATCATGATGTATAGAATGCAAGATATTTTTCGAATCAGTACTATGGTATTTTCTTCGGCAGGTAGTTTAGAACATCTTTATGGAATGATAAAATATTGTTTAGATCCATTTTTATGTAGAAGAAAAATTATTGCAAGTCATTTTGATGAAGAATGGGGTTCCGATGACTGTCAAAATATGTGTGATAGATGTTTCTACGCTGATGTTAAATACAAAACAATAAATATAGAAAAATACTGTCGAGATATATACAAAATCTTAAAAAATGCTTCTGATTTAGATACTAATGTTACTGCGCAAAAATTGATAGATTCTTGGTATAACAAAGGTGCATCAAATTTAAGAGTGTCATCAGTATCAACACCGACATTTCCAAGGTCGACAGCAGAGCATATTATTGCATTCATGCTAGTAGAAGGTTATTTAAAAGAAAGTTTTCATTTTACTGCTTATAATACTATAAGTTATATAAAAGTTGGTCCAAATTCTGTATTATTAGAAAAAAACAAAAATTTTGAAATAAAAATGACCTTCAAAAATTTTAACAGTTTAGATCTAGAGAAACTCTCTCCTACAGAATTCCCAACAAAACCTAAAAATGAAAAATCGACTAGTAATTTATTAAATGCCAATGACTTATCATTGTTGAAAAGGAAATCTGACGACCATCACAAAAGTAAAAGTAAAAAAATTAAAACTTCAAAATACAATAATAGTATCGATGAAATTATGATTGAAATTTCAGATTAAATCAATCATTATTGTTCATGAGAAAATACAACTGTATTACAAAAATTATTGTTTTTTATTAAAGTTTATTACATTACACAACATAAGTAACAAAAATACTACTTTTTTTGTATACCATTTCAAAATATTTTTATTTTTCATCATACACAATAAGTTGAGAATAATCATGATAGTATTGTATACTTTCAAATAAATTTCTATTAAATAATCATATATGTATCGATGTTTCTCAATTTTGAAAATGAAATTTGTAACGATATATATATATATATATATATATATATATATATATATATATATATATATATATATATATATATATATATATATATATATATATATATATATATATATATATATATATATATATATATATATATATTAGATGAATTTCATAACTTCAATCAAATGATTTATTACAACGTTACATCGTTTTATGATGGTAATGATAAAACAAATTTTGAGAAACATTAATACTCATGCCACTCAAATATTTTTTTATAATAATAAATTAAATAGACTTGGAAAAAAACATATCAGTCAATTAATTTTAAAATATTTTCGATCTGACAATAAATTCATATTTAATTTCAAATCGACAATCACAGCGTTCATCGCAAATTATAATAGAACAAAAACTTCTATTGTATCAAAATTAAAAAGCTATATAAATATTATATATATATATATATATATATATATATATATATATATATATATATATATATATATATATATATATATATAAACAAAATGTTATAATAACGAAGTGTTGTGAAACATTAATACTAAATAAGAATATACATTTTAAGTGCCATAACTAGTTTGTCTTGTATTGCTTTGTATATATCATATTTTTAATGTAAATTATTTAGAACTAATTTCCGCACTCATTTTTTTTTCCTTGTATAATTGGTAAAAGTTTAGCATATTTAAAGCACCAAATATTCGCTTAATTTGCCCCATAGTTGACAGATTTTAAATAGATATACGTGAATTAAATAGGGCATACTTTTTGTATAATATAATGGAAATATATTATATCTAGTTATAGCACTGTCACGCACGTGCACACACACACACACACACACACACACACACACACACACATATATATATATATATATATATGCGCTAATGATAGTACATACACTCTATCATTAATAAAGAAAAAATAAACGCCATATACAAGCGATAAAAAACTTCTATTAATATAATATTTAAATACTGAAATTCGATCCTTATATTTATTAAAAACATCGTCAGACTTTTCAATTTTAATATATTATAAATCTAAGTTGACAAATATTGAAGCCAAAAAAGAGTAAATATTAAAATTGAAGTTTACATATGTATATATTTTAAGATATTTTTAAATTACATTTGCCATTATACAAATATATTTAGATAGAAATTATATGATATATATTTGTCTAAATTTAGCAACCATGCACTGAAATGTTTTTTAAACTACAATAACAATAAAGTTAAAGCTTCGATTTACTCTGTTAAGATATCTAGAGTACCATGGATTGATTTTAATGTTGCGCAGTATTATTTTTTTTTTATTGATGACTTCAAGTTCAGGAACAATTAATTGAACGATATTAATAAAATAAATAATATAAAAAACTAACGCAACTGCTTATAATCTACATATTTTTTTATTTAATTTATTTTTTCGATTTTTTTTATCACATTGCAGATATAAACTCTAACAATGGTTTTTATGTTTCATAAATTTTTCTTTTTTTTTTATTTTTATAATATATAATTTCAACTCGAATGCTCCTGGTCCCTCCTTTTACACTACAAACACTTCACGAATCACTTTAAACTCTAAAAAATATTCAAAAAAATTTAACATTTTCAACAACGATTAAAATTTTTATAATAACAAATAGTCACTCACAACTGGCAACAACTTCTTTATAATTATTTGATGTACTTCCATTGACTGGAATGGCAGTGTTTGTCGTACTATTATTTGAAGATGGTACATCAGTTGTGTTATTAGATGTTGACTGCAAATTTGCTCCTTCAGAGCATCTCCACAGTCCATATGAGCGTCCAACGTACGTTTGCCACATTCTAACTGTTCCATCTTCAGAACCTGATGCGTACAATTCGCCATCGGGCGAAAATCTGATACAGTGTACAGGTCCAAAATGACCTTTATTTAATTCTATAAGAAAATAGTAATATTGAAATTACTGTTTTGTAATTTAATTTATTTATAAACAAATATATTTTACCTAATTCTTCTCCCGTTGAATAATCGAATTTATATACATTTAAATCTTCACCCCCACATACAAAAACATGTTTATCAGGATGCAATGATGCTGAATAGCAATTTGTAGGGACAGTAATTTCTGTCATTTTTTCAAGAGAATTGGAATCTAAGAAACACACTTTGTTACCTATAAAATAATTTAAAAATTAAAATAGTTTGTTAATGTATTTTTACAATATTAAATTATAAAAATACTACCATATGCAATTGTAATAATAGAACCATCACGTGACATTTCCAAGCTATTTGGCACAGAGGGAAAGTCAATTTTTTGTACTTCCTGTATAAAAAAAATATATTAAAAAAAATATAATAGAAAAGTATTGAAATAAATTTGATCAGAACACTAATTATTTCAGTTTTATTGGAATACAATATTTATTTCTTAAAAGAATAAGTAAAATAAAATATATATATAGAAACCATATAGACATTATGAACTCCCACATTTTATAGGTAACTGGTTTCTTCTAATTAGAAGTTTTTATCTTTGGATTGAGAAAAGTTCGGAACGAAAATTAAATTCTGTATCATTATTGATTCTTTTACTTAATAAAATTTATAATAATCTCAACAGCAGATAATTGGAATCTAGTAAAATAGTAAGTGCATGTTTTTACACACTTCTATTTAATTTGTTATAAACACAAACATCCAACTTGTTAATGCCGTCTAATTTTTTAATATATATCTATATACTATATTATACGATATTTATTTTTATACTGGCTAATTAATTTTTGCATTGTTAGAATTACATTTTTTTTTATTTACACCTCAAATTTAAAGGAACGCAGAGGCCTAAATTTATGTACACAGAATAAAATTTCACAAAGTAATATTGCGTTGATATTTTAACATCGTCCAAATACATAACATTTTTTCTGCAATAAAATTTGTCTTTTTCAACTTTTATAATATAAAATGTTATCATTAAAAATAAAAACTAAAATAAATGCCAATAATACCAAAAAAAAAAAGAAAATTATATATTATCTGCTGGTTCAATTACTTTAAAAAGTCAGTTAAATATTAAAATTTAAACATCATTGTAACAAAAAACTGAAATTAATTATGTTCTAATTTAATAAAAAATAAGAGTAAAAAATTCCTACAGTTCCAGAATTTCTATCCCATATTCTAACAGTGTTATCTTCTCCAGCAGATATTAAAGCCATATCATTTCTAAAAAATGATACATGCCGAATGCCGCTTGTATGACCCGAAAATTTTTGTAAAACTAATTGAAATAAAAAGAGTTAGAATAAGTTTCCATATGTAGATGCACATGAAATCAAAATGAAAATTCACCGTTTTCAGGCTTGTTCAAATCAAATACTCTTAACAATTTTTCATTACTTGCAGTGACTAAAAGTTTATCATTATCGCTAAAATTTACACTTTTTACTATATGCTCATGTTCAAATGTATGAAGAATATCTCCTGAAACTGCATCCCACAATTTAGCTAAAATAATAAAATTATTTATTATCGTTGCTTACTGACGAATTCTTTCAAAATATATAAAATGACTAATACCGGTAAAATCTGCTGCTCCAGATGCAGCTCTAGTTGCCGGTTTATCTAATGCTACACCCCAAACAGCACCTTTGTGTCCTTCAAATGTTCCAATCCAATCTCCAGTTTCCCTGACGAAGCATGGGATTTCCATCTATGATTTAAAAAAAATATCAATAAAGATACAATAAATAATTAAAATAACTAAAAGACGAGATTAAATTTTATATAAACAACTTAGCACTTATATTGAAGAAACCTTTCAAAACAAAAAAAACATATCGGATTACTGCCATATTTCTTACATACAATAACAATTGATATTTCCAGTAGAATTTTTGGTTCTAAATATAAATAATATACACGTCTATATATATATATATATATATATATATATATATATATATATATATATATATATATATATATATATATATATATATATATATATATATACACACACACACATATATATATATATATATATATATATATGTATAATGTTTAACGATAAATTGGATTAACATGCTATACGTATTTAAATATTATAAATTAATGTATTTATATAAGATAAAAACACACCTATAATAAAATTTATAAAAATTAAACATTCATATGATTCTTGAATATAAGAAAATAAAAACATTAATAACTATAAATGTTAGAAACACAAAGTGTGGAACAAAAAAAAATAAATCTCGCAAAGGTCAATTGTATTCTGAACAATCATATATATAAAATGGTAAACAGGGAAAAAACAAATACCTTCATAATTTGTTTAATCAAATGTTATTTTACTTTTATAATAAATTATGCTAAAAAAATAAATTAAAAATCAATACTACCGTTTTAAAAAAAAATATATAAACTAGATTGAATCTCAAAGTGAGCTATAAATTGTTCATTATTGCTCTAACTTATAACTTAACTCATATTATAGATACAATTGAAAATTATTATTGCATATTTATAATATACATATATGTAGATATAATGTCAATATGCAATAATATATATGCAATGAAAAACATTAAAAATGTTTATAAAATGATGTAAAAGTATAATGTATTTAAACAAATACTTACAGTTATTTGACCATGTACTAGTGAAGTTTACAATGTATTAAAATTGAGAGAGAAAACGTTCTGCAAAACTTATAAAACTAAATATGAAAAAAATATTATATACTGCACTTAAGAATGAAGGCAAACCACTAACAAGACTATGATAAAAACATGTCAGTTGGTCTGAATCAAGGTATTTCCTATTTGTCGAGAAACGGAAGGTCAATTAACTGTTCAATACACGTCTTGCACGTTAAAATTATGTGTGTGAATATATATATATATATATATATATATATATATATATATGTGTGTGTGTGTGTTTGCGTATGATGGAGAAAAAAATTGATCACGTGAAGTTAAATTTCAGGAAGTTGTTTTCTTCATATATGGGTCGGAAGGTATATGGCATTGAATTTTCTACCACGATGTTTTTAAAGTGCAATAACATATAAATATCGATATCGTTTGTTTTATTTTATATTTTTATCATATATCAAATCTAAAATAAAATATTTAAATGATCATAGCATATACTAAAGCATATTCATGAAAAAATCTTTAATGTCATTCATAAAATAATATTGAACAATTTAAATTATAAGCATATTGATTTTTAAACATATACCATAAAAACTAAGATAAAAGATATAATAAAAGGGAAAAAGAATTCATCTATGAAAATATTCAATATATCTTTCATCTGTATTATTGAACACTTTCTAATACGCACTTTCCAAAAATATACTGGACTATCCAGTGCAATTTGATTCTACGAATGGTATAACAAACATATGTGATTAAATTAATGAATACTTTCAAAACGAAATATAAAATAGAAAACATGTATTTTGATTAAGAAAAAAGGAATCTTTAAAATAAACTAATACATACATTTTAAAATCCTTTTTGTATTATATGTGTTGTATTAAAATATATTTTTGTTCTGCTTACTGCGTTATACAAAATAGATATTATATGATGAACCTGTTTAATAAGTATTAAATTGTCACAAATTCTTTTGTACGTACATTTTTTTAAATTATTAATACATTTTCAATGCTTTATGAATTAATTTTTTAAAACCATATTTCGTGTCCTATTATTTTTATAATTAAAAAATATACCATGTTTTGAAAATTTTGAATATATTTGTGTTTGCTTCAAACAACTAACATTCCAAATTCTTTTTCTTATTTTTTTTCGGTGACGAAATTACTACTCCACGAGAAAAAATCTTTATCTTATTAATATGTTGTTGAATTTTGAAGTACTTATATTTCTAATCAAACTACACAAAAAATGATAAAAATATGCAACGATTCAAAGATGCATTCATACATATTGTTTGATTGTAAATTCATTCTACGAATCGAAATAAGATTATTAGTAAATGAACTAACTTGGATAAATTAGTTCATTCACTAATAATCTACTTCAATAAATTTATCTTTGGGCAATATATACATACATATATATATATATATATATATATATATATCATATACTGACTTGCAAGTTTTAATTACACTTTCGTTTAATGATTATCAATTATATTCAGTAACAACTATAATTTAGTTTTTAATATAACTTTCTATTTTATATACTAATATCATTTTCGTACAAAATAAAATTATTTTAAAATGAACAAAAATTAACACATTTATTCACCATTTCACACACACACACACACACACACACACACACACACACACACATATATATATATATATATATATATATATATATATATATATATTAAATAAACATATAAATATTAATTTCAAAATATGTACGTATGCGTATTCAGTAAATGTTAATCATTGTTATTTTTAATCATTTATACTGATGTTGCAATTTTCTGATGATCACATAATATTTACACAATAATGATTTTAGATTTAATTGTTAGCATTTTATTAAATTACCTTAATATTATTTTATCAAATTACCTTATTAGAATTTTATTAAATTATTATAAGATGATATGAATTAAAACAGATATATAAATTTACTTCAAGTTATTTTAAAATATAAAATATTATAAAAAGTCATATACATAAAATTTACTATATATTATAGATAAAAATATTTAATAAATAAACTATAATGATACTACAGTATCTATTTCTATTCAAGGAAAAAGCAAGAGCGGTGATCTAAATATATTAAATAGTTTTTCAATTTTAATTTTTCGCACTCTTTTTATGTAAAAAAGTATTTTTTATGGTTTTTTCTAAATATTTAAAATTAGTCCCAGTAGCTAATACATATTGAACGATGTCTCTAATTAGAAAAAATCTATAACGTACTTTAAAATTAAATATTTAACCTTATAAGAAAAATGCAGCAAAACAGAATAGAAGGTGTAGATTCACAACCACTATAACGGCAAATATTAAAAAACAAAAATAAAGTTTTGGAAACGCTGATATACAACAAGGTCAATATTGCAGTAGAAGAGCGATCATAAAAATAAAGCAAACGAATGTTTGTGTTAAAATTAATAGATTCAATGCAAACGTCGCACGGAGAAATATTGCAGAGCAAACGGCGAAAGTTTCCTTGACAGACGTTTAATACGCGAGGCCATCTTGAAATTTTTTTTCATATGATTAATTTATATACAAGGCGTAGAGAACACAAGTGATATATCTGGATTTTATGCGAGAACAAAAAATATATAAACACACACGCGAAATAAAAATTAATGTATGTATATATATATCACGATTAATATTTATGAATTTTATTGAAAAGGCGTAATATAATTTTCGATATGAATTTAATCGAGTACAGAACTGTCTTTTTTGCAATTTGGTCGTTTCGATATCTCGTACATGTGAATATGTATGCACGTAGCATTGGATACCTTTACAGGCGGAAATGAGGAAATATCCGCAGGAAGTGTTGCCGCTGAAGTCTAAATGGACAACGGGACGAGTGTGACCGCTGCAGTTCAACGATATTTGACGCAAAGACATTTCACAAGACAAGAAATATGAGAACAACAAACAATATTACCCTACGACGCCCACCACGCGACTGACTTGCGATCTAGTCAAACCGCTTTTATAACCAACGATCTAACCCTCCCCTTCCCCCTCTCTTTTCTTAATTATTTTATTTTATATTATAAAATATTAACTAATCCAAATATTCTTTCGTTTTTAGTCCAATATTAATTATTATTTTTATTGAAATTTTTGTATTTTATCGATAGCTATATTTATGTAAAAAAAACAACACGAATTAAAATGTAAAATCTCAAATTATCATATTAAAATCAAACTAATTTTGACACAAAAAGATCATTTCAAATAGATAGATTTATTTTAACATCGTTTATATTAATGTGTATTTAGAATAAAATAATGAACATAAATTATAACTATTTCTATTTTGTCTATTACTTAATGTTTAACAATATTTTTTTTTAATTAAATGATATACGTTTACTTTTTCAATTAGAATATTTTTTTATTCTTTTATAATGTTATTTGCAATTCGTTTTTTTTCAACAAAATATTTTTTTATAAAATTAAATAAATCCCACATATTTAAATATAATTTTATTCAAATAAATACTTTATATTTATTAAAATAAATAATATTTACATCTTTAGAATAATTTCCTATTCTTATATATATAATAATTATTTATACCTATAATAAACTTAGGTAAATTATTAAAATTACAAAATCGTCTATATAAATATAAATTGATTTAAAATATTTTACTGCATATTATTTTTTAGAAACTCGATAACGTGTACGTAAAATCTTCTGTTAAGGTCGTCAGTTTCGAGTTTAGAGTTGTTTCGTGATTTTAAGGTTGGATCATTCCTGAAGGTCCTTAAAAATGCTGTCTAGGGTTTTAAAAAGGCAAAATTTTTCTCAAATTAGACATTTCTCAAAATGGTATAATATTTTTTTATCTATGTATAATTTTGTATCTGTTTTCGGTCATGCCGATCGGTCGCTTAAATTATTTATTTTTATACAATTTGTATAACATCCTATATTATTATATATTCAATTTAGTTGTATTTTATAATTATTTACTATTTTTTAACATAATTAAGTAGTCGATAATTTAATATTAACACTTCTGCAAAACGTGACACCTAACCTTTAACTTTTCATTTCTTTTTTTTTAGGTTTATTTTTAAACACCCTTCGCTCTTAGAATTTATATAAAATAATAAATTATTGCTGGCTTTTTGTTAATTTATGATTACTAAAATATGAAATGTACAAAAATTTTCATTAATCTGAATGTTTCAGCGCTATTGCAAATCAATTAGCAACAGCGGGACCCGCAACACCAGCCGAACCACTAATCATTCCTCAATCGGAAGCTGATGAAAAGATTTATTCACCCAAATTGGAGAAAATA
The DNA here is from genome assembly GCA_024500535.1 of Leptonema lineaticorne. Taxonomy (NCBI): domain Eukaryota; kingdom Metazoa; phylum Arthropoda; class Insecta; order Trichoptera; family Hydropsychidae; genus Leptonema; species Leptonema lineaticorne. The sequence continues at coordinate 4,871,911 of JANIJI010000061.1, forward strand.
GCAGCAGATATAACAAATCTAAACTTGTTAGAAGTAAGCGAACTAAGCCAGTTATTAAAAAAGAGATTGAATCTTCCCGATCAGCCAATGATGCCGGCTAATTTTGCAATGGGTGCTTTTCCTGCTGTTGCTGCTGCTTCTGGTGAAGAAGACGACGTTGTTAAAGTGGCAGAGAAAGTTAAAACAGAATTTACTGTAAGTATTTAGTTCTTGTTAGTTTTCTTTATATATATATGTGTGTGTTTTGTATGTATATTTTTTTTATTTTAGGTGAAAATAACCTCCTTCGATGAAAAGCAAAAAGTACCTTTAATAAAAGAAATCAAGAATCTTCTCGAAGGATATAATCTCGTACAAGCTAAGAAATTTGTCGAAAGTCTACCAGCAGTTGTAAAAGCTGATACGACGAAAGAAGAGGCTGATAGATTAATGGTCGCCTTAGTCAAAGTTGGAGCTGTTGTCGAAATATTATAAATACACGCCATTTAATATTACAACTATTAATTAAGCTTTAATATGAATCGTTTCTTTAGAATTGTATTGAAAATGAAATAAATAGGTTTTCTTTTACAAATCTTTTTCATTCACCCTATCCATTATATATATATATATATATATATATATATATATATATATATGTGTGTGTGTGTGTGACAGACTATAATGCAAATTGTAGCCACTTGCAGTTATTCTGAATTTATAAACTGGGTTGTTTCAAATATATTAAAATAATTATGTATTTATCAATCAACCTGCCTTTCATTTGTAATATCAGGTCTGCCAAAATGATGGTTATTCCGATTATCCAACTTAAATAGAAGCGTTAAACTTTGATATTAATAAATTGATTAAAGATAGTACATGCTCTTCGATTCTTTTTTTTTCCTAAAACTGCTTTTTATTAGCTTCGAATTTACCTATCTTAACTCGATGCATATTTCTAAATTACTTAAATATTTAATTTGAGTTAAAGAAAACACTTTTGGTATATAAAAAGATTTATTATTCTAAGTGCAAGTCAAGCAATTGTATTTAATTTTTACATTCATTTTTTTCCATATACAATTACTATAATTAATTTATTAAATATACAAATTATAATTTTCGATTTATTCATTACAAAGGCACAAATATAACGCACCCGATTTTAGTTCCTATATTCTATGGTCAGGTTACAAGAGATCACAAATGAATCTCATAATTTATAAAAAAATATATTAACAAATCAAATTATTATTCTTATATATATATACACAATAGAATTTGTTTTTTTACGAAACACATTCATACATTTTTATAAATATACACGCTCATACTATACCACACATGTGTTAAAGGATGAATGTTATTAATGTAATGAGTTATATTTCTATTATCCCAAATTTTTAAACCTGACCTATTTTAAATACATATACATTAATTGAATATGTGTGAAAAAAATTAGTAGTGAGAAATTTATTTTTTAACAATATTTAATATTTCACCATGGTGAAATTTAAAATATAATGAATTGACTATAGATTTTGCATATAAATTTTTGTTTATCTAGGTTTTGGAATTTTAATTATTTCAGATGAACTCTTTTACAATAAGAAAGCTATGGGAATGGTATAATAATAATAATTTTACTGATAATTATAATTTCTGATATTATAAATTAAAGTATAAAAGTAAATATATATATATATATATATATATATATATATATATATATATATATATATATATATATGTGTGTGTGTGTGTATATATTACAATAAACATGGGCCTAAAAATGAAGCTGATTTATTACATAATTTTTGTTCGAAATCTACTTTTATAATTACAACAAAATTACTTTTTTTTTTGTAAACAACTGAACATATGTAAAAAATATAACTTTAACAAATCTGTAATAATTATGTAAATACAAATTGACAATTTAGGTCTTTTGTTTCCATACAGCATTTTACAAGTTTCAATTACAATCATGTAATAAAACGATATGCTATCGACACAATAAATCAATCATTAAATTAAGAAAAATATCAATAAAATTTTAATACTAATGAAAAAAATTTAATGTTAGATTTTTATATAGTATCTTTTAAAAACATAAAATCAGTCAAATGGTTATTCCCATATTACATTGAGTAACGTGAACATTTATTAGAAATAAATTAAAACGATTTTTATTACTCAATGGCACAAATATTTCAATGTTGGGTTAAAAAAGAGACTAGTGCAAATACTTAACTTGTTTTAAAGACAAACATATAGCAATTTTATATTTATAATAACGAACAAAAAAAAAACTATTAACTATGGGAATATTGGTTATAAATAAAAAACATATTTTATCCATAAATAAATGAATCAATTCACTTCTATAGTATATGTTATATATTTATAATTATATGATTTGAACAATAATTGCAACGAAAAAAAAACACAATTAAGAAAAACTCATTAAAATATATATTACAATAATAAATATATATGTTAATATTTTCAAGAAACACGCAATATAGTCAAAATCAGAATTTCAATAGGTAGATTAAAATAACCATTTTTTTCGATGATATAAAATAAATACAAAGAATAAGAAGGACCCAAATAGTACATTGATGTTGAGATACAAGTTCTCAAATATTAATTGCGTAATTGTTTCGATGCAGTTTTTGAAAAATTAATGTCAAATATTTTATTTCATACCGAGGTATCAATAAATAGACGGAATTATAGTACTGTATATTCTAAAATTATTAAATATTTTAAACAAATTATTTTTTGAACAAAACAAATCTTATAATTATATTTTCCGTGATTTTCTTTAATAATATTTGTACTGTTTTTCTTCTTCAAGCTAATTAAAGTTATAATTTTTATCGTGGACAGTAACTGAGGGAAATGTATAAATACTTGGAAAATTACAAGTTAATCTAGCCGAATATTTACAAAATAAAATACAAGTATTTAAGAAATAAAATTAAAGTATAAAATGAAATTTACGAATAAAAATAAATAATAATTTAGTCTTAATTGTAAAAGTCAATATCGAGTCACATAAAAAATGCAATTTAAAAACGATAAGGTGATACGATTTACAAATAGTACGTAAAAAAATATTATTTGATCATCAAATTTTCTATTGTTATTTAACTAAAAAATAATATAAACACGTAAAATTATTAGCTGTTTTGAATAATAGCTAAATAACAGAAAGAAATAAAATTTCATAGAAAAGTAAAAAATATTTACTTTGGATGAAAGTTAGAGCAACCTACACTTTATACAATGAGAGCATAACTATGAAATTCACTAAAAGCTTACCGAGTAATAAGTTATGCTCATTTTAATGCACAATATTTAAAATGTGTACAATAAAAACGAGTTGTGCAAAAAATATGTAAGATATCTATGTATAAAAACATATTAAATTATGTAAATAAATAGGTGATTCAAGAGAGCAGAACGTATACTTATAATTTACAAACATACATGTAAAGAAAAATCACATTTTTTATTCACATATGAAAATTATTAAAAAGAAATATTTTATTAATGAATTTATGACAAATATGGAACACTAAAAAACGAACATCATACACTAGTTAACTATGAATTTGTATAATTAATGATTTTTTTTAATAATTTAGTCACAATGGAAATATTTAAATAAAAAATATACATTAAACTAGGCTACAAAAATGTTCACGTAAAAAGGAAATAATTGTAAAAAAATTCATTTATATAATTAAATCGAAATCATATGCGAGATAATGAATAATCTCTTACATATATTGTATACCCGTTTAAATGCAACATTAAAAAAAATAAGTACTTTAACACAGTTTATAATTTCACTAAGTCATTTCTTCTAATACAGGCTATTCAACATTTTTCACTTTACCCATGATTTTTCCTTCCCATAATGGAAGAAGATCGGAATCATTAAATATTTCCTCTTGTATAGGTGTATTTTCTAATTCTTCGCATTCTGTTTTAAAGAAATACCTACAAAAATGTAAATATTAATAATAAATATTAATAATATATAAATAACTGTCTTGTATAAAAGAAAAAATATATATAAACCTGTAGTTTCCCTTTTTAGGCAAATAATCTTTAAAATGTTTTAATGTAACAGGAGCAGCAGGTATTTTTGTTCGATAAGGCAGAGGTTCATCCAAGAAAGTAAACACAACAATGGTAGATGGAGTTTCGGTGTGTGTATTTGAAGCAAGTTTTCCACCTGTTTGTGTTAACCTACTCAAATATAATGTACATATATTAAAATAAATTTTAAAAATCAGACAAATAGAAGTAAAAAAAAAATACCTTTTAGAGTGCTTTGTATTCGACGTAGAAGAACTTGATGGCATCTGATGATGATCTCGTAATAGACGTCGACATGCTTCATCAAGTTGAGTAGGTGTATGCGGTGAAGGAAGTGGAGGCATTTGTGGATCTGTTGCAACTGGTTGCCCAGGTCTTTCAGCTGAACCACTTCTACTAAACGATTTGCAACCAAATCTAAATTGAAATACCGACAAAACAAATTAGTATGAATAACTAAAGGAATAATATTTGAAAATGTATATACTACATACCTATCGATATTACTGTTTGCACCTTCCCGAATCCACATAAGAATACGTGAATCTGGTTGATGTGAAGATGGAAGTATTGACGAATGAAGCGGAGGAGTGTCACTAACTACGGAAACTCCACTATCAGTAAGATCGGTCAACGTTTTACGACTAACTGACCTAAAATTGACATATGTATATAAATATATACCCCTTTAATCGAACATATACGCGCACAAACACAAACACACACACACACACACATATATATATATATATATATAAACATTTTTTTAAATTAAATAAAATGTAGAAAATAAGGCGTAAGAATATTACGACTTTGATTTTATAAATTTAGAAATTATTAACCTTCTTCCTATGGATTGTCTCAAGAATGGATCGTTGTAATCAGGCACAGACCTGCTCTTACTGACACCCACGATGCCAGCTCTTTCGCTACTTGATGCATCACCAAAATCTCGAACATTGCCTGAATCAGCAGAAAGTGCAGATTGACCAGATAATGTTGAATGGTGGTCTCGACATCTACGATTATGACTATGTAAATGAGGAGGTGAAGTTGGACGCCCAGGAGATCGCGCAGGAGTAAGATCCGACCAAACACGTGACACGTGCTGATCTGTAAAATGTGAAAAAAATGATAATTTAAGTTTATTAATAATAATTAGAAAAATAAACTATAATATACCTAGAATATCTTGATCATTGTTATCATCATCTATTTGTAATTTTTCTCTTAGGGCAGCTGCGAAATTGTAATGACTTCTCATAAGCATAGATTGACTAGGTCCATCATCACCGCTCTATGATAGAAATATAAAATAAAAATTAGTACAAATAGAACAATATTTAAATATAACAAACAATATAATATAATACTGACATCCATAAGTTTTCTATCAAGTTTTTCTTGATTTTCCTGATCTCTTTTAACTTTTTCTAATTTTTCGATCAATAAGGAAGCAAATTCTTCAGGTTTCATAGCAGTACATTGACCTTTCTGTAATCTCAGTGTTCTGGGAATTACCTATATAAGGGTTAATGTAAAATATCAATAAAACAATATATGAACAAAAATTTATTTTAATTTATGTAATTCTTGATTAAATTGTAACAATATACAAACCATATCATGAGTACGAGTAGATTTATTCATAGCTGCACTTTCCATCATTACACGATGGCGAACATGATCTCTATTTCCATGACCACTACGACACATACTTATACCATCACTGAAAAAAAAACGTAAATATATTTAAAAAATAGATATTAAAATCATTTTTAAAGGTTACATTATTTATAAATATTAAATTACAAATATTAAATTTAGCTAAATATAAAAAAAATATTATTAAGAAAAAATGTTTACTTACACGCTGCTTCCAGACATCGACAAAGCATCTGAATCAGTTCTCCCGCTGCTTAAAGATTGTAATTCTGAATCTTGTCTGGATGTGGGGCAATATGCTGAATACGATAAGTGTGGATGCGAATAGACAGAATAATTTCTTCCAAACACACTGAATGTCAGTCAATAAAAGGGAAACAGCAGGGTAAAGCAACATGCCATTGTATTCACAGTGAAATAAAATAATATTGGAAATTATACGTATTCATTTATAAAAGTCGCACGATAACAAAATTGGTGGATAAAATTATTTATCAGTATCCAGGTATAACATCATATTGATGTGTATTGTTGGGTGTAATAATATTGAATCCAATAGACAGCAACAGTGTAATTTTTGAGGAGCGGCATCATCAAGCAAAAACGGCAATGAAACATAAAAAAAGCAAAATAAGAAAAAAAAATCTAAGTTAATTCTAAAAAACATACTGAAAATTATTCAATGGAATATGAAATTTATAACTGAAATGGAACAAATAATATGGAAAATAAAAACAAGCTAAACATGCTATGAAGCAATATGATCCAAAATATATTATAAAATTTGCTTAATTTTTAAAATACTACTTAAATATTTTTTAAAATTTAAAAACAAAACATGCTATTAATATATCGCAGGCGAGTCAAACTCGTAGCATATTTCGGATCACACAAGTTTTGTGTATTAAATCGTGGGCCGCAGTTTTCATTTTTATTCAAGTTGTAGGCCGCAAGTTTCAACTAAAAGCGTTACAAGCTTTTTAATTAAAATATCACTTAATTTATTTAAATTGTACACTACAACTTTATTAAACGAAACCACATACAAGTAAAAAAATTCTTTTAAATATTAATTTTATATATGTTATCAAAAACAGAGTATCTTGGCGGGCCGCATGCGGTCCGCGAGTCTCGTGTTTGACATGCCTGATATAGTGGTATTTTAATACCATGCTCTTTAATAGGAATATACAATAATATAGTGAAAAATTTTTAAAAAGACAAGTCAGTCAAATATAGTATACGAAATTCAAATAACTTATTTTTCGAATTTAGATATGTCAATATTATTAGCAAAATATTTTAAGTTTTAACATTTTATTATATATTATATCATAAATATTCAATCGACCTAAATTAAACTAAAATATAAAAGCAAAAGATTTGGAAAACTATACCTTTCATATAATTTGAGACTACCCAATAAACAATGAATACTTTTAACATAGCACATCATAGAAAGGATTTTTATGTACAAAATATACAAATTTTTAACGACGGAAAAAGTATTATTTATTTATTATATTATTTGTAGATGTTAATATTGAGTTCATACTAATGTTTAACTTTCAGTTCATACTAATGTTTTCAAGTGATTCGATTTAGCTTAGTTTAGTTATTGGTAAAATTGTGTGACATTATAATATTACATTATACAGATGGGTTGTTGAAATTTTCATACTTTTTAATATAGAAACTGTTATTTTAGTAGTGTATTTTATGAGAAGTTTTTGTACTTGTATTACTATAACTTTACTAGATATCAATTATCTGCATTTTTAACTGTCTTTCAATAATAAATAAAAATAAATCGTGAGCTACAAAAATTGGCACATTCGTACTTCTGGCTTTTGCAGTAGAAATTGATTGCAGTAATAAATACAAAGAAAAGAATAATCCATACTATGTAAAATATTTACAAGATTTTTACTAATGTAATGATTTTTAACCATCCATTGATTGGTTGGATAAAAAATACGCACTTTTTAAAATGTTTTTATTTTAAGTTTTGTAACAAAAATTAGTCGTAAAACTTTAATTGAAAATAAATTTTTATCATAATGTATGCGCGTAAGCGATACTGGATAGTGCGAAAAAGCGTCATTTCTTTGCGCGTATCGCGTATGTTCGGTATAGACAGGGCGATTAAAATCATAAAAAGTTCTACTGTATTATCAAAACATGCTTTGCAATTAATGCAATTTAAAATAATAAACAAAAAATATGACATAAAGCAAACTAAACAAAAAAGAATTATAAACATATACTAACCCTGTAAAAGTTTCAGGTTGTAGTCTTTTCTTTTGTGTAGCCATTAGTAAATCTTTGGTAAGTCGTTGAGGCATTTGGGATGTGGACGGCATCAATTGATGTATACTGAGTTCTTCACCTTCATGTAGAGTTGCAAGATTACTCTGAATTAGTGGACCACATAACTAAAATTTAAATTATTTTGCATGGATGAGTAAAAACAATTTCATTATGAATAAATAGAAAACATGCTTCATATAAACCTCTTTTGAACTTGAAGAGCTTGATATGCTACCACTAGAATGGATACTAGAATTAGAATTAGCAGACTGTGCATGTTGAAGATACGTGTCAGAACGCAGAAAACTAACATAAGTTGTTTCTTTTATTAATTTTTCAACCTATTTAAAAATAACAAAATGTGAACCAAATGATTTAATTTTAATGAAAGTATCCGAAAGCTAATTTTAAAATACTTACTTCCACTTGCATGGAATCAAAGATTTCAGCATCAAGTGAACCTTCATCTTTTAAACCTACTTTAATTCTGCGTCGCACGTCTTCTGGAATCGTTAGCTCCGATCTTTTAAGTAATCTAAAAACAAGAAATAAAAATATTGCAAAAAGCAACAATAATATAATAAAAAAATTAAAACAAAAACTTACTTATATATGGCTGTAACAATGTACTTAAGAAGTGTAGGATCTTTATTTTGTTTAAGACCCTGACACGCAAAGTAAAAGTTAAGACGGTCGACATGCGGTGGTCCTGCCTCCAGCACATAGCTTCGGAACAAACAGACTCCTTCTGCATCCTTATAAAATGAAGGGGTAAATATTATATTAGATATTTATAATTTCAAATTATAATTGAAAATTTCAGTATACCTCAAGTAAGTCACGCAAGTTACGTGCCCAGCGCAAATAGGCTGGAGAAGAACGTCCTCCAACTTGTGAATCTCCACCCCCTGAGATATTTGGATACTTTCGCCCGGAAGATCCTTTTCCCCCATGGTGCCTTTATAAATGATAAAATAATTATTCACAAATGTTCACATTGATTTGAGTGATAAAATCAATGTATCTTAAGTTTTTATCTCAAAACAAACTAATTGAAATTATACAAAATATTACTAGAACAAAACAAATTTCATTTGATCACCAAGTCGATAATTCAACAGTTACTAAAAATTAACATATATATACCTGTGAAGAAAATTCGAATGACTCGCAACCTCTGGATAGAGGGTGAGGGGTCGCCCCCTCTCCTCTCCTGGCACTGGTGGCAAAGATGACCTGTCAGTAAGTTTGCTTTCCCAACCTAAATAAGAATATTAAAATATATAAAGAGAAAATTATATTTAAATATTATTAAAAATATAATATTAGGAACCTTGCGGGTGACCGCCCCCAGGAGTATGGCTCATGGCGCATAGGCCCTCCTCCCACCCAAAAACAGCATGGCGAGACAGACACTAGAAAAATAGAAATAATTAATATAGAAAGAGATATATTTTAATTTTACTTACAAAAGAAATTCATAAGCAAAAAAAATTTTGTTCGTTCATCGATCGGCATCGGGTTCGGACGCTCTCTACATCGGGCTACATCGGAGTAAATTTAAAGCATAATATATTAATTCCATCATAACTACCCTTATTTTTTTCAAACATAATAAACTGCCAATGTACAAAAGAACTAAATTCAATGAACCATATTGGTTTACCTGTCAGAAACTATCAAATCATAACTGTGCATGGATGAATGGTTTTCTTATACAATTGTTAAGTCTACATAAAAAATGTATTTATATACAATGAATTCATACCATTTTAAGCTTTTTTCTATTTATTAGAACGTTTTTACTATTATTAAAGCTCTCAATGTTCAATTGAAAAATGATGAAGTAGGGCCGGAGTAATCGATACAGTGCAAATGACCGCCGAGATCAACGTCGGAGATGCGAATACATGTAAATGGGAGATTTGGATGGAAATGGGTGCATCGGTCTCAATAATTTGTATATTTTTTATTGCAAATAAATATAGTTAAAAAAATTAAAATATTTTGTAGTATTAAAAGTTTTCAATGTGATTTCAGAAAAAAAAATATTAAAAAATAATAATTCTAAAATACTTCAATAGAAATACAACAGTTAAGAGAGACGTTAATTATTATATTATGTATTAAAAAATAATTAACACATTCTTTTAGTAAAATAAGTTGGAATTCTGTAATTATAACTATTTAAAATTGTGCTCATCATATAAAAATTAAAAATTCGTTAGATTTTTAAATATAAAGTGGGTTATAATATAATATTCAACGTTTTATAAAATAAGAATTCTTCATAGTTTTTGACAAATTGATAAAAAATATATTTTTTAAATAGGAATATTTTTATTTCGTTCGCTTATTTTGAAACCTTTCCAGTAACTATACGATCAGAATATATTACAAAATAAAATTATGTAAAAGATTTATTAATTTATAAAATATATCAAAATAAATCAAACTTTTAAAAGGAAACGTAGAAAAATATAAATTAAAAACGCAACTATATTTATTCAGCTATTATTATATTATTATTGCGTTCACAACAAATCTAAGATTTATAAGACCGCATAAACCGTTCGACAAGCAAGACCGAAACCGATGTTTGGGTACGGTTATGTTTCATTATAGTATTAAAAAAAAAATACTAATATAATATTTAAGCAAAAAATATTGAATAAAGATCTATTTACAATCATAAAAATCATAATAAACGCAAAATATTTAGTACACCCATGATCCGGAGCGTTTGCATCTGCGCGGGGCAAGGATCGATCGATATAGGTTCAACGCTGCGGACTCGCGTCAAGTGCACACAATAGTGGTTTTTGAAACGGAATCGATGCCGTTTCATCATATCGGTAAGAAAAAAATAAAATTTTCAAAAATAGAACGATTAATACTTCATTAATACGTTCCGGACTACGCGTTCGATCACGGTTCATTTGATGATACTTCAAACGCAACCGTGAATATTCAGATTAAATTTAGTACGTTAAATGCAAATATTGAAAACGTAAACGTATTATATATTTATAAACGAATGCGTGCGTGTGCGCGTAAGAAAAGATATGTCGACTAATATTTTTTTGTCAGAAACAACTATTCATCGATTACGATAGTGATTTTCTCTTGCGGTTTATCCGTTTGCATAATTCATATATTGCGCGATCTAAATTAAAACTTTAGTTTAAAATTTATAGTTTCGACAAGAAGCGTCGACGGTAAAATATTTTTTCCGTTTAAACGTTCTTATCGAAATTTGTAAAATAATAATAAAAACGTCGTCAATAATCGTCAGAGAACGGATAATAAGATAGAGATAGTTAAAGTTTTCCGCGTTAAAAATTAACGCGGACACTCGTTTTATTGGAGATTTCGAACGGTCGATTTGAACGCGCTCTTTTCAATTAGGACACTCGAAGAATGCAAAAAGCGGTCGACTTCGTATGCGATAAAGACGACGAAACGATCCGAGAGCATAGTAATTACTTAAGATTCGCGTCGTCGGCTAACCGGCGACCGCGTCACTCGAGGAGATAAAGATCGCTTCCGACGGCGGAGAGGTTATGTGCGACGACGAAGGTGACGACGGCGACGACAATTGAAGGGCGAGACGGCGAGGGCGGGCGATATCCGACGGGGTGGTAAACGAGGGTGAGGGCGCGGACGCGAGTGTGAGGCGACGAGTGACAGCTGACAGCTTCGGGGTGCACGTGCGTTCCCGATTCAGAAATCCCGAGCGCGGGACGTTCGCGGGATGAACGGGAAGACGATCGACAATCGGAGACCGCGTCGTCGATTTACCCGGCATTCGCCGTTTGACGGATGTCGCTTCCATGTGAGGGGGCGAAGCGTTCGGAGAGTCGCGGGCGCGCTGCGGCAACGACGCGCGCCCGCCGACCGACCGCCCTTAACGCCGACGATCGCGACCATGCACCGAACGCGCCGCCGTTCACCGTTCGCCGTTCTCCATTCGCCCTTTTCCCACGCGGTCGCTCTTTTTAAAATTCGACGAATCCGGAGGATTTATTATACATTAATAAATATAATTAATTTTGCGTTCCAAAATCAACGAACAAAGTTATAAAAAATATAGTAAAAAAAAAGAAAAATCAAATACACAAGTATCGTTAAAATATGTAATAAAAATTAATTTTAATACGTATATAAATACACATATTCGTATATGCGCGCGGATATTTTAGAAAATTTCGTCCTCAAATAATATATATATTAGGCTTAACGTAATACATATCGCGAGTAATAAATATTATATAATAAAATTCGATCTAATTCCCTCGAATAAAGAACCCGGCGGAACAACCGTGCGCCGTTAGAAAGAAAAAAATAGAGATTTCACTCGAAAGCCGAGGGTTTCTTTCGTATCTGTCTCCGACAGATTTTCTCGAGAGAGCAATAAAAGAAAGGCCACTAGAAAGGTTTTAATATTTGATGAATCCATCTTAGATAGTGCTTTTAGTTGTTCAAATATAAAACGTTATTTGTCGCAAACTCGTTTGTCTTGTTCTTTGTATTATCGAAGTAAAAAACTAATCGTTTTGTTATTTGGATAAAATATTTTTTCTCATATAATTATAATTATTATAATAAAAGATATTTGCGTAAATATAATTCGGGACATGTGTATGCGCACTAAATAATTTTTTTAGAAATGAAATGTAATCTTTAGACTTTTTGCTCGATTTGTGATAATATTTATCATAAATTAAAGTTTCCAACCGTTTACGTAAACGATCCGAAATGTATATAATTTATTTTCTAATCGATCAAATAAATAAATATTAAAAAAAATGTTGTCGATAAAAAGCAAACAAACAATACGAACGACGGAATGAACAGTCTATAAAATTTGTTGAACGCTATCTACATTTGACCAGAAGAGCAAAACCGAAGCTCGAAACTGTATCAAAAGCGTGGCCAAATACATTCATATACGTCAAAGAGAAACCGCCGAGTTTCACAAAGGACAGGGGAAAGAGGAACGTGTATGGATGAATCACTTTTCAGTACTCGTTCTCTAAAATTATTGATCACATACACGTATTTCGTATACGGTTATACAAACGGTATTTCCAAAACTTTGATTTTTTAACAGATAGTTGATGACGTAGTGGTATAAAACAGTATTAGATCAACATTGCATTTTTTGACTCATAACATCATGCCTGATACTTTTTTTTCGGTGTTTATAAACTGTCATAAAGATAAAAAAAAAATTGCGGCTTACTTTAGAAACCGCGATTCATATATTTTTTTCAACGAAATGAAAAATTTTGTAATAAAATAATATTACCATATATTCTAATTAATATTCTAATACGATGCAAAAATAACAAAAAGTAGTGTGATCTATAGTAGTAGTCTTATAGTAGTTTTATTAACGTATAAGGTTGTTTGAACGATTAAACATAACTATATAATATTATAATATAGTAGTATTATTAACATCACTATATAATATAAATTTATATAACAATTAAACTTATATTATATAGTGTGTACAAAAAAAATATCATTTTGGGTTTAAAATCTTTTAACAGATTTCACCATATTTGATTTCTTTCAAACAATATCAGAATAATAATTTTAATCATTATAAAAATCGATAAAATATATGGCTCAAATAAATAAATATAGTTAAAATTTGAAAATTTATGAAAAGAAAATATAAAATTTAAATCAAAATAAAATATAATAATAATTACTTTAACATGACTTCAAATATATATATATATATATATATATATATATATATATATATATATATATATATATATATATACCTTATTCGATGGACTTAAACAAAACAAATGATTCTTGAGTAAGTCTCGAGAGGTATTAATGCACATTTCCGTTCGTCTGCTTCCGGTCGTTTTGCCATACCTAAAAGAGCGTTCGGGAAAACACCCTTAATTCTTTGAAAAGTAACTAAATGGGAGTACGCTGTGGGAATTGATCAATCAAACCAAAAAGAATTAGAGAACAAAGAAAACTCCAACATCCATTAAATAACGAAGAGGTATCATAGATATCATTGGAATGTAATGTGCAACTAACTAATCTCATCAAACATTAAATAACAGCCGTATATCGCGAATTGAGATCTAAGAGTTTAATATAAAGAATGTTACAATGTCATATATAAAAACAATATTACATTAATTAGTGGTTTTACTATTATGTAAAACTATAAAACATTATGTAGTTAAATTGAAATTCTACAATCAATATAACTATTAAGTTTTGTGATAATATTAATTGCATAAATGTGATTATTTGATATTCAAAATAATAATAATACAAAGAGATTTAAAAGAAAATTCAATAAAGTAAATTAAAGACTGCAAAAAAAAGCTAAAGCGGAATTGTAATTTTCTCTTTATACCAAAATATTTTTTCTGCATTTTACTGTTAAACTAAAGAAACACATCTGAATACGTAAAAGGTATTTATATTCAAGTTTTCTTGAATACGCCTACAACTATACAATGAAAATTTTTAACGACGTGGAGAAAAAAGTAGGGAAGAACCTTTTAACGTTTGTACACATTTTAAGAAAGGATTATGAAAAGCAGCTGATGTTGCAATTGCGAGCACGCATGCAGATGTATACATGGTAGGATAAAATAAGAAAACTGAATATATGAGGAGAAAAAAGGCAGCAGTGTAATAAAGCCTCGCGGTCTACGTGTACAGTGAAAAATGTTAACATTCACAAAACTATTATATACACGGAGGCCTTAATTCGCGGAGCAAACGTAAAATGCTGTTTTTAATTTTGAAAGGCCCCATTCGTCCCATAACGTCCCGTCGTCGGCATTATTATTTGCAGCTCAGCTTCTCAACCTCCGCGGAGTCTCCCTCATTCTTCCCCCCCTCCCTTTAAAACTCGTTCATCCCCCTTGTGGCCTTTTGATGTTTTGCTCCTTGCGAGTTTTCATTTGGGGCTTTGTACGGCGGTGGCAAAAGGCTTTGCAGTTCCTCGGCTAATGTCTTATGCCCTTTTGAAAGTTGCCATGAAAGCGGGCCGCCTGTGTCACAAATCCCGTTTTTAGGCTTGCTTCCTTCCGCATAACACGCGACAAGCAACATAAACTGCGTGCTCAGAGACCTTCATAAAAAGACGCTCGCATAATTGTTGACAACTTTTGCTCCTTTTTTTATTTTACAATTCTTACCGAGCGCTACGTGCTAATCAGCGGTATTATGCGGTTTCGTTTGTAGTAAAAAGAATTATATTTTTGAATTATAATTGTATAATCTCACGATTATATATTACGTATTCATGACGCATAAATTCCGATAAATGGTGAAAAATTATATTATATAAAAGACAAAATTATAGTAAAAAAATAATTACAAATATCATAGAACTTTTATATATGTATACGTTTAACAAACATTTTGTGTTTAGCTAAACTCAACGTTATATTTAAATGTTAAAATTACAATTTACAGCTATTTCTACATTTTTATAATCATAAAAATATAATATGTAGCATAAATTGATATGAAATATTCTTTGAAAAACAAAATACTTTATTCGTTTTAAAGTTGATTAATTTTAAAAAAGTATAATAATATTTTAACAAGTGTTAAAAAAACTATTTTCAAAACAATTTTATTTAAATATGTATTTTTCATAATATTTAATCATTAAATATACATATTTTTTTCTATATTTGTGGGACTAATACAAATAAATAGATATATGCTTCAAAAACTAATATTTACATACACATAAATAACTAATATGTTTAGTGTATGATGCAGGTCTTTCTTCTCATAGTGAACACTGTTATAAATTTATACGCTACACTTGTTTAAAGTTTAATTGATAGAAATCAAATGTGAAAATTTGTTATCATTAGTTACGGTTAAATTACATAAATGACATATATACCTTACATCAGGGGTCGGCAACCCTCGGCCCCGCGGGGTGCATGTGACACACCAAAGCATCAATATAATTTTATGAAAAATGAACAAAGTTAAAGCGTGAGCGTGCCGAAATATGGCCGGTAACAATGGTGAAATCACCAATTTTTTTCTTTAGAAACGAATAATTAAATAGAAATAATTAATTTATTAATATGAAATATTTTCGATTTGAATAGAATACTTTCAATGAAGGAATTTATAAGGAATATTTTGTCTTTGAATATCTTATTAGTTTAAGTATTATTGTTATTATAAAATGTCGATATATTTTTTATTTTTAATAATATTTATACTTGTATATGTTATAAAAATACCATTAAAGTTACATTTGAATGTGCGGCCCACATAAAAAAAAATATTTTGAAAATGGCCCGACTCTTGCCTTATAATGTCTAAGATACGAAAGCGGAATAATTAGAAATCTTAAATGATATTAATTTCAATCATAAATAATAATTTTATGCAAGACTTTATCACGATATAAATGTAGAATGCTCAAATTTTAAAATCGAAAATCGTAAACGCTTGAATTTCAAATGCGCTCGTCAATCAGGCAAATAAAAACGATCGGTATTGAACGTAAAATTGATTTAAATTTGAATACAATAATGATATAACAGAAGTGATGCAAATTTCGAATTCATTTGCGATCCATGACAAATTGGCTTTGTTAGTGTACAGCAGGGGTAGCAAACCGGTCGATCGCGTGCGATATCTTGACTTATGGTCGTATATACGGACATAAGTGTTTTATGACAAATTAAATCATAACATCTCTATATATGTTCACTTAATTTGAATTAATAAATATTGTTAACAATTATTCGTGTTATTTTAATTCTCCTGAACGTGAGTTTTAGATTTAGACTACGCATATGACAATAAGTCGATCGTGATACATTTTTCAAATAAAAAGTCGATCTTGCGTATATAAAAGTTGGCCACCCCTGGTGTACAGGATTGGAATGAAAACTGAATATAAAGAATTCACGTTGCCGTTAATATGCCAAGTGGATGAATTGTGGTGTGACAATAAAAATATTCTGGAGTTTACAGAATATATATTCAAAATTAATTAAAATACAAAAATATAAAAGAAAAAGTCACTTTACAAATAATTGATTCTCTAAAACTTTGTCAATAAATTCTATTCTGGCTCAGAGCTCGTCAATCTTTTTGACATAATGATTTTTTTCAGTGTCCTTAGAAATGAATATACATAATGAATCACCTGTCATCAAGATGAATGTTAATATATATATATATATATATATATATATATATATATATATATATATATATATATATATATATATATGTCTATCTCTACTCGATAGATTCAAATATCATACATCTAATTGTCATGAAAATTTGGGAAATTATTAGGTATATAGCCCGTAAAGTTTTTTGAAAAAAAAATGAAAAACAAAGTTGGTATTCTGAAAAAATATCCCAAAAATTCAGATTTTTAATTAGATGCGTAAATAGGCACAGCTAGTTTCATATAAAAATATTTCAATAAAATAAAAATTAAATTAATAAAAAATAATAATTAAATTCGATTAAAAAAAACAATTTTTAATCAAATTTAATTTACTTAAAAAAGAATTCAAAAAAAATTAATTCAATTCGCGTATTATTTATTTTCTACAAAAAAATATTTATTTAAATATTATAACAACACAATCTAAAATATTTGAATAATAATATCGTTTGAATTATAAGTACAATATTACTGGATAAATTAAAATTAATTAAAATTTATTTATAAGAATTAAAAAGTAGAAAGTAAATATTTTTAAGTAAGAACTATTATATAATGTTTAGAAAATAAATGAATGAAAAAAAAAGAACAAATTATGAATATTTTAAAAAATTCAATCGATCGAACGATATTTGCAAATTCTTCGTCCATATATGACAATATATTAAAAAATTCTAGATTGTGGATAACAATATATTACAGATTGGCAAGATAACTTGAATGGTCGAAGAAACAAGAATTTTTGCATTCAAATAGTTTCTTGTCATCGGAATCGAACTCAAAATATGAAATAATTCAAGCGTAATCCTCGAGGATTGAAAAGATCGAGGGCGGCGATAAGATGCGTTTATATTCGAAAAGAATTCTTTCAAACACACATTTGAGGCTTTGGAGTTGTATGCGGAGATATTATGCAAAATCGCGATAATTTCGCAATGTGCACATTTGTTTCAAATATTCAATATGAAATGTGAAACGTGTGTGTTCAAGTATAAATTTACAATATTAAAAGATACGATTTCTGTACTAGAGAAAACATATTTCAGTCTTGGGAATAAAATATGTAAATAACTGATTTTTCACATAAAAATTAAATCATAATAAAAATATGTTATAAACATCAAATAGAATATTGATTTTATTTAAATAATTATAATACTGTTAATTGTACAAATTAATTGATAACATGTTTATCATATAAGTTCTGTGAAAAAAATATAATAGTTATAAATTGTTGAGAAAATAAATAATAATAAAGAACTCGAATAAATGAAACATTTAGATTAAATTTAAAATATATTGTTTGATTATGTAAAATCATAATATCAACATAAAATTATATACAAGAGAAATCTAAACTCATAAAAAGGTTTAGTGAATTAATTTTAACGGTTATGATTTATGTGATTTAACAATATAAAATTTTTTATTATAAACTTATTCTCTTTATATATTGGAATTTGTATAATTCTAACACAAAAAAAAGGAAATTAAATTTTATTTATAATTATAAATAAAATAAATTACAGGTAAAAGGAAGGGGAAATTGTTCTGGAATCGATGAACGACCAGGCCGTGACGATTGTGTCACCGCTGGAAAATTGCATTTGGATTCGCGGTCCGCGAAATTGAAACCGATCGGCGACGGATTCTTTCAATTTTCGCGAGACCTAGGGAGAAATTTTTCAATCGAAAAATCGCTCTTGCAAAACGGATTCGATACCTTCGGCGACGGTAGGTAATGCAGTTTAAAACGGCCACTTATAATGAAAAAAAGGGAGGAAAGGAAAAAGAGCGAAACGAAAACGGAGAAAATACTGAACAGATTTGCAATTTATTTATTCGCTTCGTTGAGGATACATTTGTGAAAATCTTAAATAATGCATAAGATGCCGTTAAAGTGGAAAACTCTATAACCCCATATTAATACTTATAAATTTTTCAGACAATAAATATAATAAAAAAAACGCATAATTTTATATTTATTATTATAATATTAGTATTTATTGTAAAAGATAATTAAATTATTAAAAAAATGTAAATTTTCGTTTTATAAAAAAAGAAAAAGATACGTAAGAATATTTGTACAACAATTATTTCTTCTCGTTGCAATATGTCATGGCACCTTTTTGGGTCATATTTTTCCAAACGCCAGGACTCCAAAGTGAATGCTCCACGTCAGCTCTCTCGTTAAAGTCTACTCTAGTCTAAACTTAGTGCTGGTAGACCTTTCTGACCTGTTGGCCTGGACTTAGAAGACTTCCTCTACGAAACGGTTGACAGAGAGACGTTCTAAATCTGATCTGATAGTCTCATTCAAATTAATTCTTCCGAGTCTGAATTTCATAGATTCAAAGTTATTTAATATGAAGTTGACGAACACTGGTTGCATCCCTTTATGTATGCACCAGCCAGACGAATTTCTAAGAATTCGCTTTTGCTCCTAGAAGGTTTTTACCATTTATATTTACCCTTATCAATAACTAAATCTATGTGCCGTTTTACCTGCAGTAACAAACTTACAACACCGTTACCATATACTATATATCAACAAGTAATTGAAATAATCGATTAAACCAAAATAAATTATTCTTGCATATTGGAAATAAAATAATTATTTTTGTTTTTTAAATATAGGACATTTCATTTTATCATATAAAAAACTAAGCTATCGATTTTTAATTGTACACTGTAATTAAAATAAAAAGACGTTAAAAATATTTCATCAAATAATATAATAATAATTAGAAATAAAGATGAACGTATAATATTTTACTAAAAAAGGAAAGAGTGAATCGAAAGGACGCATCGAAAAATGGAAACAAATACGAACGAAAAATATTTCCTTACGCAGCGCTAATAAAGTTAAAGAGAACTTTGAAAAGACAAAGGTTTTGCTAATGTTGATGTAATTGAATAAGATACGACGAACAAGACTTTGTAGCCGTACTGAAAACTAAGTTAAAGGACGTTTATAAAAGTACAACGGCAAAGGTGCAATGACAAACATGCGCGTCTTTTTATCCTTTCATAACATTTTAGTTTAAAATAAACGGTTATAAACATATTAAAAAAAAAACAAAATATGATTTATTTTTATAATCGAGAGTAAAAATAATTATAGTATTTAAAATTAACTATAAAATAACGCTAAAAAATCATATTTTGACTAAAAATAATAATTATTTTAATTTCAATAAAAAATGATTTTTTTAACTATTTAAAGTTTTACCTGTCTATAAATGTTTGAAGAAATATCAAATACTGTTTAAATCGTTTTATTTTAATCAAATAAAAGTTGTGATAGCCTTATATGGGTTAATGTTTTTCTAATTGTCTTTTACGGCGTTGAGTTAACAACTTCAAGACTATCCAAACATACCATTCCTTTTTAAGAGATTTACTTTAATACAAAACTATATTTTTTGTTAAAATTTCGAATTAAAATAAAAAAATATTTAAAAATTATATATTTAAAAAGATTTATCAATAATAAATATATAAAATTAAATAAAAGAATAATTAATAAATACGGACGAAAATACGTGTAAGATCCTTTGAAATAGCCTCTATCTTGGAAGAATAAAGAGAAAGTGGTTTATGTTGAAACATATACAGAGACGAATTAAAAATTAAGCATATGAGAAATAAACCACCTTTTACTTGGTGGAAAAATATTAGCAAAAGTGGAAGTCCAAAATATCCCAATTGTATCAATTTAGGACAGGGTATTTTAACGTCGATATGCGACAAGAATTGACCCGAAAGAAATGGGGAAAAGGGAAAGAGAGAAAAAGATGACTCAGTCATAACTGTAAAATTTTATAATTATATTAATTTGTAGTTATATTAAAGATAGAAAAAAATACCGAATAATTAAATATAAAATTCATTATACAAAAAAAATATACACGCAAATAATATTTAAAAAAGAACGTAATTAGTACCCACAGAATTAAATGTGGGAATATACAAATACGAAACGAATGAGATATTCAATTATAGCAAAATTAGAGCTAATTATTTTAGACTTCTTGTCGACGAAACCCAGTCAGGTGAAGGTTGTAAAAGGGAGAAAGCATGTAGAAACTCCCCTATCCAACGTGAACTGAACCAACCATCCTGGGATCTGAACGCCGATCTCTTTTATCGGCACATCTTTGATGTGTGCGGTGGTGATGTTGGGCGGTGGTTTAAATAGATCTCACATATCAAAGGAAAATCAGGATACGCGCCGGTGGAGAGGGGTGTGTGAAAGCTGAAAAGCAAACACACACAGTGTCAGTTTATAACGCGTTTTCGAATGGTAAACAGAGCTTCAAAGTTCAATCGTATTGAAGGAGCAGCCGAATTTAGTCCCAGCGATCGCGATAACTATACAAAGACGGTTATTAGCCAAAAGGACGATGAGGTCTTCATTTAGTATGAGGCGTACAAAAAAGTGCAAAGGCACACAAGAAATGTAAGCGTGTTGTGAAATGTACATCGACGATGAATTATGGTTTGAGGTGACTAAATACAAAATTGAATAATATAAGAAAAGTGATTGATAATTTATTTGAATTTATTTCCTCTCGGTTATTTTTAATAAGTAAAAAAAAAAAATTTCGATTTGCATCGTAATTTAGGATCGGAAGAAGATGACGCAAATCGAAACGAAGCAAATTGAAACAAGCTTTAACATCACAAGTATCATTCACAAGGGTCATTATTATAAATACAAATTGATACTCTTCATTTTTACATGAAATTTGAAATTAAACATTTAAAAATTTAATAAAATTTAGCAATGCAAATTGAAATTTTAACAACGCAACTCTGAAATGACGAAAATTAATTGACGACGCAACTTCGAAAACGACGCAAATTGGAGTATTGAAAAAGTAAAACAATAAAGAATTACCATAGGAACAAAATACGTTCGTTATATAAATCTGAAATTTAAGAATTAAGATTGAAAAAATATTTATTTACATTTTATTTTATTAAAACTGGACTGATATATTATATATATTAAAATATGAAGTGATATTTATTACATAACAGTTCATACATATTTAAACTTATCAAGTGATTACAACTATAATTATTAAGTTATTTAAAGAGAGAGAAAAAAAATGCTTTTAAGAATAAATTTCTTATACGAATAATATTATAAAAAATACAGCAAAAGTAAGCATAAATAGAATGAGTATAAAAAAGTAGAACACTGTTGCTGCCTGTACTGTAGAAACTCATAAGAGCTTTCACGCGTACGTGTGCATATTCAATGTATAATTAGTTGGTTTTGATCTTTTCGATGGTGAAAGCTTTCAAATGCAAATGAAATCCAGGAAAATGGCAGAAATGCTTCTGTATATCTTTCTGCAATGCTAGTAAAAACGGCATACTCTTTATATAAAAGGAACTGGAGATTTGTTCAGGCTTCGTAAACACAATCAACCCTTTTAACAAGTTTTCCATTGATCTTTTTCCACGCCAAAGGAAAAATGGAAAAAATTGAGCAAACGAATGAGAAACACTAGTGCCAGACGATACAAGAAAAGCCAGTGAAACCCATTCATATGTTTTCTTTTTTTTATAAAATGGTCTTGAAAAGTTTGAAGTTTTAATTTAATATTTACTTTTATGACTTGTCGCATTTTTTATTGTAAGAAGCTCTATAATTTATAATCAAAAGTTCTCTACAAAATTATGATATAATTTCTAAAAACAAAGGGGAAAAAATAAAAAATTGTCACATTTATATTTTACTTTATATCTTAATTATGTAAACAATATTAAAATAAAATATCTATTAGTAAGAATTTTTTGTAATGTTCACCTTTTCTTTGAAAGGGATGAAACGCTTCAAATGTACTGAACCTCAGCTACTGTATGTTCCTGTCCTATCGTATTTGTGTCGCAGATGTGAATCGCTTTTTTCCGCGGTAACAAAAGGAAAATATAAAGGAGAATCGAACCCTTGTTACAAGGTAACTAGCGAAATAGTTATACTTGTACGTGTTTGATGGACGGCAAGCGATTTGTATGAACTTTATATATATATATATATATATATATATCGAAAAACGAAAGTACGAATATAGAGGGAGAGTTATATATGCCGTTGACGTGACGAACGCATCAAGCCTCCAAATAAAGGTTCTTGAATAATAGTCAGTCGCCACCCCTTTGAATGGAAAGCACAGCCAGTTAGGCCGGTGAGTGGTCCATTGTTCCTTTGTTCTTTATTCATGCGACACTATTCGAAGGAAACGGACCGACATTATGCCGATCGTACGAGTGAGTCGCGGAAACGAACCACCTGTCGAAAAAAAGCTTGAATACTACTATCGAAGAAAGTGTAATGTTAATTAATGAGAAATACATGATAATGTAATAGCGAATTATGTATATTAATACATTTTCACCAAAACTTTTTAAGGTTTATTCATGTTTGTGAACTTTGAGCAAACGCTATTTGATATCCATTAAATAATGAGTCATTTTTTATATACTAGTTTATTGGTTTATCTATAAACTCATACGGAATTAACTTATTAAGCTTTTTAATTCTTTTTTGAGATTTTAATTTATATTACTCGTACTCGTAAATTTTTATCGATATTACGTATAAATTAATAGATTAAGAAGAACAAAATCATCAACTAAAATTAAAATAAATTATTTCTTTATATCTTAGAAATATGTATAAAAAAATGATATTGTAACGAACAGTAAATACTATTTGCAAAACATTTATAAAATATAATATTGACCAGTCAATCGCGAAGTAAAAAAATCTTAGTATTTATTATATGGTACGTGGAGACAGTTTCAATTAATTATAATAATGAATTAAATTTGAAAATTCATATTGAATCTATTTAAAAGTATGTGAAAATTTAAACACGGCAAACAATATAAAAGATAATTATAGGGTTGTGTTTTATCAGTATACTCATGAATAAAAAAAGTTGTTCAAACAAAATGTCATAAAAGTAATCGATCGTTTGCTATGCCGTGACACTAGAATGGTGTCAGAAAGCTGATGTTTTGAAGATGTTATCGGTGAAAAAGAGTGGCGTCTTTGGTCAGCTATGTTGGCTTTGATGTTATACATGACAATGGAAAACTGTCTTTTGTGTCCTTTGGCCTCATAATAATAAAAATACGTAGGAAACGCCGACAAAGTGGACGACGCCCTTTCACGCCAATCTATCTTTTTTTTTTGCTTTTAGTTGTGCTTGTTAATATTTAAAATATAAAAGCAAGATATAATAATCTCAAGATTTAAAAGAAACGACATATTAATTTGGTAATATATTAAATTTACAATTTTAATAACATATTTCAAAGTATAAGCACATTATATTGTTAAAAATTTAATATAAAAACAAATAAAGTAGAAAATATATTTTTTGGATATAGTTACAGAAATTGTTATTTTAGATATAATATAATTTTATAGTAAATTACTATTTTTAAATAGATCTGTTACGTTAAAAGTAATTTTTTAATTTATATATTTTGGTTCTGTTTCAAATAATTTTATGAATAACACAAATGTAAAAGAACCAAAAAAAGTGTATTTTATGAAAATAAAATAAAACATATTTATAGTGTTAAATAAAAGAATCAAATAAAACAAATGTATATATCTTTTAAGAAAATCACTTTCAATTTTTTATTTGTTTAAAGTAACAAACTTAAATAAATATGGTATACGTAGTTCATATAAGGAATTGTAATAAAATAAAAAAAAATAATAATAATAATGGAGAATGTTAACACAGACGACTTTACCAACTGTCGTGGACAGGTTCCCCTCTTACTCCGGTACGAAATCGAGCCATTTTCCTAATTCTTTGGCTTTTCGCGTCGTTGGCATATGTGGTCCCTTCAAAGCGGCTACAAAAGCCTTACAAGACAGTGAATACTGGACACGGGCCGGCAACTGGACACGGTAAATAGTCTACAACTACTATTACTATTATTACACAACTACTATTTACAGTCAGAGTCGTTGGTGACTAGAGCAATTGGCTTCCCCTTCTGGCTCTCTTTGTTTGTTGTCCCCGTCTCAGAGGACATCAAACGGATTTTTCAAACAGAGGGAAAAACGGTTTGATTAGAGAAGTCCGTCTGTGACTTCGGTCACAAAAGTCGAGTGTAAAAAAAAAGATAATAAGTAAGCCTTCGCTTTGATGAAACTACAGAAACTATTTCCATCGATTCCTTCGAAGTTGAAAATAATTGTAAAGTGGTCGCTGGGCCAAAGTTATAACACTGAACAAGAACGAAAAAAAAATAGAAAATAATTCATCGAAAGTTCTCCGATAACTTTATATTTTAAGGTAAAATTATTTTGATTATTTTTCATCGATGAATGAATATCGGAATTCAAATCAAAATAAACAATTCTATTCGAATCTTGAAAGAATCCGAAACTAGTTTTGAAAATAAAAATAGTATTTTTTTCATATAAAAAAAAGAACTATGTGAAGTATGAAAGCAAATACAGAGCTAGCTAAAATTGTTTCCGGAACGAAATTGGATTTGTCCGGATTCAGAAATTGCGAATACTCACGGTCCAGAAGGTAACGGACCGTTCACGGTTAAACAAGACTACGTGATTTCGAGGAGAAAACATTGATAGAGTAAACCTAACTGAATTCTAAAAAATGTACGGTGAGCTTTTATTCGAAAATCAAACATGAGAAATGAAGTATAGGAGAAAAAGAACAAGCGATGTAAGAATTTTTTTATGCATCAGTGAGAAAACATCATTTATATATTATATCAACATTACATATTTTTAAGAAAGACATACTATAAGAATCGCAAACTAATTTAATTTATTATTTTAATTTTTCAACTAACATATATTTTTTTTTAACTGTGTTGCGGTCAAGCATCATTAAATGTATGAATTAAGAATTTAAATTTGTTGGTGTGCTATTATCTCCTTTTATTTTAAGGAATGTTTACCCATAAATGAATAAAACTTTTATTTGTTCATTTTGAAGCTTTTAAATTAAAATTTCAATTTGCTTGATATTCCAATATACAATATGAGAAAAGTAGAGTAAGGTTTAATTTTCGGCTCTTTATTATTATATATAGATCTGTTTTTATTTGATATACGCGCATTAAGTAAGACTATTATATATTTTATATATAGGGATAAATACACAAATAATATTATTTCGTCCAAAATCAAATATGATTTGCATAGCTTTCTATTCCAATAATTAATAGAAAAGGTAAAAATACTAATTCTTTATTTTTTAATTAATTTTTAATAAAATCCCTTGTGTTTATATGATTATGTTATTCTCCATACATAAAATTGTATAATAATTGTGGCTATATAATAACCAACTGAACGTGATTTAATA
This sequence comes from Leptonema lineaticorne, assembly GCA_024500535.1. Classification (NCBI taxonomy): domain Eukaryota; kingdom Metazoa; phylum Arthropoda; class Insecta; order Trichoptera; family Hydropsychidae; genus Leptonema; species Leptonema lineaticorne. The sequence goes on from JANIJI010000061.1 coordinate 4,898,590, forward strand.
TTGTTGTTGAGGACGCGAAAGACCACCAAGCCGAAGAGTAACGACTAATTTAAAATTGGACACGGTTTAAGCTTGCTGGTCTCAAGACCGACACTATGAAATTAGTAACAATCAATACCTCGAGAAAGAAAGCGTGTAAGTATATAAAAAAAGCATAAAAAAAGACTATTTTTATGGTAAAACAAATTAATACCGCGAAATATTATATCAAAAGCACTATTTTTTTATAAAAATATGGAAAATACGTGTGGTACGTAAAGTGTGTTGAAACAATTTTAACAAGTGAGATAAAATAGTTTTATACGATATGGTTTATTCAATCGTGCTAGCTCAGCATTTCGATCAAAAAACCTAACTTTAGACGTGTCAGAATAGTGGAAATAGAAAAACCAGCAAAGTATCATTATTAACGATTTACGAAATCAGCAAAATTTTCTCAATAAGTGATTTTTTCGTTTTTATATAATTTTATTTGTCTAGAATTTCATTTCAAGCAACATCAACATTTCTTTTTTTAACAAAAGTAATAAGTAATTATTTTTATTATATAATATTTTACGTACCTCACGTAACCCAGCAATAATATATAGTCATCGCTGATTTTTTATACGAACGATTTTTATTGCAAAATCAATTTGATGGTTGAAATTCTGGTTAATCCTGAAACAAATTAAAAATATATTAAAAAAATACATAAAAAAACAAGGTATATGATAAATGTAAAAAATATTTTTTTAATGTATTATAAATAAAATGAGGATTCATGGGTTTACTAAAGGAATGCCTTTGTATTTAAGATCGTTTTTATTTGTAAGAAAAGTGATTCAACAGAAAAGGGAAAATCAATGAAAAACACATGAAAGGAAGTATCTATATTCATATTCTCTTTGAAGATGAATAAAAGAAATAAGTCTCGTATTTACCATCTATATCGAAAGAAAGAAAAAAGCACATGAACTTATTACATTATATTATATTACATAACACTTCAATATATAATTAAAAAAAGAAAAGAAAAACATATGTACACGTGCAAGGTAGTCATTAAAAGTATGTAATTATTGTACATTCACTGATCGTCATTGTGTTTTTTCATGTATTATTTGGATTTTTTTCTATGGACATCAGAACAGCCCACCTAGTGAAACGTATGAAGTCATAACACTGTTCATTATAAAACATCAGGTCGGAGATCTCAGAGAAAAGGAATTAATACGAGCAAGACGTTTCTTGAGCCGAATCTAAACCGGTCTTCAGTGACAATGAGGGTATTACTATGTATATAAGTGAATATTCGGGTATATAAGGCGATGAGAGTATAAAAGGTGTAAATGAATTAAAATGTATAATCAAATTTTATATATTAAAATTAATTAGCGATTATTAATTTTATATTTTGGACGGTTTAATA